>JAOQMS010000003.1:1413350-1428485 GCA_027563885.1 Erythroxylum longipes | reverse complement strand
TATATATATTATGTGACAACTTTAAATTATAACAACATATAATGAATTAATTATTATATAATAAAGTTATTAAGATGCATATAACGATATGATTAATTAAGACATTTAGTCCAATTAATTAGGACATTTATATGAAAAGTTATAAGCATATTATCATATTATCATATTTCATAAAATTAATTAAATTTTCACTTTTTTCTTTTTAATATATATATTATGTGACAACTTTAAATTATAATAACATATAATGAATTAATTATAATATAATAAAGTTATTGAAATGTATGTAATGATATGATTAATTAGGACATTTAATTCAATTAATTAGAATTTTATATGAAAGGTTAATAAGTTATTGTTAAAATTATAAATTACATTAATTACAAAATTTTAATTTACTTAAATTATTTATTAATTATTTTAACAAATAATTAAAATAAAATTTTAAAAAATGTTGGGTGGTGGGCGTGCCACGGGCTACGGGTCAGGCCAGTCGGATCAGCCTGCTGTTCGGCCCGCCCACCAGTCCGCGGGTCATATCTACCCTCTCCATGACCTAGTCAAATCAGGTCAAACTCGTTGACAACGGACCCGGCCTAGCCCAAGCCTGGGCTCAAATTGACATCCTGCCGAAGCAGGAACATGTGATGATGCCAATTCATTTAAAAACCTTCTCTCGTGAAGTGCACATCAGAGTAGGAGACTATGCATTGTACTTGGCATGTCCATTCTATGATTTCGTCCACAAATATTTATCATGTATAAATATAATATAATTTTCATATATTTAGGCAAAAGGATTCTACACTTGAAATTAATAATACTACAGGTTCAATTCAACCTCTCTCATATGAACCAGTTATGCTATGGCTCTTCTCTGATTTGAAGACTGCTTCAGAATCTTTTTCTTCGTTGTCTTCAATTCAACCAAACCTTGATTGTTTCAGTTGAAACATCCACATCTTTACACCATCTCCCATGTAATGGCGGTACCTTTTATTATGTTGTCATTTACAGGAACATGAAGGTGATTAGTTTGGCTGACTTGGTTCGTCTTCAATAGATTATTTGTTGATGTGAGTTAAATCAAGAAATGTGTTACAATTCTAATCCCGAATTATCTATTATCTTAATCACTAGGGTCAGTTTTATCATTTTCATTCTCTTTGTCCATGAAGTCAAAACTTGTATCAGAAGGTCTACACTGCACATTCTGACTAAGGATTTTTCATAGATATACATATTGTTTGCTTTCTTTGAAGTCCCTTTCAGTTTATACGTGTTGGGAAAATATTTTGAAGTTAGCTACCTACCTTAGAATATCATTAGGTGCATGTATTGAATCTTACCTCTCTGTTTTAACTTTCAGTGTCCAATTTATTACAACTACTTGCACATCATCCATTGAATAATAGCACATATAAGAAATTCTATACAACGTACCCAAAAAAACACATGTTAGATTTTTAGTACAACCCCATGTGTATCTATATCGATCTTCTTCTCAACCCCACAAATCTTCCTTAAAAAGATGGATAATGGAGTCTAGGGGCCAAGAGGAACATGCTTGTGTATAACATTATTTGTCTTGTATCGAGATGGCTGCGTCTGTACGATAAAGCAAATCCCCCAACAGTCGGCTTCGAGAAAAGCTAGTTTAGACATCATATTCCATGTCTCGTAGTATCGTGTGGAGAAACAATGAACCGTCCAAGCAGTCATCCATCAGTAACCACATGTGCTTCTGCATTTTCTTGGAGTTCCTTACAAGTTTAGGAAAAAAAGACATACAACTTTCAATATCTTTTTTTTTTTCAATCTGAAGTTGATTCAATCTAACTAATTGAAAGATTAGAGTTTTCTATAGTTTTAAAAAATTTATAAAGATTACTTAACACATATGATATGAAAATCACATTTTTGAACTAATTAAATATTTTTCACGTGACAATTTAATCAAATTCTTAAATTTGAATTGAATTAATTAAATTTAACTCAAATTAATAATTTATTATGATTATTTACTATATGTTAGTAATATTTAAGTTATTTTATAGTTATTTTTAATAGAAGTTTAAGATGATAGATTTTTATAAAAATTGAAAATTTTAAACTCAGTAAAGATTTTGGAACTCGAAAATTCCAAATATTTCACCTGTCAAATTCAAAAAACGGATGCAAGTAAAATGGAGTGCTGAGATCATCAATTCCATATCGAAAAGAAACAACATCCAACAATAGCATGTAAGGTTGAGAATGAGCAATCCTTCGTAAGGCTTAAATTTTTTAAACCGACCTTATTCTTAACCCAACTTAAATTTTAAGAAGTTGCCTAATTTTGGCAGAGTGCGTGCAAGTAATAATTTCTAAATCACCTGTTTAAGAAAGACTATTTGAAGGGTTAAGGATATAAGCTAAATAACAGGATTCGCACCAACTGATACTAATAAAGTCAACATGTATCCACTTCCAATCAACCACATTTTCAGTCCACCCTGAAAGATGCAGAGTATCAGTGTAGAAACACGTCATGCATCAACTCTAATTACGTAGCAGTGACTATGGGTCCTATTTAGACAGTGCCGGAGTTGATAAAATAACTAATAATTTATGCAACTGTGGGGATCGAAAGCAACGGTAAACAACCTGTAAGGCACAGGTGATCATAGGTCGTCTACATTTGCATAGAAGATATAGATTTTTTCTAAATATAATCTTCCTTGTTTAAAAAAATATAATAGAAGATATAAGATTTCTTTGTAAGTTAATTCCAAACTTTAAAATTATAAATTTTTTTAATGATTTTAAAAATTCAATTATGAAATATTCATTAAAAGAGTTAATTATGATTAACCACACACAATTAGCAAGAGCAAACATGAAATTATAAGAAATTGCCCAAATGACTCGTTCATCTTCGTTATAAGAGAGAATGACGATGAGTATTGAACAAAAATTATTTAACAAAATATAAAATAGTTTTAGTTAAATTTCAGAGAAGTTATTGTTGAAAAGCCTAACTCACTCTCAAAAGTTAGCTAGAAAGGGAAGATTTGTATATTATTATAAATAGTTGAATGCATTCATACTTGTCTGATATAAGATTTTTGACAATTATGAATTAAGTAATTTGAGTTAACCATGTTAGCAAAGGGCTCACGTGTCCCTCGTTGTCAATTATAATGGAAATTTCACATAAAGATTTTTTATAAAAAATTAAAAATATAAATACTTTTTTGATAATGTTAAAGTTTAAAGAATAAAAAACTTAAACTATGTATGACAAATTCTGCCCCTTTAACTAAAAACATATCTTTAAAAATATATTAAATTTTGAATTATTTTAATAAATTTTGTTAATAAAAAATCTGATGTGATCAATTATAAACATTTTATCATATACAAATAGATTCCGTTACAATTATTTTAAGCGTATTTAAGAAAATTTCCCTTTTCTTAATTTTTAATATCATTGATTATTTTTCAAATAAATGAAACAAAACTTGCATCTTTTACTCTAAACATTATCTTGTTCATTGCAAGTCTTTTCTTCTAATAAAAGTGAGAGATGGATATCATGAAGTTCACTGAATCCACCTCTTTATGTATATGCAATGCAACATCAAGTTGATGAGTACCACAAAGCTGAATGGTATTTTGTGGCCCTACCAACTCTTTATGAGGACAGCAAATGCTGACCCTCTGATATTTATTCTCACCCCTTTGCTTTGATGGTCTAGCTAGCCATAGGCTTTTCCTTTCTCCAATGGTGATGCAACCAAATAGAGAATAATAACATGCATTGCATAATGAACATGAGGTACTCCCGATTATGTTTTTGTTTGTATTGTGTATGTGCATTGATCTTCAGATGAAGCGACTCGTTCTCATTTGATGGCTTCAAAAGTTTGAAGCTTTTTAGGGTTAGATTGACAATGACATTCTTGTTCCTAAAGGGCATGAACTAAGAACCAAGAACCAAGAACACTACTTGATCTTGAAGCTCCAAAAAAGCATGATAACCAAGAAATAAAGAAAAAGGAAGTTCTTTTGAGTGATCAAGAATCGCTTTTGGTTTTAGTTAGCAGAACAACGTAAAGACTAAGTTTTGAAGGGAAATAATCATGTTTACAAAGAATCAGATATTTTTGTAAAGAGAAATGAAGTCTTTCTATGATTTAGGAATTTTAGATTTTTTTAATTTTTAATTTTTAAAAAATGCCTTATAATTTTCAATTTGTTATATATGCATTTTATATGATGACATAATCCAATTCTTAAATTTGAACTAAAATAATTAAACCTGATTCAAACTAATAGTTTATTATAATTATCTTAAATTATTAATTTAATTCGAATTTGAATCGTGTTTAATAGTTAAGTTGGGTTATCGTATTAGTATTCACATATAATATTCATACCATATTTCAATGTTTTTTAAATGAAATAAAAATTGTTTTCTAAGAAATTAAAAATTTAAAAGAGCTTTTTATTTTTAAGTTTTAAAAAATTGAAGATTTTTTTAAAAAAATTTAAATTAGTTCATTAAAATAATTTTCATCAAATTGTGACAATAATTTCAGTTGTTAACCATAATTAAGCATCCTAATTAGAGACAAACTTAAGAGCTAAGCCTAACTAATTAGTTCACTAGTTTTAACAAATTAGTAGTACACCAACATAATGAGCTTCTAGATGGAATTGAACGTGAAAAAGGCTAAATTCATATGCATCTTCTTGGATTTTAATAATTATTCTTATGTATATATCACTATTACTATTTTCGATATTTAATTATTATAGCTAGTTAGTTGAATAAGGTAATCCAAGTGGGGTATGTTACTAACAACCATGACTAGAAACGTCCCCCTAGACAATTATAGGACCACAAGAATTGTCGTCTATGTCACTCTTTATCTTTTCTTTTTAAACACCGCCTTCTTTAATCGTTTCTTCAGAGTCTCAATTCGGTGCCAAGAACACCTCTCTTTCTTTCTCCATCTCTCTCGCTCTCTGCTTGTGCATGCACAAATTTTATTCCAACCCTTTTGCTCTGATGATCACAAGATCGATATATCATCTGATCATGTTCTGGGGAAGAAGTTTTAATGTTGATCAAGTACTTTAGATTGGTGTCACTCATGGTAATGGTTTTAGTTGCTATTCTCGTGCTTTTCCTCCCCTTAGTCTTGCCTCCGCTGCCACCGCCGCCGTTAGTCCTTCTCTTTGTCCCGGTTCTGATGATGAGCTCGCTTGTTTTTCTGGCGTTTTCTCCGTCTAAGTTGCCTGATACAGCTCCTGCAAGTTGTGTTTAAACTTGGCCATTTTTTTTCTGTGTTTAGTGTGTGTGTTTCTGTGTTTCTATGTATTAAGAAGTCACACGCCTTCATATTTATTGAAGTTTGGTTCCCATGAAAGCTACTCGTCCTTTTCGTCGTTTGAATGCTTTTCTTTTTATACATGTATTCGTAGGTATGTATGATCTACAACATATATAAACCCTAGATCACTTGTTCGATATTCCGACACTCAAGTCAGTAACAGAAGACATTTGGACCCTCGGGTTAATTAGTAACGAATCAAGAGTGTAAAAGCTTTAATGAGAATGTCAAATTCGTGTTAGTTGGTGAGCGGTCACTCGAACTAATGAAAAGATCTGGTGAAGTATCCTTAACCAATATCAGGATCATTGTCCTGAAATGTATAGCTTTTGCCACATCTGGTAGGGTTCATGGTCTCACCAACCAAAGTGATCGAACGATCTCCCACCGAAGTGATTTAAAGATGATGTTTCCCACATAAAACAGATGAGTGAACTTAGGATGAGTCTGTAACTGTTTCTTCTGTTACGACCAGCAGTGGCAGAAGGGAATTCTTTGGAGGTAATTCACATTCTACCTTCTTTGAGACGATGTTGATTGATGGTAATTTTTTGGTATTAGATATCCGTGATTTGGTGATTTGCTGTATAGAGATTGGGATATTCAGGTTCAACATATCTATCAGGGAGGGAATAATTGTGCCGATAGGCTGCCCACTCTAACTATATTTTCAGGCCTTGGATTTCATTTTCTTCAGGATCCTCCGCCAGAGTGTATAGCGAATGCCTGTAAAAATTTGCATTGGTTTGCTTTTTTAGATTATTATCCTTGGTAAACAAAAAAAAAGTTTCAATGGAAATGAGTATATCCCATTTTTTAATTTGGATTGGATTGAAAAAGTTTTAAATTGAGACTATTTGTGAAAAATGCAATTGTAATTAGATAATAATCTTTAATTATTTGTAGTTCTTTATTGAAGATGACCTTATTTTGGTTATAAATAAACAATAATTTTAAACAAAAATTAAAAAATATTAACTTCACATGTAAGTTTTTAAATTAAATTAATTATAAACACTATTAAAATTAGTAATTGCAATATTTGTAATTATTTATAGTCATGGGTAGCAAGAATACTAAAAACATGTAAATAAGAGGTAAAGAATAACCTAGAAATTAACACGTAAAATAGAACTAGATTATAAAAGAAAATGCTTAGTCAATAACAACTCGGTAAAAACTTCGCTGAAATGCAGGATAATAATTCTGTAAAAATTTCAATAAAATTTCGCTAAAACGTTGGGTTGAAGAATTTCAGTAATACAAAATTTTATCTTATTTTGTTTTCAAGTATAAAAAAATGTTATTATTTTTAATTCCTATATTTTATTGTTAATAGATACAAGCGGCAATATTGAATAAGATACAAACAACAAACCCAAGATTAGTTTGGAATCTGTTACTCAAAACCTTCAAATCTTAAGGTAAACATAGAAAGAACAAATATCATAGATTTGCTTGTCCCACAAAGTGGGAGCAGTCAAAAGAATGTCTTTGTTGAAACCATGAATTTGCCTTGCTAAGCTGGGAATGACCAGACATGAATTCTTGTATCCCCATTTTTTATTCTTAAAAATCCAAAAATAATAAAATCTCAACTCCCCTTTTTGTCTTTGACTTTTATATACAATTTTTATTTAGGAAATTCAAATTTTAGTTATCTATTTTAATATTCATTCCTAGACTATTATACCTAACAAAAATAGTTTTTGTTGGACAACTAGGAGTGACCTAATTGGTTTCAATTCCTCAATTAAGGCTCTCTTTTGTAGGAGGTCTTGAGTTCAAGCCTCTAAAAAGAAAGAGAGAAGGGAAATTTTCCCTGTTGATGATCATCTCTTATGCTCCCTAGTGGGATCAATTACGGACGTCTTGTTTTCAGTGGTAGTGTGAAAGTTGGAACTACTACGGAACCTGGGGCTGATGGGAACCTGATGCTGAGCAGAGCCAATAACTAATCAGTATGTGAGAATTCCTTGTGCGCAGAAGTGTACAGACTACGTAAGAACCTAAAGGACCTTGAGGTTCCAGATTTACTTCCTCTAAAGTTCTTGGAGTGGGGTCTTAAAGACTTAGGATTAGTCCCGCGAAATTGAAATACGTAATATATATATATATATATATAAAGTAGTTTTCGTTGGAAATCTAAATGTACTAGACCCAGAATTTAAAAGCTTTGTTAGAATTTCCTTTTTAATATGGAAAATTAATAAAAAATATAATTAAAATGTCAATTAATAAGATATAAATCAACCTCAACAGGGAATTTTCTGCGTTTCCATTCCCTTTCATAATATTATAATAACACTCCATTCTGATAGAGATAGTGACATCGGTGGAAAGTTAGAGTCAGAGAGAAGAGGTTCATTGTACCTTGAACAAAGTTAGTCATAGCTATCAAATTACTTGACTTTGGTCGGTTCAAGAATCAATATCATAAAGACAAAAGTCATGTAATCATGCAGTTCCTAAATTTTTATATCTAAAGTAATTTCGCATGAATTCTAGATTGTTCTAATTTTTATAATAATTCAAATTGAAATTAATGTCAAAGGAGATTATTGCGTGTCATATTCAAACTTAGACTAATGTTGAAAGAGACTATAGCTTGTTTTTAGATATACATTAATACATGATATTACACGTTTCTTATTTATATGAAAGGTCTATTCGATCTCCATATCTTTGTTTATTTTATTTTTTATGTTTTGATAACTATCGCTAATCTTTTATGGTATTATTTAATTTATATGTTTTTATTTTTTTTAATACAAGGGAGCAATCAAAGTTTGCTAGGTTCCAACAAGGACCGCCTTAGGCTGAGCAATACCCAAGAAATCCTCCTGAAGGAAATGATGGAGCTGTCCAAGAGGGTTCTCAAGATGAGTAACAGCAAAACTGCCTCCATAAGCCAAAGTAGCCAAGTAGTCAGCGCATATATTTGCTTCGCGATAAGTATGTACGACATGACACTGCCAAATAAGGCTAAGCAGTTCCTTGCAAGCATGAATAATTTGATAGAATTTATCCATAGGACAAAGGTTGCCAATCACCTTGTTAATAGCTAAAAGAAAGTCTGATTCAAGAAACACATTTCAGAAACTTTTATCTCAAGCCAAAAGCAGTCCATAATAAATTCTGAATAATTCAGCTCTTGTAATGTTCTCCTAACCGAGTCTCCTTGCAAACCCCCACATCCAGCGTCCTTCAGTGTTCCTTACAAGACTTCTAATCGCTTTTCCTCCCGAATTTGTGAGTGCTGAGACATCCACATTAATTTTAATGTAACCAATTCGTGGCAAATTCCAAGCAATCAGAATTTCCTGCTTCAGAATCAAAGCCTTTTATAACGTGTTATATTAATAATTAATATAACAAAAATTTATATGATAATTAATAATATTGAGAGAATTTAAATAATAGTTCTAAAACATAAAAGATTAAATTTAATTAACCCTTTAGTTTTCAGAAAAGCATAACTGCAACATTAGAGCAATCTAAAAAAAAGATGTAATAGGAAACTAATCTAAGAGAGAAATTATAATCGATTATACTTTATAATTGGATTTACTTTTTGACGAACAAAAGAAATAATGTAACGGAGCTTTTCTAATCATCATTAACTATATGTAGATTTTCCATTAAACAATACTAATAATTTAAGTCACACCCATTTCTCTCTTTGGTCTAGCTAGGCTGAATTTATTTTTCATGTTATCAAAATTCACAAAAAATTGCATTCATCGAAGTTCACGAAGCTATAATACGGTCTTGGTATGATTAAAGTTGACCATCTTTTTCCGAATCAAACAATCAAATTGCTCAACTATGATCATCAATCAAAGCTCCAACTTGCTAAATTATTTTCAATATGGAATTCAAGTCCTAAAAAATCCAATCCAACTCTACTTATTATCATCTTTAATCATGAGCAAAGGACTTTTCACATTGGATAGACCTTAAGCCGCAAGGATTTTGTACAAAAGACAATGGTGGGTGCTTCCTCGAAAGTTCATTGGAAACGACCAGTTGTAGTCCTTATGGTACCAAAATCCGTCCTGTCAACGAAATCCAATTGTCGAAAAAGGAAAGCAACCTGTGTTCATTTTCAAAATAAGCATTTAACTTTATTCATATTTTAAATTACAGATTGTTATCACAAGTATGAGAATATTACGATTGTAGTCTGGACCGTTATTTGTAATTATGCAAGTATAATGTGACCCACAAATTGCAATTTTACGCCCTTAACTTCAACATAATGGAAAGTGCTAATGATTCCAAAACCACTTGCTTAAAGATTATAGTAAGGGTAAAAAAATTAGCAACTAGTCAAATATTCTATGTTATATAATTGTAGGTTACATGAATGAGGACACTATCGTGTGGATTCCTTTAGGACCCGTTCTTCAACCCATAATTTGAATTACTCCCCTTATTCTCTTCCACTTTATCTAACATAAACACATCCCTCTCCAGTTCATCACCATCCCCACCAAATATTCCGACCTATAGTCTCTTGACCTTCTGCAACTACTTCAATGTCCATCCACTGCTCATGATCATCGTGATCATGGTCAAAAGGTTTGTCTGTTTGTGGATGATGTGACATATTTTTTATTTGTTTTATGAGAACTGGATGTTGAACTTATTTAGCCTGAGATCAGTCGTGGTGATGCTTCTTTTGACGGCGTTGCTGCTGGTGTTGCCTCCGGTATTGCCACCGTTATCGCCGCCGCCTCTTTTGATGCTGTTTATACCTGTTTTTATCATG
Organism: Erythroxylum longipes; assembly: GCA_027563885.1. Taxonomy (NCBI): domain Eukaryota; kingdom Viridiplantae; phylum Streptophyta; class Magnoliopsida; order Malpighiales; family Erythroxylaceae; genus Erythroxylum; species Erythroxylum longipes. The sequence goes on along the minus strand of JAOQMS010000003.1, from coordinate 1,418,330 downwards.
GCCCTTCTCGTTTGCTTGGCCTTTTCTCCTTCATATGAGCCTCCCAATGTTGCTTCTGTTTGATGGAGTTAGTATCATACAACAGAAAGCTTAGTCTTTCATCAAGAATCAAACATTTTATGTTTGTATGATAAAAATCAACCGGTCTTCATGAACTGTAAGTGAAGTTCATCGAATTTTGTTGCAAGAAAATCGAGATTACCACTTTGAAATCTCTTCATCATCACTTTTATTGATTCATTGCTTGCAGCAATATTCTCTGTAAATTCATTCGTTCCTGTTGTTCTTTTCCTTAGCTAGCTAAACAAAGAAAGATGATGAACTTATCTCATACGTAACACGAAAAATACCTCAATCTTGCATCGAATATACCAACTGCATGCAGATTTAAAGGGTAACCGTTAAAAACAGACTAGAATCTTATTTTCTTGTTCTTATCTATTTCTTCGTTGCCCGCTTAGTTAAATCTGTAAATTAAGCTTAGGGGTTAACATTTTTAATGGTGTAATTAGGAACTTTGAGACAATTAAAAAAAAGCTTGGAAATGCTTTTATTATTAATACAAGGTATATGCTACTTTTATTTTTTAAATGTAACTAATTTATTTTTCAATTGCCTGAGGCATGTATATCTAGGAATAGGTGGTGAATCAATCTCTCCAAGTCTCCAAGAATATAAATGACATTGTTTTGTAAATTAAAAAGGATGAAGACTTCATTAAACCTTAATTAACACTAGTGAAAACACAAGGTTAGACACAAATTGCATATTGAAACCAAAACATGTTATAAAATCAATTTGATTACCACGAAATGATCTTCCCTTTCGATGAATTCTCTTATTCAATATATCTTTTAGTTTGAAAGTCGCTTGATTAGATATATTTTGGACATGTATCTTATTTATTTTTGAGAAGGTCACTTTACTTGTTCTCACATTTTTCATCTTGACCTATTTATAAGGATTGAAAGTGCTTCTTAGTATTAATTTATGATTTTACAATCAAATCTATTTGTAAAATTAATTACAATTCATATCAAGTAGCCTTTTTTTAATTAGAATGGCTAATTAAAATAAAAATAATAAATTTTTAATTCTACACTAATGCAAAATTCATTACCTAAGCTAACAAAGGAAACAAATCGGAGTAACTTGTATGGAAAGGCATTAAACTAAGTTTGGTAAATTGATTGCTTACAATAATAAAGATGGACTAAGGGATCTAGAAATTATGAAAGCTTGCTTTTTTCGTCATTATTAATACAAAAGTTATAGATACTTTGCATGGAGTCAGTCAATGTAAAGAGTCCAATATTTCTTATCTAACACCCACGCCTTGTTTTCGATTTTCTAAAATAAAAGCTCATGACCGCCATCCCCTTGTTCAGCAAGAAGCTTCATTTCAACTAAACACTCCATGACTAGTCCATGTGTGTGCCATTCCTCCATATTGATCATTCCACTTGTATGCTTACAAGTGTTCTAAATTTGTACTTAAAAAAACATTGTTCTATATATAAGCAACCTTATATGATGATGGAAGCGAGCTGAGAAGCCTTTAGATTATCTCTGTTTTTTTAGCCCTAATTTGTAAGCATTAGCATCTTAGAGGCACAATTGAAAGGAATCTTTTGTCTTTTTACAGTCATCTTGCCTTTGATAAGAAACGGTGTTCTTACTATGCCGTTATTCAAATTGCTTTAGTTTATATAGAGTACTATGTTGTTGTTTGTTGTAGGAGACTAAGAAGAGTACTATATTTTTCCTAATGTTGTTCTTTATTTCTTATCTATCAATATATTTTTTAAAATTTTCAAAAAAAAACCTTATAAGTTCCATATTCATCCGATGCATGGTTGCTCTCACTAGTTAATTACTTGCTTCTTTTATAAATAGATTCTCGATCAAATGTTAATATGACTAAAAACAGGTTAATTAAGCCACTAAATTATACCTTTTATTATTTGATGCCATAGCCTTGTTATATAGTGTAAACTAGATTAGGAAAGTGACTAACATTAAATACAGCTGGTACATGATAAAGCAGATAACGTCGATATATTTTGTTTCCTGAAAGTTGTATTATTTAATTAATTATTTATGCATTTTATAAAGCAATATGAAATAATAAATTTGTTTCTTCAAAGTTGCATTATTTAACCAATTATTTATGCATTTTATAAAGCAATTTGGATTATAACTAACTTCAAATGACAAGGCTACTCGTCAAAAGGAGCAGGAGGAAGAGACAGTGATATAAAGGGTACAATGAATTTAGAAGGAAGAGCTGGAGATTGAAGAAAAAAAAATACCTACTACGTGTTCTTGTGCTCTGATCTCTAATCGAAATGGAAGTATATATATATATATATAAAAGAAAGACTACAAATGAAATTGAAACAGCAGTAGAAAAAGTGGCTAAAGGATAGAATCCAATGCCTGTGGGAACTATCTATCTTCTATAAAGTTATGTTCGTTTTTCTATATATAGGGAGAAATTACAAAACGTTAAAGCTTGATTGACAGTGACTAATCTTGAGCCAACTGATTACGATTTTATGTTTTGAAATTCAATGATGCTCCTTTTAATTTCTTGCCTTAGACTTCAAATTTCAATGAAGAAGAAACAATTAATAAGAAGAAAGGAGAGAAAGTCATGGAAAGCTAAACAAGGATCAAAGGCTTTGAAAAGTAGGGGCGCATACATCTTTGAAAAACCCTTTTCTTTTAATAATTGAAATTTTTTATTATGATTATTTGTATATTTGAGTAAAGTTTCAACTGGAAGATTTCTATATTTCTTTAATATCTTAAAAGCTATGATCTACACATAATCCAAAAATCTAATTAAGTCCTGTGGTAATGATTACCAACCGATATGCACGACAAGTCATGCATCTCTCAATTTCTCAACCAACACTACTAAAACATTGCTTTTTTCCTTGCATCATACAATTATGAAGCATGAACTAATCCTACCTTTTTGTCTATTTTTGTTGGATTTATATGAGCTGTTCATTTTTGAACCTGTGATGTTATTCTTGTTGTTGCATTATTAAAACATAAACCAAAAATTTCAGAGTGAATGAATGTTTATAATCATATATATCATTGACCCCAAATTGTACGTTCGTCGCATTTTGACACTGACCCTCTAGAATTTTGCTATTACGTGTTATTCATTTACTAGTAGTTCAATATAAACCAAAATAAAATGGAATCGGTGCTTACTTTAATTAGTAATCAACACATGTATATGTTTTTTGAAATTTCATATTTTTTGGAACTCAAATTAGATTATAGATCATAATCTATTTTGAGAATATGAGAATTGGACAATAAGTGACAAGGCCATAACTCATTCCTTATGGATATTTGATAGATATATAATTTTAAAATTAAAAAGTCTGTGCGAGTATTTATACAATTTGAATTAGATTATATAATTAATTTGATGTAATTTGAATTTAAAATGTCAAGTATAATTTAATTATGTTCAAACTTATGTTTAATAATTTCTTTGACCCAATAAATTATGATAAATTAGCTCGATTTGAATCGAAATTTTATAAGTGGAAGCTTGATTTGTCTTATTGTTAACTTTGAAACTTTATTTTTGTGTGTATGATAATGATAATAAGTAATAGTGTTACATGACTAACTAAAAATTTTATCTGGTGAATAATGCCAAAGACGAAAAACTTATCCCAAATACTAATTTCAATACAGAACTTATTAATGCATTTACTTGTTTTTGGTTGCTTTAATGGAGTTTTGCTTTTGCAAACAATAAAGATTTGGGTCATTTCCTTGCAAAGTAAGTGTTCCTACTATTACGTAATTGCATAGATGTGACAATACAAAGATATTTCCTTTATATTTTTATACCAAATTAAAGTTGACTGAAAACGACCCATTAAGGGAAAGATCATTCCCCCTAATCTCCCATCTTACATTAGTCATTAAAATTAGAGAAAGAAGAGATAATAATAATGTTCACCTTTTTTATAGTGTGAGTGAGAGGGAAAGGTACATTGCATTCTTGAGGAACATGTCGATCTCAAACTTATTTGAATCATTGTCAATATCAAACCTAAGCAATCACCTTCAAGATTCACTCATGTTTTGACATGTTGGGTTTGACCCACACAAATATACCTGACTTGAGATATATTTTGTTTTTTTTGGTGTGTGGCCATGGTTTATTGGGAGCTAATTTGTTAATTATTATTTCTTGTCTTGTGGGAACCATATTCCTTCTATCCTTTTAGACTCTTTTGTTTCTTCTTTTCCTTTCCAGAATTTTGTAAGATCAAGCTTTTTCTTTTTCTTTTTTTTTTTCCTTTTCTTCATGTTTTGTCAGCACCTACTGTACTAAGAATCACTATAAGTGGATCCACTATGATATGCTATTATGCTAACACTACATAGTTCTATTCACCTTTGTTTTTTAGCATACAACAACTGAAATAATTGAGGAACTTGAAAGATGGTAATTAGGTGGTATTTCTGATAAAAACAAGGATGAAATTGTGTGCTCTTTGACTATATTAAGTATAAGAAGTTCATGGTGATGTATAAATAAAATGGAATTTAATAATTTTATAGCCTTAAAATAAAATAAAATTTGTTTTTATCGATGTTATATTTTGAGATTAATGAATATTTTACTCAATTTTATTTTCAAAATTGGTACTTTAATTTATATAATTTATAGTATGTGGAAGAATTTGCATAAAGTAACTAGATTTAAAGCTAATTACTAATGGAAACAAAGTCGCGTTAATTATTACCTTTGTCTTTGGGCACTGGGATATGGGAATTGTTTGTTCTCAACGAGACAAGTCATAGTTGGAGTACAATAATGCATATCCAATGATTGCATACGACTTCTCTTAAATTGTGAAGAGGGTATGTTTATACTTTTACATGTCAGGATTGTGGAGAGAGGACTTCCATGGTCGTTTGGTCTTATCCAAT
>JAOQMS010000003.1:1384301-1413260 GCA_027563885.1 Erythroxylum longipes | reverse complement strand
ATCACATTAAAATAAAATTATATTCTTTCTAGATTTAGGCTCGTCATTCGTTTTTTTGGAAATACGAGGAAAACTTATTTTAAGCGCCCAATAGATAACACCTCTTGTGTAAAGGGGGACTCAATAAATAACACCCCTAATTGGAGGGCTCAACAAGCAAGCCCTTAGTAGAGAGCCTAACGAGCAACACCTCTAACGGATAAAATTTTCAGCTGTCTCAGGCTCTTACGAAGATTGTAGCAACGTAGCATGAAATTGAACCTGAAACTTAGCGCACGTCAAGTTCCGTTCTTAATTATCCAGCCACAGCTCTTGAGGGTTAGACTCGTAATTTGTTTATATATAATATTTAAATTAGACTTTTTTAAAAAATGTCAAAACTTATCATACTTAAACAAAATCAAAAACTCGAAACTCATATTTATGAATTTTTATATCTTTTTCAAGAATGAAGGAATTATTTTATTTTAAATTAAATTAGGATTGTTTATACTAAATTTTTAGAATTCTAAAGAACTCAAATTTTCCACAACAATTGTGATGATTCCATTAAAAGGCAAGCATCGTGGTGCTTGAATCATCACCACTTCGACAATTACTAATTTTGGTAAGTGGCACTCCAACACTAGTGCAGGAAAGGGCACGTACAACTTCGACCAAAATTTTCCATTTTTAACAAATATTGTCAAGAATCTCACGTCTGATAATTATGAGTGCATTCAGTTATTTATAATAGTATGCAATATTTCTCTCTTAAGTTAGCTTTTAGAGATAAGTTAAGTTTTTTAATATAATATCAGAGCCTGTTTATTTCAATAATTTGAGACAATTTATGTCTTTTGCTTAATATGTCCAATAAATACTTAGCCATGTGCTTTGAATTGAGAGAAATGTGTCAAGAATTTTACATCAAACAAATATGAATACATTTAGTCATTTATAATAATATGCACGTTTGGGTGTCAATTATATTTTTGAGAACACTCAATCCTCGAATGTTATTATCTTCGAGTGATAAGTAACTCAAATCTTATCTCCTAAACTCAAAGTTCAAAACGCCAAACCGGTTTTATTTTGTATAACAATCGATCTCATACCAAGTCTTTCTATTTTATGTTATATTTTTATGAGAAACTACGAATTTAATTTTATTTGAATTTTATGAAAGAATATCGCATCACCAAGCTTTTTGTTTCAGGAAATAAAAAATCACAAATATCTTTTACCTGGTTGTATATATAAACGTACAAAATGAACTTAATCATATGATTAGTTCTCCACAATATTTAATTATATATATGCACCTTAATACCCATTAATAGACATATTTCTCTTACTGATCCTTTAGGAAGCAGTTGGTTAGCATAAGAGAATGACAATAGAAATGAAAATGAATGTAGTGAGAAATGAAGTTGGAAATTATCATTATAATTATGATGGTTAGTTAAAAGGAACGAATGATTACTATTACCATTGACAATGATTGGTTTGTAAAAAATATTAAAAAATAAAAATTTATTATATTATAATTAATTAATTAATATAAAAAAAAGATCAACTACTAAGGAATGAGTTTCATTCCTTTACTAAATAGAGGGTATAGAAGATTCCCCAAAAGTGAGGTATTAAACTATTGCTCTATAATGATAATTAACAACCAACCACTCACTTTTCATTCCTTACTTATTAATCCTTTTTCAAACCCATCAACTAAGCATTCCCTCAACTTGCATAAAGCAATTCCCAGAAGAAAGTCCAAGATAATAAGATGTTTACCTAATATTATTCTAGTCTCTCTAGAAAGTGTAAATATTGGGCATGCGAAACTTGCATGTGATATAAATTACTGGCTTATACATATATAACGCCATTGATCAAATACACATATATATTTGTAGTCAAATTTCTAGTTATGGAAAATTAGAAAATAGGGTAACTCGTTAAAAAAATTAAAATTTACTTAATTTTATAAAATTAGCTCTAATTTTAAAAAGTACAGATAAAATACTCTAATTTTTAAAGTTTTTTTAAAAAATATACTGTTAATAGTATTGTCATGTGACAAACTATCTTTTTAAAAAATTAAGAGTTCGATAATTTTGTTATTACTTTTTTAAGTTCGGGTTAATAAAATAAAAATAACCAAAGTTTCAATATTTTTCCATAACTTATCCTAGAAAATTAATATCATCTCAAAGCAAGCATCAAAATGTTTAACTTAGCACTCTATTTTAATTAAATATTATAATTTTTAATGTTAATTGACAAAGTTTAATATATTCTTTACTCAATTTTGGATAATCACACTCTCAAGAACATATAGTAAAACCCCTAACCGATTCATTGAACATATAAGCCACTAACATAGCACGTGTGGAATTTAACTTAGAATCTTTATTCACTATTCCTCTTTTGGCCCTAAAATAAGTTTAACAACGACTAGACATTTTTATAAGCTCCCAAAATATAGAGGTTACATGAATTAAGACATGTCTAATCCAGAAATGGGGTCCGATAATAATCTATCTATAGCTACTTTTACCGAAATTCTTCACTCCTTTCACCACGATAATATAATTTATATGATGCCTGTTCTTAAACTGTAGAATCCAACAAACCTTTCACTACAATAAATCTCCTTCGATCGTTTCTTATCCTGAAGCTAGTGCACTTGGCAGGACTTTGCAGTTTCAGGGTGAGCTTAAGTTTTAAAGTTTCTGTCAGAATAAGTTTGATGTTCGAACACCGAGTTGTTATGTTCATGATCATGGTTACTTTGTGTCTTCTTGTGTTGCCACTAGCTTTACCTCCTCTTCCTCCTCCTCCATTGATTCTTCTACTTGTACCAGTCGTAATTATGTTTGTACTAGTCTTGTTAGCCTTTAACAAGCCAGATCTGCCAAATTTTATTCCTCTAACGAATGAAAATTAGATGTCTATTGATTACCACGTTTTAATTTCTACAAGTTTTATTGTTCCTTGCTTTCACAGCTTGATATGAAGTTGTTTGTCAGTGCCCTAAAAGTAGGACCTCTTAACATGTATGAAGCTTTCGTGATGACTGGAAATTAGTCATGTACTGAAGGGTGTGTAGAGCATAATGGTTAATGACAGTTGACAATATATGATTAGTGTTCAAAATTTTGGAGTGTACAACCCAAATTCCGATCAGGTCCGTTACTGTCATTTATCGTAATTATGTTTGTATAATCTGTAATTATCTTAATTAATATGTCAAAATCGAACCGTAATTACAATCTGCAATTTAAAACCTTTAGTATATCAGAAATACACATGTGGGAGAACTTTTGCCCTACATTCGTGTTCTTCTTATTATGTTGTGTAAATTCGGGAGGCCTTGGAGGAGCTTATCACGTTGTGTTTTTATTGTAATAGTTACTTTCTGTCTTAATTTGGCTGTCAAGCTGTGTCTACAGAGCATGAGATTGACTACTCTAATGAATAACAAAAGAAGAAGAATGTGAGGAAGTCCCTTAATTGCAGTTCAATATTTTGATGAATCAAAAGGTATGGATTCTCAAGACACAATAATATATGTTTAATTTCTTAATAACTTATAGGGTGATTTGTGAAAAAAGGAAATTATTGCTGAGTAAGAAATGTGTATGTAGAATAATATTTTTCTTAATGTATACCATCAATTAATAAAGATTTTATTTAGGTGATGTGAAAAGTGATAAGCTTTCTTTATATTATGTTATATTAATTTGTAAAATTATATTATTGTTCTTTCATAATCTATATAATTGAACAATTTTTCACTTTTATTTATTTAACTACTTGTGTTGAATTTTTATTTTTTTTCATACTTCATGAAGAAGATGAACGATTTTTTAATCAAAATAGTTGAGATCGAATATATTGAAAATGTAGTTATTATATAAGCTTCATTTAGAAGATAATCTTAAGAGCTGAAGGATCAAATAATACAAATTATATGCAACAACAACAATAACAATATTAAATGAAATTCTCGCTGAAATGCGAGGTTTGAAAAAGTTCAGTATTACGCAACTTTATCTCTACCTGATAAAGAAATTGTTTTCGATAGACACGTATGTAATGCTAAATAATAATAATACAAAATATAAATAAATACGTATAAATAAAAATATAATAATATATAATATAAAACATAATACATTACATATAGAACATGATAAATATTAACAATAAAAGATAAAATAAGTAAATAAATACACAAACTAAAAAAAAAGATAAGTACAATAATACATCAAACTAGTCATTTCAAGAAAGTAAGTAGACTAACTAAAAAACTACTTAGGCTAAATAACTAAGAGGGAAGTACTACGTAATAAAAATACTAAGGCTGATTATAAAACAAAAGACTCAAAAGAAAATGTTTAAAAAACTTAAGAGAATAAGAAAGACCTCTCTATGTGAGATCCTTTATCCGTATCCTAGTATGTCAAAGCTTTTTATTGCAGGTAATGTCTTCGGTAACTTCCAACAGAGTCATATCATTCTTGATTACTTTCTCTAGTTCTATTTAGGTCTTCCTTTTTTTTTTCCTATTACAGTCTCTTAAGTGTTATTTTTTTTGCATATTCTCATTGGAACATTCAGGTATCTCCTTTTAACATGTCTAAACTATCTAAATTTCGTCTCTCTTAATTTTTCATTAATACTAATCACCTTTAATCCCTCTCTTACTAATAAATTCTTGACTTTATCTCTTATAATAAGGTTACACATGCAACGGAGCATTCTTATATCTGTCACTATTAGCTTATAACTATGCATTTGTTTGATGGGTTAACACTTCATCCCATATAGCATGATTGACCTAATTGTTAAACGATAGAATTTACTTTTGAGCTTGAGTAGTATCATGTTATCGTATAAAACTCCTAATATACTTTCCATTTAAGCCATACTGATATGATATGGTAGGCTATATTTTCATCGATCTCTTCATTGCTTTGGATGATAAACTTTATGCCCTGAAAATATTCTTTTTGTGTTATAACTTTTGATCCAATCTTTACCTTCACGTCGAAAGCCACACTATAGACCGAAAAGTTACACTTTAAAAACTCAGTCATATTCCTACTTAATTTAAAACTTTTCGACTCTAATATATATGTCTAACGTTCTAGCTTAACATAACATTCTCTTTTGTCTTATCTACCAAAACAATATCATCAACAAACAACATACACCAAGAAACCACCCTTTGAATATTTTTAGTGAGCTCATTCATCACTACTGCAAACAAATAAAAGCTTCAATGAGGAGCTTTGGTGTAGTCTATTATCAATAGAGAAATTTTTTGTAGCCCTATAATGCCAATTTTCCAAAAAGTTAATTAGGTAACTTAATGAAGAAAAATTTTTTCCAAAAAAAAATATTTTAGCATTACATCATATGGCTAATGTCAATTTCTAAATTCAAATTATTTGAATCCAAAACCTACGATTTTAAAGAATAAAAACTCTCTGTGATAAAATGATTAAAAGTAGCATGCTTATGACCGATTAACTAATAAAAAATTTATGTAATTTCAACAATTCATGAAGTTGGAGTCTTCATTTAGGTTAATTACGTGCATTTTATTTTTGGTTACATAAAATAATCATAATTTCTGTAAACTCGAATCTCGAAAAATTTTGGAAATTAACTAAGTAAGAATGAAATATACTTTGTATATACAAAAATGAAAATTCAATCAAGAAATGTTTTTCAAACCTATTAGCCCTTGCCACTTATCTTTCATAGATCTTAGTTAATTAACTATGTTAATTGAAATATGTACCAATACCAATATACTTCTTTTAATCTCATTATAAGCTTTTTTTTATGTGTTATAAAGATGATAATAAGTTGAATTGAGTTTACATTTCATAAGACTTTAATTCAATTTTTATAAGTTTGAGTTCAATCAAAAGTTCGACCGAATATCATAAAAGTTGATAGAAAGTTCAACTTAAACTTAAGCTCGATTGAAATTAAGATAAAAATTTAGATTTGAGTTGATTTCGAATTAGTTCAAATTGGTATAAGCTGAATTCTTTTCAACTTGAAGTTTGATTTTATTTTATTACATTCAAACTAGGTATATTAATTTCATTCAAATGGTATTAACTTATTCGAGCAATTCAAATTATGTCAAATTGACTTTTTAAGTTCAAGTTTAATCTAAATTTTAATTAACTCATATCTGATCAAGTACAATTTTTCAACATTATACATAAGATTTAATTTGAATCTTATGAACATAGTAAGTATTGAGATAAGTTTCTCTCTATAACCCCACTAGGCTGGAGTTGGATTAATCAAAACCCAAGAAGTCCTAAGACCTAACAAAAAAATATGAAATTATGAATAAAGAGATAACATATCATCATAATCTTGGTGAAGATTGGTAATAAATTTAAGTATCCCAATTCCCAAAAATTTGGTACCTACGTATATAAATGGGTGGTTTAAGATATATTATTGTTTTTATTTTTTTTCCCTTTATAAATAAAAACTATTATACAGGTATTCCCAATTTAAAATTTTGGTTAGGGTAAAACACATAAATATTACTTATAAATTATGAAATCTTAAAAAAAGTCCATGATTTTAAGATTTTTGAAAAAAATTCTTTCTAGTTTTAGTTTTTTATAAAAAAAATCCTCTTAAATTTTGGTTAGAAAATAACAATAAAATAGATGTAATATGAACATCAAACTAGAACTAATGAGATGTCATTGATATGATAATTTAACTCAACTCTTAGATCTTACTCAAACTAAGTAATAATTTAAAATAATTATAATATATTATTAGTATGATTTAGATTTAATTAGTTTGATTTAAGTTTAATAGTCAGGTTGAATCATTATTTAAATAGTATTTGATTACTTAATGTTTGATATTCATATTTGGTGTGTTTCGACTTTATTTTTTAATCGTAGTCTAAGAGAGGGATTTTTAAAAAAATTTAAAAATAGAAATAATTTTATGAGAATTTTAAAGATTGGTGAATTTTTTTAATGTTTCTTAAATTACAGGGAAGATTTATATCTTTTACCTTTTAATTATTAAGAGACTAGAAGAGAAAAAAAATAAAAATCAGGACATTTTATTAAGTTGAAATTATATTCTAAAGAAAAAAGAACTTGAAACCATGAAGCACGAGTACCATTTGTCTTCCCAACTTTTCCAGCTACATACATAACAACAAAATCAACAAAATAACCAGAGACTAGAGATGAAATGAACTGAAAACATCTGTGGACTTCCTCGATTCAGGCTTATGTGTAAGGAAATAGGTTGGATTCTCTAGCCTGGCAGCAATAGCATGTTCGAATGTCAGAATATGAGCAATAACACCAATCCAAGGGCTCAGGATTCATGATTCCATCCTCATTCCAGGTCTCACCAACATGGCTGTCATGCTTCATAACCATATCAAAGAAACTAAAACCAAAGTTTGTGTCAGTGTTCATCGCAAGATCATCTTCCTGGTAATTGCAAATCTCATGTATGACATCTTCACCAGGATAATAGTGACTAGGTCCAGTGTTAGGGTCAGAAACAGCCTGCTTGTTCTTGGACTCTGAAGAGCATAACAAGTATAATAAGCCATCAATATGATATCAATCGTTAAAAGTAAAACATGTAGCAGAAGAGCTGGTTGTACCTAAAAAGTTGCTGTTGTATGCAGAACCAGAAATTGGATCAGGAAAGGTCCATGGAGTAACATATTTCTCATCCATAAAAGCATCAGTTTCAGTAGTTTGAGTGTTGATCCAACCAGCTAATACTTTAGTTTAAATCAACAGAAACATTGTGAAGATTGAGAAAGAAAATGTTTTATATCAGTGCAACAAAGGATACTATCACAGTATGTATAATTACCTCCATGGTCCAAATAAGAAGCAGATTCAAGAAGAGGATCTGCATAATGGACGCCATTGTTGAAACCAGTATTGTTATCTGTTGAGAGCGGATTGTCACTATTGAACCCAAAACCAGAATCAAATACAGGGGCTGTTTGATTATTCTCCATATCAGAGACAGCACTTTGAAGACACAAAAGAGCCATATCAGAGACATGATACACAAATTGATCATTATCGAAGTTGGTATCTTCTGATCTACTGTTGTTGTTCTCATTGTTTAAAGAACTAGAAGCAGAAGCAGAACGTGTAAGCCTATTTCTTGCATCTATTAAGCAGTTCTCCAAGATCTTTACAAGGGCTGATACCTCTTCAGTAGACTTTGTTTTCTCAAAAACACTAAAATCCCATGTAAAACTTCCTGCTACTTTCTCTGGCTTCATCTTTACTTTCAGTATCTCACTAACCTCACGTTCCAGGAACCTGATTTCCTCAGAGAGCGAAATTGCCTGTAGTTTGGTGGCATCATCATCTACAGGTTCTATAACACAACTATTCCCAAGGAAGGCGTCTAGAACAGCATCAACAGAAGGGTGACCGACGCTATGAATCTTAAGCTTTGATGAATCAGGCGTGTTCGTGAACATGGCAACTTGAGCATCGCAAAGCATGGCCAACTCTGCACATTTCTTGAACAGACCCTCTCGCCTTTTCACGAAGGTGATATACCTCTGCATCTTTGTCTCTCGTTTTTGCATGGTAAGCTTTCTGGGTTTCATCGTTGTTAGTGATTCCAGGAATAGCTGGAGAACTGTTAGAACTATTTATGGTTCCAGTAAATCCTTGTCACTGCAGGATTTGTTTTGTTTTCCTTTCCACACACGGATTTCCTAAGGCGAAGAGCAGATTTCTTAAGTGGGATATGGAGACTTCAGTAGGTACTAGGTAAATCCTTGTTACTGTAGGAGTTCTTATTTTCCTTATTACCGTAGGTGTTATCATTTTTACCAATCAAAGATGAAGTTCACAAATCGGAATCCGACTCAAATAAACAGACAAAACGAATAATCTGATATAGCCAAATCTAAATCGATATCATTTCAACCGCTTTGGCGACCCAATTGTTCGGGCTAAGGCCAGGGCTGAGCCAAGAAGTCCAAACCATAGGTAGCACAGGTCCGACCTGATCAATTATGATCCCTAAAGATAGTCTTTGAATTTTTCAGACTTTACCCTTGAAATTGTACCTCTCTTTGAATAACATTGGGCTCATGAGCAGAGGAAAGATTGATATTATGCTGTCCATAGCTTCCATTTCCATCAGTTTCTGCAGACTCGAAAGTTGCTTATGTATAACTCACAAAAATAATTGAGGGAAGAGAATGAAGCTGACTAAGAAACATCCAAACATTATGTTCATTGCCAAGCATAGAAACTTTTTGACAATGTCGAGAAAATCTAAAACTTGGATTTACAGTTTCTGCATTGAACCACTATACAATTTCTGTAACAGCAAGGAAGCTGTATATGAATAGGGATATACGGATCCGGTTCTTCGATACTCCAAGCATTGCCTACGAGAATCATCAGCTACAGAAATCATTTTCTCACTGGAGATGACGTACAAATTCCAAGGATCCTCACCGAATTGATGAGGATCTCTGCATACCCAATTTCTTGCATTTTGACCGGTACAAGTCGGAAAGGCAACTTCAGGGAAAAGAAATTGGCCTCAATGGTTGGTGCTCCTTGAAGTTCTACGCAGCAGACTGTACTGTCACTTGTTCAGTAGCAGTTGCCTGATAATCTGCATATGCCTCTGGGGTGTCTTCTTCGCTGGGTGGAACCAGTTGCCAAAAGAGTGGTAGATATTTGTCCCACTGCTTCAGTATTTCAGAACCTTTGCTGCTTCCAGTTTTTTCCTTCACCAGAGCATTTCCAAGTAAAGATAGTATTCCAAAAAACGAAACTATATTTATATTTTGATTAGTTTTGGGACCAGTATACACATTCCATGTAATGCACGTGTATATAAGTGGCACTTACAACATGAGCTTCAATTAGACTCTTTAGCTGCATCTGGCCAACAGGAGCAGTCACTCTTTGGACCTTCACTATCTCCTTGTTTATCTGTTTATAGTGGCAAGACAGTGAATGACAATTATCTCCGATTGCCAGTATTAAAATATATAAAACAAAAAACTTCCCTATTGAAGGCCTTGATATCAAATAAAGATCAAAACATCATTGGTGAAATCTGAAACTTTTAAGACTAGATAGGGTGTGAGCAAATAAAAGAGAGTTCCGTTAACAGACCTTGGGCAAGAGAGTATCATCCTCATCAAGAATGTATGTCAAGCCTCCAGTCATGCCAGCAGCTACATTTCTACCCACCCTGACATAGACATGCGCAAAACAAATGGTTCAAATTTCTGATCAATTGCGTTCAGTTTGACAGACCATGATAACACAATTTAGGCAATCATTACTCACTTTCCAAGGATGACGACGCAACCACCAGTCATGTACTCACAGCAATGATCTCCAGTGCCTTCAACTACAGCTTCAGCAAGTGAATTTCTGACTGCAAAACGCTCCCCAGCTTTCCCTCTAACAAAGACTTGGCCACCGGTAGCCCCATACAAGCAAGTGTTCCCCACTATAGTGGCATCCTCAGGCAAAAATCCAGTTCTCTCTACTGGGGTTACAACTAACTCTCCTCCAGCCATACCCTAGGAGCATTCATATGAACTAATTCAGATAACCTTTTTCATTTGGTTACAAACTTAATTTCATTGCTAGATCAATCAAGCAGAAGCAGGGTTACCATGTGAAATCTAATTACAAAGTAGTTTGAATTGATTTAGAAGTTTACCGTTAATGTTCGCAGGTACTAAACCATACCTTGTAGTCAATTCAGTGCATTCAATTTGAAAAGTGTCAACAACAGCAATAAAAGAACCAAAAATTTGAAAACTTGTGCTTGAAACACCACATGGTTGTGGAACCAATCAAGTTAGAAACATACCTTGCCCACATAATCATTAGCCTCCCCAACCAGCCGAATGTTCATTCCTGGTGTCAAAAAGCACCCAAATGACTGCCCTGCACTCCCAGCAAATCTGCAAAAATACAGAAAAACCCATTAACAAAGCATTTACACGGAGATTTGAGATAGCATCTACATCAGGTAGTCACATCTTACGTTATGTTTAGCTGTCCGGCAAAGCCAGTGTCACCATACTTCTTAGCAACCACACCAGCTATACGACCACAAACAGCTCGGTCTACATTGTATATCTTTATAGTTTTATTAACTACTTTCTCATTCTCAATAGCATCCGTAATCTGAAAATATAATGAAACAAACTTAGAAGGACAGCTTAGCAAAGTACAGACCAAATAGTGAAATGTGAAAAAACAGAAATATGTTTATTTCAGCAGCAATCGTATGAAACCAACAACTGTCATATTCAACAAACAGAACAACAGAAGACCCATAATCATTCCCGTATTTTGATTATTGTTAGTACCATGGTCCACAAAACAAGTTATTTTGTATCCTATATCTAGCACTACTTCAATTTTAACAACCATTATGTTAGTTCGCTTAAAAAAATATATAAAAATGAATATTTTCCTAATTCGGGATGAATAATAGCTTAAAGTCGGGCAGCAATTACCCGAATGGACAGTTGTTATTGAAGATGTTTGTCTCAGTGCAACCCTTATTGCATAATAGGAATTCAGGACTTTGGTCAATAAAGTTGGTAATAAATTTGAAAGATCTCGTTTGGTCACTAAGATAAAGACTGGCTATATGCTCACAATCAAGTAAGTACAGTTTACACCCATTAGGACTAAGCACATAAACATAAATGTTCAATTGCAAAAGATTAAAAGGATTTTAAATGTTCAATTGCAAAAGATTAAAAGGATTGCACTGTCACTAAACTACTCAACAACGTTTTGGTTACAGTCACATACTACAATATGATGAATACTGAAGTTATAGACATAAGAAGCAACTCTATAGGGAATAGAATTCCCTTTAGCGGAAATAGAAGCCAATAAAGTTTTAGATTTATAAATTACAAAGTTCAAACATATTTACCTCTGGATCTGCAAGTAAAACATCGTCCAAAACAGGACCATTAGTATGAACATCTTGATTCCGGATTTGAGTACTGCTCCACTTTGGCATCCCAACACTCTGCCAGAAAGAAAAGCAAGTTCTCATTCACCACATTTGTAAAAGCAATGTAGAAAAAAGATGGCTTTCCTGTTAAAATTACTCACCGAGAGAATATAACCAAGATCAAGATGTTGTGTTTTCACTATTGAAATATCTCGTGGTCTCAATAGATCTGAGCGTCCAATAATATCATCTAACTTATCATAACCCAACTGTGCCAGCATGCCTCTCACCTAGGCCAGCACAAGAAATGTTGAAACAGTGAGTTATAAATTTTCACATATTTGGTAGATACTATACGGAAGATCTAAGAATTGTATTAGATGCTAGTAGAAATATAACCTCTTCAGCAACATATAAGAAGTAATTAACAAGATCACCAGGCACACCAGGAAATCGGGCACGCAATTCTTCCCTCTGCAAAGAATTCAAAGCAAAAGAATCAATGACCAGAGGCAAATATATTTACATGCATTACTGTACTGCACCAAGTTTCAATCAGCACCTGACTGGCAACACCAACTGGACAATTATTAGTGTGGCAAATTCGAGCCATAACGCAACCAGTGGCAATCATTGCAACTGAACCAAATCCATACTCATCAGCACCCATTGCCGCAGCCAACATAACATCTACTCCACTTTTGAAGCCACCATCAACTCTAAGAATCACCCTTTCTCTGAGTCCATTCTCAATGAGAGTCTGTAAAGAATAGTCAGTCAAGAAAACATTATAATGACAATTCCACGGTGCATTTACTAGATTGGAACAAAAAAATTGTACTAACATGATGAGTTTCTGTAAGTCCAAGTTCCCATGGACCACCAGCATGCTTGATGGAACTTATAGGGCTGGCACCTGTTCCACCATCATGCCCTGATATCTGCAAGACAAATGACAGAAATTTCTCAGTGATTCTGACTGTTTCAAATGGAAGCAAAGAACACGTGAAAAAGCAAGTAGACTATTGATAAGTCATTCAAGAAGAGATGGTGCAAAGAATGTCACCATGGGAATCAAGATTCAGAAAATAGAAAACTGGGTTTCTATGGGAAGAACATCAAACCAGGTATATTTGTACTATTTACTATTGAGATACAGCATTAATCTCATTCTCCTTGTCTCCAAGAAAAAAATTACAATTAGTCATGTTCCAAGCCTCCAAAACACATGAGGAGAAAATTATTTTCTGTATCACGAAAAACACTATTAAGAATATCAAAGATGTCAGACAAGTAAAATAACTCAAGGCCATAAGCTATTATTTTATTTCATAATTTGTTAATGTCAAGCACAAATGATATGTGTATACCTGTATAATATCCGCATTACCCTTTGCAACCCCTGAAGCAACTGTGCCAATACCAGCTTCAGCCACCAGCTTTACAGACACCTTTGCCCTAGGATTGACCTACATATACAGAGATATTGAATTTACAATCGAAAGCGGCAATAATATGAATGCATTCATCAAGAAGATATTCTTGATGAAGTAAAATATCACCTGATGAAGGTCAAAGATCAATTGTGCAAGATCTTCAATGGAATAAATGTCATGATGTGGTGGCGGAGATATAAGAGGAACACCAGGTTTAGAGTTTCTCAATCTTGCAATATATGCACTAACTTTCTTCCCAGGTAATTGACCTCCTTCACCAGGCTTAGCACCTTGAGCAATTTTAATTTCCAACTGATCAGCATTTACCAAGAATGTTGGCGTTACACCAAAACGTCCTGAAGCAACCTAAAAAAGACAACCTGTTTTCTATGAGATAATCATGGGAAAATGATCGAAAAAACAGGGCCTACAGGAAATTAGTACCACCAATCCTGACCATGTCCTAAAAATGAAAGACCATGAAAAGTTTGGTTGCACAATTCTATCAGGATTAAATGTCAATCATTCATGCCAAAAGTACAAATTAATCAAAACAGAAATCCTGCTCACATCACCTGTTTAATAGAACTAGTGGCAGTATCACCATTCTGAAGCCCTTTCAGATGTGGAAGTGTAGGAGAGTACCCATCCTCAACATCAGTAAGTGGGCGCCAGCGGATAGGATCCTGGACAAACTATAGTGTAAGTATATCTACAAAATACATTTAACGAAGCTGTGCCACAAATATTGACAAAAGGAAAGGGATGTATCTGAGAAGAGAATTGTAAATTCTGTGTTACAGAATGGTAAGTAGTGTACCTCACCACCTTCGCCCGAATTAGATTTTCCACCGAGCCTATTCATTGCAATAGCAATGGCTTCATGAGTTTCTCTAGAAATAGCTCCAAGCGACATCCCCCCAGTGCAAAACCGTTCAACAATAGATGACGCTGGTTCAACCTTCCCCACAGGTATTGGAGCCCGGTCACTTTTGAACTCAAAAAGATCCCGAAGAACCTACAGATAGAGCAGTAAAGATGCTGATTAGGTTATTAAAACGTAAAAGGAAATATTATTAACAAAAACAAGGAAAAGATCTAATTTTATTCACTTACACTGACAGGACGGTTAGCCAAATGCTGTTGATAGATAGAGAATGAATTCTCACTCTTCTGGCGAACAGCTTTGTGAAGCAATTTTGACATTTCTGGATTGTTTCCATGATATTCTCCTGTAAAGAAAAGATAAGCAAGTACACGAGAAGAAAATATGTCATCAGTGATCATGATACTTTTTAAGCTGGATAATCCACCAACTAAATAAACTTGGCATGCTATAAAGGATAGCAAAAATGTCGGACTATTCCATTCCAACTTTATGGTTAGAAATTCTAAAATCTGAAATACAATCAACAAAAACGCACTTAATTACGATAGCAGTTGATGTAAATTTTGACAAAAGTAATAATCAGATAAAAGTTACAAATCTCTGCACCAACTTCATTAAACGTAAAGCACCTTCATCAACAAATAATCCCACCTGTATGGTTCTTTAGAATAGTGAGACCCTTAATGAACCCCAAAAAGAGGAAAATCAAAGTAGAAAAAGAGTACCTCCAGGTCTGAATTGTATGAATCCAAAGTTTTCCAGTCTTTTAGCTGTATCCTCAGAGAAAGCCTTCACCCAGAAAGATAAAGTCTCCCTAGCCAGCTGCAGGAAAGCAGCGATGCAAAAAGAACTAAATAAATAAGAACAGAAAAGGACATAACTACATACAGAAATTTAATTCTTAAGCTAATTAAGAAGGGAAACAAGTTTAAAGAAGTTAAGTGGAAGTGAGTAAACACAACAGTTTAACAACAATCAAAGCATAATTCAAATTGAAGACCAAGATCCACTAATACACCCATAAATTACAAGTTGCGTTATCAATCTATCATTCCAGATTCACAAGCAGGAGATGTTTTAGCCAGAAACTTTTACTTCAATTAAAACTTCAACATTATAGTGATGAAGAATTTGAAGAAACAAAGTCCATATTCGTAAAATTTTTACCTCATCAAAAGTTAGTCCACCAATGTTTGAAACACTTCCACGAAACGCTAAATCAACAACTTCATTTCCCAATCCATAAATCTCAAATATCTGTGCACCACAATAACTAAAGATATGAAACAGAGAGATTAGTTTCTAGCAATAAATTCCATTGGATATGTTCAAAGCAGAGAACAGAAACATAATCAAACAAAACCTTGAAAGCAAACAGATGCCCATCTTGGACAGAATTTTGCGAAGACCAGATTCAACTGCCTGAAACGATCATGATCAATTAAAACATTAGGTTATTAAGATTAATCACAGATTCGGTGAGCACTTTAGCATTTGAAAGAATATAAGAGAACAAATATTATACTAGAAAAGAAGTACGAAGAAAATATGGAAGAATCATGGATATCCACAACAAAAAGAAAAACAAACAGAAACAAGAAAACAAGTTCACTTGTTCAGATAACCTACATTGTATTTTACATGAAAACTAAGACTGTTTATAAATAATCTTTACTAGAGGAAAGAAGAAGGTAAGGATCTTGCCATGCACCAATTTGCATCAGCTAGTGTATTTGGTCTTGAGTGAAATGTCAATTAAGTAAGATCTGCTAATCCTACAATTACATGATTGTGAAAATCACAATGGCTTATTCTGGATAAAGTGGCTTGAAGAAATGAATTTCTATTCATTTATATCAAGAACAATCCTGCAGATTGAATATCTGTTTTATCTCAGTTACCATTGACGATGTTTAGGAAGGCGTTAATGTACGAACCTTGCAGAAGTTCTTTTGAGCCTGTTCAGTTGTTACAGTAGGCATCTTGCCATTCCGCATCAAATTCACAGTTTTATTACTCAAACGCCATTGCCGACAAGTCTCAAGTGCCAAATAAGGACACACAGCACTGAAATATTAACTAAATATAAATATTTGGATGAAGAAAAAGATAAAATAATAACTACATTGATGTTATATTGCAACATAATTAATGAATGTATGCGAACATAACAAAGAAACCAGCAACGTTCAGGGATATGAAGAAAGTAGATACACTACAATGAAAAAGAGAATTAGAATATGTGATATGAAGTTCTACCTCTCTGACAATGAAAACTTTAAATACTCACCAACTTGGAGTGAACTAGAATAGTAAAAGAAAATGAGGAAGACAAATGGCCGTAGCCCACATGTTTCAACAATGTTCTTTCAGAAACCAACACATTATAACCATTAGGTTATCAATTTGTGGACTTCTTCCACAAAACTTTACCATAGTCAGCAAGGATCATGATGTTAACAACACAAGTTTTATCAAAATTAACTATGTGATGTCAGTAAATGTTAATGCTAATCTCAAAGAAAAATCAAACCAGAATGTGTTCTACCATGACATCAGACTAAACATCAATGAGAATCTGTGACAAATTGTAATAGGTACATTCAAGATTAACTTATACGCCAGTTATACATCAGTAAAATTCAGCTCTAATGAAATTAACAGATAATGACAGAAAAAAAGAACTTTATGATTTGTGTTAAGAAGAAAAACCTTGCACCATATCCAATCAAACAAGCAAACTGATGGGTGCTGAAGCACTGAGCAGTATCTGCTATAATGGAAGTTGACATACGCAATCCATTTTGTATAAGATGCTGGTGAACAGCACCGACAGCTAGAAGAATCGGAATTGCAGGCCTAGTTGGCTCCTGAGATAGGGAAAATAGGTATTAGAAAAAATAAAAGCTGAACTGTTGCCTTGCAGAACAGGATGACAGGAATTAGAATCAGAGCACACACCCTAAGCCATAAGCTCAAACTTGGAAATTAGTTAAATTTTTTCTCTTTCTAATGGTGAAGTAAAAGTTACTGCAGCATAACTACTGAACACAACACCAAAAAGGAGAAAAGATGAGAAATGTCATAATAAAGCATATATCAAGATGAGCATGTTTGCAAGAGGGAGAGTACAAGAGATGGAGAGGGAGGGAAGAGCAAGGAAGAGAAGGATTTGAACATCATATGGCATCGTGAGATGAAAACGGCTGAAAGACCCACATGATAATGGTACAGTATTATAATCTAATCCTTTTGACCAAATCTAGCACCCTTCCATCTTCCATCTTCCATAGAAAATAGTAAAAGAATTGCATTCATCAGAAAATGTAATAAATGAAAAGCAATTACTGCTATAAAGTTACCAAAAGCAACAGGGGAATGACAATTGGCAATGAGTTGCAATGTAGTTGATTGGCAAAAATAATCAAGAAGTTAAAGCAGAGACATTATAAGACAAGGAAACATCAAGTACTTCACCTAATATAATTATAAAAATTTGATATATGATAATATACTCATGCCAATGTGAATGAGAACAGGAGGATTCTCAGTGATTACAGGAAGGATAATTTTGAAGGATGATTACCAGCTCGTCAGACCTATCAGAGAGAATAAGTAGTTGAGACCCCTTTCGAACAGCTTCATCGGCAACTTCACAAAGTTTAATCAGTGTTTTCTCCAAAGAACCTTCTACTCCTTTTCGTATATCAAAAAATGTAGGTATAACTTCAGGTTTTAAAAAGGAATCCTTCAGTAATGACTCAAGCTCCCTTTCATTCAGCACAGGACTAGACAATATGACCTGGTTCATTTAACAATAAATGATTAGCTTCATTCTCAGTTTAAAAGCCACAGCAGGCAACTCACATTGATATAAATGCTTCAAATATTGATTTATAGACAGGATACGGTCAAACACCTGTAAAGCATTATCAGGTCCAATTTCCAATATGTTTCCTCGCTTCCCAATGTTGACCTCAAGAGACATGACTAACCCTTCTCTAAGAGGATCTATTGCTGGATTGGTAACCTGCAGCATACAGGAATAACTAAGAAAATGTAATGCCTATTTGAGAAAGAAAACATCAATATTAGGGCAAATTCTAACATCCTGAAGCAAGCTGGAGCTACTCAATAACAGAATCTTATGACACTCTTAAAAGAATTCACAAGTTTGATTCTATGCATAACCATAAGCTATATTTATTTTTGGTTTAAGTTTTAAATATCGCGAAGAGCTTTACCTAGAATCCAGCATATAAGATGTGAGTTACTTCTCAATGTGGCACAAGCAGAATGCTCTTTTACCAACAAAAATACACACAAGTATTTCCATCGACTCCAAAAGACAGGGACAGCATGGTGAAATTAAAATGTCCACTAGACAATTACTACAAGCCACAGAAACAACATTGATGCCTCATTCCTTCTCACTATAGACATCAGAAAGTATTGCCAACATAAAGGGCAAAATCTCTATACTCTGGATGTAGACAAAAGCTAAATCCTCTAGTGAAAAGGAAAAACAAAAAGATAAACATCGATAACCACCAATCTGGCATATATTAAGGCCCTTAATGAGCAAGTATTCTGAGTTTTAGTTTATAGCAACTATTATGGCCATCTAACAGCAAACTCTAGGAAACAGGTACTATTCTCCACAACAATGCATAACATACAGAACCCCACTTATTTCAACTGAAATGAAATGCTGTATCATTAACTTAATTGTCATAATGGTAAACACCATCCACAAAAATATAATCAACATCAAATATCAAACTATCTCAATTAGACGGCAAGTCAACATGCCAAGGTACAAACATAATCCATGTTACTCAAATTTCTCTAATTAGAATAAATATTCAGCCTTCCCTCCCACACTTAATTCAGAAATTCCGTGTCAAATTTTACTGAAGTTTAGCCACCAATGTACATATTTATACATATTTGTATTTTTTTACCATGCTCATATTAGCAATCCCCTAGTAGCACTAAATCTCTATTGAATATAAAAGATAACTAAAAAGTGCTAGCAATCAAAATAAAAATAAGATTCAATCATTAGAAGTGCACTGACATACAGTTATCAGTATCTGGTATAAAGACTGCTTGACAATTCACTTTAGGTTTAAAACTACAGAAATACATAACAAACCTGAGCAAACCGTTGCTTGAAATAATCATAAAGCATATGTGGTTTTTGTGACAATATAGCCAAGGGAATATCATCTCCCATGCAAAAAGTAGGTTCCTTCCCTTGTGAAGCCATTGTCTCGATAACCATTTGGACATCCTCACTGGAATAGCCAAATGCCCTAGTCTCATGGGAACATAAAACGGTGAACATTGACGAAGAGGTGAATATGACAATCAATACTGCTGGTGCATCTCATGCAAGCAAAGGAACCAATATACTTACTGTTGGTTTCTTAAAATCACTTCATTGTCCATAACTGTTGTTGAAAGAAAGTTTGCATGCTTCAAAGATCGGAGGTTCTCACTGACCCATTTCCCATAGGGATTCAATAATGCAACTTTCTTTTTAACTTCAGTGTTCTCATAAACCTGTAAATCAACATAAGATGAGTAACAAAAATGTAGAGCGACCAATTATTTGAACTTGGAGATGTCTCTAAGGTAACTTAAAATGAAAACAAAAACAGTTTTTCTAAAGAAACTAATTAAGGAATTTCACAAAAATCTGAGACTAAGCAAAGCCAATTTCCAATTCCATATTGCATACCATGAGAAGCTTGTGTGTTATAAAGGGAAAGTTAAGAAGCCACAGTGATGATCAGATAAAGTTATCGCTCCTCTCAGAGAATTATTTCCTTATAATGAATCTTTTTTAGCTTCCCAAATAGGCATCATTAAAGGAAATCTTCAAATAGCAATTTTTTTAGGGAAGAGATATGAAAATAAAAAACAGTGTCTAAACATGAAAGAGCCTCCTTAAACAATCAGGAAAAGAGAAAAACATCAAAGTCTATGCCACACCTTGTATTCCTAGTATGTCCAAACGATAAAGCTTTATTGGCAGATTTGCTTAAGAAAGCCTAAAGCTTCAGTAACTAGTTGATCATTTTTTTTAAAAATCCTCAACTACTCTCCACCCAAATTCCATGTGGCCTAAAGCTTCAGAAACTAGTTGATCATTTTTTAAAAATCCCCAACTACTCTCCACCCAAATTCCATTCACATGAAACTTAAATAAATTTGACAGATTTTGGCAACCTTGCTTCATCATCCAACAAAATGAATTAATAGTGTTTAAACTAGAGCTCTGGTGAGCCGACGACTAACTAAAATTCAAAACAACCTATTCAAAATATTCTACGTAAACTATTTTCTTTACAATGCACTGAACCAAAAAAAAAATTATTCGGGCAATTACTAAGCATATACACATCCTAAAAGCAAAAGCACCAACATTTTCCATGCATATTCTTGGTTGGCAAGAAATAAATATGAACAATGATAAGAAAAGCACCAACTGTGAGATGTGTTTTGAAGAAGCTAAATTTACACAAACTAAAAGATTGTGTGCATTGGAGTGGCCACCTTTTATGAGTTATACAAAGAACACAAGAAATCCTACAAAGAGGATTATATAGTTGATCAACATGGTAACATATACTAACAAACAGATGCATTGATCACCCAATAAAGAATGCTGCACAGACCTGACCACTGAGTAAATCCACAGCAATCATCATTCCTGGACCCAGACGACCTTTCATTGTTACTTTTGATTCATCCATCGGCACAACACCAACCTACATGTTAAAAAAGTACTGATAGCACATCAAGTACAACACAAAAAGAAAACAGCTTTAATAGAATAATGATAGAGCATAGTAACACAGGCAACTGTGCATATGAAATATGCACTCCAAAATACCTAGAGGAAAATAAATCCAAATGATTTAGTTATATAGAACATTTTAACGCAAATTGGATTCTTATTAGAAAGAAACAAATAATATGTAAATGCAGTTGTTTCAAATTAGGCATTCCAAATTTGAGACTTGCAAATGATTTTCTAAACATTGCTAAAGTGATCACAAACTTTTAAACGATCTTAATGGATCATTCAAATGCTAAGGTGGATGATAACGCTTAAAGAGAGCAATTTGGGTAATTGAGGTCGCAAATAACAGCACAACTATAAACTAGATGCAACAACAAAATAAGGTTTTAAACCAAAGTTCCTACCAATTTTCCACACAGCAAAGAGAAAATAAAGTTGGCACAAAATGAAGTACAATGTACAGCTCAGTGTCATTTTTACAAAACGGTTCAAGCCACTATGACATTAGTCCTTTGTTAAAAACAGACTTAAAAATAACACAATTCATATTCTATCTAAGAAAAATTATACAAACTATTATAAAAAGATTCAGAGTCTAAACTAGCCTCAGCAATACCAAGTCATGTCAGAACCAGTGATTGAGAACATTTTCTTTCCATCTAGGAGAAATGAATCACAAAATTAAGTTATATTAACAGGTATGTTCAAAGACAGTATGACAATCTGACATGCCTTGCCCCTAAAGCTGGATAAACAGCATGAGAAATATCAAATATCATCCCTTAAAATCATATAGAAAATTAATTGTCATTAAACTGCAAAATCTCACCTCAGATGCAACATAAACAAAATTGTCAACAGTCCGCCAATACCTAGCAGGACGAAGTCCATTACGATCAAGACAAGCCCCAACTGTTTTCCCATCACTGCACCATTTACAATATATTAAGCAACATTAAAATAAATGAAGGAAAACTGGAAGAAAGGAAAGATATAGAGCAAAGATAATTATAATTAGAAACAATTTCTGTTATTGCTACCACATAGAGAAAAGCATATATCAAACAGCATACCAATAAAGCTAATCAGAAACAATAGATCTTGTAAGTACCAAACAATAATATGCATCAACCTACATAAATTTCAGAAACTACTGAACAAACAAGAAAAAATAGTTCTACCGTCAACTGCGACTTTGATATAATTCAAATAAGGCTTAAATGTGTTACCTGAATAAGAGTAAAGCAGGCCCATCCCAAGCTTCCATCTGTCCCTTGTAATAGTCATAAAAATCAACAATCTAAAGAAAAAGTTGAGTATTAGTAACAAGTAACTAAAAATAGGGGAAATTGGAAATTAGTATGTGAACTGAAAAATAGCTATTATTATTGTAAATGATAAAGAAAGACAAAATGTAGTAATATGATTCAAGTTAATGAAATGCTGTCAAATAAAAACACTGCACTCAAAATAATAAGCAAAGGTTCAGGTAAATAAAAAATAAAAATTGGACAGTCACCAAAATATAACGTACTTCCCAATGCAAACACATGGAGTTCTATTAGTTAGAACCCAGATTTTTTCAGAGAAAATAAGTACCTCAGGATATTTTATCATCAATGTTGGATGATTCTTGTACGCCTCAGGGACAAGAATCATTAAAGCCTCCTCAGGTGTACGACCACTTCTAATTAACAACTGACAAAGTAAAAGAGCAGAAGCAAGTCAAACTCAAAAGAGCCATTAGAATGTACACAAAGAATATTTAAATGCTTACCAAGCCTATTGCACTAAAGAAGGGCTACAGTAAGCAAAGTCTTTCCCCTTTGTTGTGGCTTGCATCCCACTGCAGGTATGCTACTATTTGATAATCCTAGTGATTTGATTAACATTCATGTTTTAATTGGAAAGTCAAAAAAGCAATAGATGCTCATAAAGTATTGGCTTAAAAGATTTTCAGAAGGCATATGTCAATAATTTCTAAACAGTACAAAAGGCAAGGTTGAGACTTTAGTTAGATTAATTCCAAAATAGACTTCAACAAAATGAATAGTATCGTATTTAACCTCATTGACGTCTAAGAGTCTTGTCATTCAATCTAATCATATCTAATACTAAGAATACACATGGAATTAGCAGAGAAGTTCAAACACACAAACATATCAAATGAAAGTTACCTACACAACATTTCTAGAGCATAACAAACAGAAGCCCCAAAATCAAGCATTATACGTACTTCTGCTGCGCTGTCAAGATTGGCAGAGTCCGATGCCTTTGGGTTACCATAAGGACGAATTTCATTTTCACGACCGCGCCAAACAGGGGATTTCAATGAGGTCTCTCGGGATTGCATCCAGTTCAAGTTACCCTGCATACATTTTCAAGCAAAGTTTAGAGAAGCTCACACATAAATGCAAAAGAAGGATATTACACTGGCTACTTCACCTGTATGGTATTGATCTCTCCATTATGACCAAGAAACCGCATTGGCTGAGCCAGAGGCCATCTGGGACTTGTGTTTGTGCTATACCTCCGATGATAAATGGCAAAGGGTGATTTATAGAGCTCACTCTGAAGGTCATCATAGAACAACCCAAGAACTTCAGAACGCAGCATTCCCTTATAAACAATTGTTTGATTGGACAAGGAACAGAAGTAAAGTTCATTGCCCCAGCTTTCTGAGTTTGCAGCTCTTTCAATCAGCTTGCGGCATATGTAGAGCTCTCGTTCAATATCATCAAGATTCTCCTCTTTAGCAATTCTGACAAACACTTGCTGTATGTTTGGCATAGTTTCTTTTGCATAATAACCAACAACAGACGTATTCACAGGAACAGGCCTCCATCCGAGTACTTCAAGGCCCTCTTGTTGAAATATATTTACAATAACTGCAACCCCAAGAAGAACACGTAAAGGAACATAGTAAACAAAAGAAGAACTGATGATGTAAAAATTAAATCCCAATATATTGACTTGCGTTACACTAAAAGACCTACTCGTTTACAAGATTAAACAATCAAAATGAATTAACATTAATACAGCACCCACATGACATAAACAGGTCAATAAATTGAAAATTGGACCAAACAAGAAATGCCAAGCACATTAAACAGAAAATCAGTCAAAAACAGACAAAAGTAGTAACAATGAGTCACTACCTTTTTTGGCTTCCCTGACAAGATTCTCATCTTTGGGAAGAAAAATCATGCCAACACCAGTATGCAACTTGTCAAACAAAGCAATGCCTTGCGAATTGGCCCAGTTGTTAAAGAGGTCCCATGGGATTGAAGTCATCAATCCAGAACCATCACCCGAGTCATTATCAGCTCCACAACCACCACGGTGCTCCATACAGCCAAGAGCGGTAAGAGCATCCTTAATGATGTGATGTGATGATTTGTTCTCTAAATTAGCAATAAACCCCACTCCACAAGCTCCTCTTTCTGATATTATATCCTCCAAATTCGCAACCTGTACACATTACAGGGAACAAAAACGCATGATTGAGAACTAAAGAAAACAATACTTTGTTATAACAAATAGTAATCGCAGAAATGCAAACAAAAGGATTGAATTTGCATTTTAAATACCATAAGTTAGTATTTACCATTTAAGAAGTACGTATACATAATTTAGTTAACTAAAAAGCAGATATTAAGGAATTAAAGAAGAGAAAAAGAACGTAAATTGTTTAGAGAAAAATGTTTTTTTTCCAATGGAAAGAGGGGGAAAAAAAAAAGAAACCACCTTCGGCGTGAGACGAGTGTCAACATCATCATGGTTTAAAACGGCGTCGTCCAGCCGAGCATGTTCACGGAGAGCAGCTTTCAGCGAGCACGACGAGGCCTTCCCATTAAGGAAACGACCGTAAGTAGAAGGAATAGAGGAAACCGCACCGCGTCTTCTAGATTTCTTGCAGGATCTTTTACAGTGCAAGCCAACGAAATCGACGTTGAACAAGAGACTATTGTTACTAACATTAGACGAAGAAGAAGCAGAAGAAGAAGAAGATGATATCGAAGAGGAGGAAGAGGACGAGGAAGAGGAAGAGAAGAGGAGCTGAGGAATGGAGGCAAGCGACGATTGCAGCGCCATGTGCGCTACACACGCACGCACAGCAACCGAAACACAAACACAGAGTAAGCGAAGAGCGAAGAGATTGTAGAGATTGTAGTGTAGTGTAGTGTGTGTGTGGAAATGAATGGAAGAGATTGAGGATAAAGCGAAGAGAGGATCGTAACCACCCACCCGCCTCCGTCTTCTTCTCCGTCTCCTTTCTAGTCTTTCTCTGTATCGCTTTCACTGCTCTCTACTTTCGCTTCTGTCCTTTCGTTGGATCTGCTTCTCTTATTTTCCTTTTTTTTTTCTTAATTGTAACTTATTTTAATTTAATCTTTTAATCACAATTTAATATTGAAATTTTATAATTTTAAAAATAAATATTTTATATGTTATAATAATCTTAAACATTGTTTAATTAAATTTATTTTTATTGTATTTTTATGTAATTACATATTAAAAATTTCGGTTTGAATGTGTGGCAAAGGGCTATTTGTCAGCTTCTCAATCTCAAGAAGTACTCGTACGTAGTTTTCCCAAACATCATCCAAACCAGTGGATGTAGATCAACACACAAGTCAGAGTCCAAATCCCCCCCTAACATGATATCATGGATGAGGTAATTTCACAATTTTTTAAATGAATCACATTATATAATGACAATTGGTTCATAATTTTTTAATAATTTTAATTCCATTAATTGACTTTGAAAATTACAATTTTCTTTACCATTAATACAATTTAATAGAGTGAATATTCTCTCATAAAATTAAATATTTAAAATAAATTATCTCAAATAAAATCAACGTAGTTATATTTTTATTATTCATGACAGTCATATACTAGATAAAAATTAAAGATAAATTACCTTTTGTTAATTAAATTTATTTTGATTTCTTATATAATATTTATTAATAAATTATCTTATTTTACCGGAATAAATAATTTAACGTTTACTTGAAATTTTATTTTGAAAATATTTTAAATTTAGTTATACTTATTAATAATTATTCAGTTATTTTAATTTTATTTTATTGCAAAAATAAATTAAAATATTATAATTTCTATTAATAATTAATATATTAAATTATTAAATAATATATATTTATTTGATAAAAATCAGAACTAAAAAACAAAAAATTACTTTTCTAGTTTTTATAAATTTTAAAAATTGGAAGAAACTAAAATTAAAAATAATGATTAAAAAATAAAAGTATTTTTACAAGATTAAAAATATAAATGAAAATAAAGAAGCCTAACCTTTTGTTTGTTTGTGTGTGTGGTCTTGTGTTGTTTTGTTCGTTTGGGATATGTGTTATTATTTTGTATGGCAACGAAGAAAGAGGCTTTTATGAGATTCTAAGAGGCATAGTAGAATTGGTGGTGGACCCAAATTCACCATCCCACGAACCACGAGTTTCAACTATTTGTCGCTTCGAAAGGTCACACTCACTGCAGTACTGGCCTTTGGTTTTCTTTTCTGGTATTTGTTTTCACGTTCCTATGTATGGATACAAAGTTATATAAATTTGGTGCATACAATGGAATGGTTCCCGTTCTTCTTCTTTTTTCCATTTGGGTTGAACAGCCTAAACCTGACCTTTCACAGTCGCTTCTTGAACAAATTGAAAAGCCTAAACCTGACCTTTCACAATCGCTTCTAAAGTCAATTTGGGTCGACCAGCCTAAACTTGAATCGCACATTTTGCGAAGGCATCATGTTACAACTTAAAGCAGGAGTTTGACTCATTCAAGAAAACCTTTAAAGGGATAGATTAATGATAATCATAGAACATGAAACGGCACATATCAATTTGACAATTGTGGCAAGAAAAACCTGAGAGAAAATTGATTAGAGAGAATCGATTTTTAGTACAGTTTTGCACAGCTTGAGTACAATTGCTTGGCTACAAAAAGATATTTGCTTGACCTTTTCTTATCAACAAATCTAACACGAACCAAGGAATGGATGGCAAGTGAACTGAACCAAGTTCTTTTGAGTAACTTGGAAGTCAAAAACTCTGAAATCTGATCATATTCTGTGAATTGTAATCATAGTACGTACATGGCTTGACAGGTTATGCCTGCAACTCTCTGAAACAAGGTTCTGGAAAGTGTTGGATCTTAACCATCAGGTATCTTCCACGAAGATTTTGACTATAAAATCACGAAAACGCCTGGAATACTGTTTCGGGTCGACTGCAGATATGGAGGTTGGATCATATTGTATGGATTTATATGCATGCTCGAGCTTCTTGCTAATGTCGTAATCCTGAAGAATGTCGATGATACCAAAGGACATAATTACATCATAACAATCTCCTGTTGGTTCCCCAACAATCTGGAACTCACAATCGCTTCTTCTCACAGTCCGTTCCACACGTCCTGGCATGTTCACTCCTAATCTGATACGAGCCCACCTGCATGATTCGGTTCAAAGTTAACATCATCAAGAAGTTTAGAGACGATCATTATGGTTTTTGTTGCTATTTACAGGTAGAAACGTTACTTGGCAGGGTCCAGCAGAAGTTGATCCATGTCTGCCCTGGAAAGGCGAGGACCTCCATCATCTTCTGTCTCACCTGCATAGAGAAAATGTAACTTCCTGGAACTTGGTGATCAATAAGAACAAGCCTGTGAAATCTTAAGAAAGATCTAAAACTTAACCAGAAGGAGTCACGGGTCCACAAGGGATCAAATCTCCAGAAGGCGATACGTCTCTGAAGTGAAGGCCAACCAAAAGACTATAGTCCATGATTCTCTCCTGTTCAAGCAACTCACAATCTCTATCCACTTGCCTGTCAGATCAAGTTCACAGATTCAACAGGACTAGTAAAAGAAATAGATACCTGATACGGCCCTGACCGTAATTTCTAATTTTGCAGGTTTATGATGAAATCAAGACTACAAAGTATTAGTTTACATCAATAATCGGATTGCTTGCTTGCCATGGAGTTGAAGACTTCCAACTTTGCAGTTGTAGCAGAAATTTTTGTCAGGACAAAGTAAAAGGGTACCTGGAAAGGAATATAGGAAAGATTGTTTCACCTGCAAAACTCTTGAAACCAGGCTTTCTGTAGTCTGAATAAAAAGTTTAGATCAAGGTCTTTAAGGACTGTGTTGGCATCAATCTCTGATTCGGGCTTATCGGTTGTCCGGCCAAGGGAAGATCCTTTCAAATCAAAGAGCCTATGGATCATATTCTCAGAGCACATAAGATTTCCCATGATGATGAAGCGTACCTGAAGCAAAATCAACTGCATTACACATGCTTACAGAAACAGGTAACTGGCAAAAAACAACTTTTCTTTTTCCCTCATAAAATGCATGATTTGTTCAGCTCCAACTTGATTGGAAAATAGTGTTCATATAAATTTGAAACCATTGACAGTGTACCTTCTTCTGGGCAGGCCCATTTAACTTCACACAGTGCAGACCAAAATATTTAATCAATAGGGTGTTCTCAAAGGATCTAACATGGTTGTAATACGCAGCAAGCATCCTTATAAGTACCTGTAACATAAACCAAGAAAGAGTATAACCAGTCATTCCTGATAACAGGAAATTTTCTTTTCTGATGTTGTAACTGATGAGAAAAAA
Source organism: Erythroxylum longipes (assembly GCA_027563885.1). Taxonomy (NCBI): domain Eukaryota; kingdom Viridiplantae; phylum Streptophyta; class Magnoliopsida; order Malpighiales; family Erythroxylaceae; genus Erythroxylum; species Erythroxylum longipes. The sequence continues at coordinate 1,384,453 of JAOQMS010000003.1, read as the reverse complement.
AAAAGAAGATAAAGGACTCACTTTACATTCTGCTTTTTTCATTGTCTTGATCATGTATTTATCATCATGCGTCAGGTAAAAGAAGCTTCCACTTTTTCCAGGGGAGGAAAGTTCACGAAGTGCATCATTCCCACAGATGGAAAGCATATAAT
>JAOQMS010000003.1:1347900-1376981 GCA_027563885.1 Erythroxylum longipes | reverse complement strand
AAATTGTATATAATTAATAATAAAATAATAAAACTTTTATTAAAATTTTTATTATTTTAAAATATAACATATATAAAAAATTATTTATCACTGTTATGCGTGACTTTTTTATTGAACATGATTTCTATTTTAAAATCATAACGTTAAACCTTTTGTAACAACTATTTTAATATCAGGGGTATAATAGTCATTTATTATACATTACATTTCATTCCATCTATCTTCTAAACAATGTTTCATTATGTTACATTATGAACCCTTCCATCCCTCTCAAACAATTTTTCATTATGTTATATTTCATTCCATTATAAACCGTTCGTTTCGTTCCATTCTATTCTGTTCCGTTCCATCAATTAACATCCAACTAAACAATCCTAAGTTCCGACAAATATTAACAAACTGATGGTGAGGAGATGGCAATAGGGCCTAGGCTAGGCTGACAAGAGGTCAATGGAGCAAGCTCGGATGAGCCAGACTTGAAGTTCAAAATTTTCACTAGATTGACCTTTAATTTTTGACAAATATTAACAAAATGATGGCAATAGGGCCTAGGCTAGGCCTAACCAGAAGTCAATGGATCAGGCCAAGTGAGTCAGACTTGAAGTTCGAATAATTCAAAATTTTCACTAGATTGGCTTAAGTCCCGACAAATATTAACAAAATGATGGCAATAAAGCCTAGGCCAGGCTTGGCCAGAGATCAATGGATCAGGCCGAGTGAGTCAAACTTAAAGTTCGAATTTTTCACTAGCCTGAGCTAAGGTCAGACAAATATTAACAAAATGACATCATTTTGCTATTTTAATTTTTAAAAAATAATTCAGGTTGGGCAGAGTTACCTCAGGCCTGGTCGACCCTCGGATTACAGTCAAGCCCTTGCAACAGGGGTCTGGCTTAGGAGGGCCGGCTCAGCTAAACTCATTGTCATCCTTATTTGAAGGTTTGTAATTTTGGGGAAACCAAACAATTATCTCATAAATAACAAATATTCGTTACATATGATTAAAAAACTCAACTGGTTCAGTTGTTCAATTGTAAAATTCTTGAACACTATAACTTTTTGGATCAATTTTTAACTTTCCAGTTTGATTTACTTTAATAACTTTTGTTATTAAAAATAATTCAATTTTAGTAAATTAATAAGCTCTTATAAACTAAAATTAATTAATTAATTTTCATTTGACAATTTATTTTTTACATTAAATTTTAAATTATTCGTATAATTTTTTCAACCATATTTTAAATATTTTATTTTATTTAATCTTTGATCAATGTTATGATAATCTAATACCGTTAAATATTTTAAACTTGAACCTTTTATCTTACATTTTTTAAAACATTGATAAAAAAAATGAAGTTTAAAAATAGGACATATATATAATTTTGGAGTATATAATAATATACCGAGTAAAAGTTTTTATATGTATAACAATTTTTGTACTTTCACTAAGCTAGTCCTATAAAGTGTATTTGTATTTGTCAAAAATTAGATTTCAAGTAAAAATTTTAAAAAGATATGAACATTATAATTTTCTTTTTGTCTATAAAATACCTAATTTATTGTAAAATTTTATTAAGATGTCTATAATTTAAAACTTATAATTTCTATTTTTACCTTTTTTTTGACTTGTAAATTCTATCACTGTATTTGTAGAGAATACACATAAGATTTTGTTATACTAAAGCACATGTAAAATATTGGCATTTAAATTTGGTTCTAATTCTGATTAATAGTTCTAACCAATAATATAATGGTGAGCTTTTAAATTTGGTTGCTAAAGAAAATGAGAAATTAGCTTCTTAGAACCAATTCAAAAAGATAGCTGAGTCATGGCAGGACTGCAGAATTTTCCACCCTGATATAGGCATTATCTTGGCAAATGGAGCAGTATTGATCTAACCAAACCCCCATTGAAGCCACACAGAGTGAGTTATGACATGTCTGGCTGCCAGGCCACAGCCAGAACCACTGCAACTGATTACTGCAAATGTAATTCAGTCATGTCAACCACTTTGGTGTAGGGCTGACAAATCCAACTCGGCTAGAAGTCAACATGTTCAGATCGGGTTGACTGGGGTTAGCCGAAGCTGGAGCCGGTTCATACCTCTAGATAAGGCAAACTCCAACTTGGTAAATTCTCATTTTGAGCTATTCATGGTATAGCAGTTGCTTCTGCACACCCAAATGCCTGACATGGACTAGCAAAACTATGCAAGCTGCATTGGGTTCTTCTTGGGACTAACCTGGTGACATGGGATCTCACCAGATTAAAATCTGTAAGGTCTGTTTACCCCATGATGGAACTAAGCAAAATTTGCAATTGCACGATTAAAGTAGCGGAGAACGACAATGCCACAAGAAGATCGTAAAACCACTTCAGGATGTTCAACAACAACATTAAGATAAAGGATCACAGGTTAGAGCTAACTAAAAAGTGTCCTGGTAGAGGCTAGATTATCCGGCAGCATACATCAACAGGATGATGATACAAAGGAGTGTTACCAGACACAACGGTAAGTAACATGTGAGCCTGTGATTTCACCACTGTAGGTCACCTTCACTACCTGCCCTCTCTCAAGTCCATAATATCTTGCAATTGCATCCTTTTTTAGAAGCCGGGGAAGCTGTCAGTTAATAGAACATGAAGCTGTAAAACAATCCACAAGCTGTGATGGAAAAAATGTGGTTCACAGTTCATCTTATTATTCTTCAAAGAGGATTCCTCCATTTCTTTATATGTCAATGGTTGGTTATATACATATCTACATATTTCTTAATGCACTAAAAACCACAAATATGACAGAAAAGATAATCTGAAAAGAAGTAAAATGCGTTTGTTTAACTTGTGCTAGCAAAGTATATGCAGTACCACATGCATCGATCGCAGAGAGTAAGAGACAAAACTTAAGAACAATCAACAATCAACTACATGGGCCACGTGGAGATGCCAAAAATTTCACCTCCAAAAGTGTTTATCGAGTTTAAAAGCTTACTTGTTTCTCTTCGATATTGTACTTTTTCAAGAGCTTCTTCTTTTCTGGTTCTGTCAAGACCTGATGCCTTGGCTTTAGAACATGCTTTGTAATGTTAACAAGCAAGTCAGTGATCTGAGAAATTTTCCCAAAAAAAAAAAAAAAAGTCAGTGATCTGAGAACAAAACTAAGACCAGTGAGATTAAGTAGGACATAGAATGAAAATTTTAAACCTACTAGGCAGGTAAGTCCTAGAAGTGCCAACTTAAATAGTAAAGCCCAGGGTCGGAATTGTCTATTCAGATTTCGATTTCTCAGGGATGAGTTGGTAGAACCTATTTCTTTTCATCCTCTCATTAACAACTCTAATGTAGAGGAAGAAAAAAAAAAAGCATGACCATCAGGGAACTACCTGGAAGATCTCAACCTTAAACGAAAAGAGATCCAGAGCCTTTCGAGCCTGACTCGTGATGTCCTTTTGCAAGATTAATATCAGACTACTCAAAGTTTCTTTATTTACAATCTGAGCAGCAATGAACCGAATTGTGCTAACTTTAATGACAGGAGATCCACAAAAGATTACCAGTATCTGCAATTGGCCATATAAACAAAAATTTCTAACATGAAAAATCGATTTGACTTGAAGAACTCCAAGGTTGGTTTGGAAAATCTAAACCGTAATCTACAAAATCTAAATAGGATGCAATATTTCATTAATCTTCAACCAACATTTCTACAATATGCAAAATAACTAGTAACAAAATGAAGGAATTTGATAGGAAACCATAGAACAAGAAACAGACAAATATTATATAGAGGTAAATAGAGATAAGAGAGCAAAAAACACCATAGCAGTCCCTCTTCATTTTGCAACACAGAACAAGAAAAGAACCAAAAGCACCAGAACTTACTATTGGCATCAGTGGAAAAAATATCCAATTCAGAAGAGTTCCATTACGAACTGTTTAGCATTCAGAAAGTAGAACAGGAAAAGGAAAGTTCTGTGACCAGAAACACACTTCTAATGATGGTAAAGAATTTCACTTCCACACATTTTACCAAGTTACAATCACATGATTGTCAATTAACTTATGAAAAACTAAAACCAAAAAGAAAAATGCAGAACTGTTACTATTTCAGGCAAATATATATATGTACCAAAAGTACATAATGGGAGTAATGTGCATAGATCAGATACAAAAGATTCTATGATAGAACGCTGAATTGCTGAGACTTTGGGGCCATACACCCCGACCAGTGCTTGTTCCACAAACTATAAGGAGTATAGTGATGATAAAACAAAACGAATTGATAAAAACCAAAACAATAAAAACTTAAGGTTCCCATGAAACAATTACTGGGAAGAAAGAACCAAATATCCAAGTTATGTTGAAGTTCCACTATTCTGGATCAATAAAATTCACTCCAACTGGTACCCAAAAGCTCAAAATGCAAAAAGATAAAAAAAACTTCCCTTCCAATGTTCAATTCTCTGATCATGCAATCAAGAAAACAGACAAACCACAAAAAATCAAAGCAAACCCAGAAAAATTCCCACCCTTCTTGAAGAATCTAACTGGAGACTAGCAGAGAGTCTGAGGCGATCGGCGTCCGGGCTCGGACCATGAATAGCTACAAACTCTTCCAAAGACATGTCAATCTCCGAGACAGGCACAGAGTACCCTCTGTCTTTCAACATCTCGAGCACAGTTCTTCGTGCAAGGTAATATCTATGAGCCTCTGTGTTGCCCTCTTCAGTGTAGCTGGTCAAGCACTTCCCTAGCGAGTCCATGTCCATGGCACTCTCATCATCTCCATGAGTTTCCACGCCATTAGCTCCCTCATCACGATTCTCTTCCATGTCAAAATCTCCGTCTCTCACAGTCACTAGTCACTGCCTCAATTGTAAAGTTCACTTCTTTTTAATTGATAAAAGACACACAGGATCTTCACTCAAAGAGTTGGGTCGGGCAGGTTTGGTTATGGATAGGGGTGGGTACGGTTGGATTTAGTCAATTTTTAGCTGATTTTTTAGACCAAACTGAGTAATTGGTTTTATGATACAAAAAAACCGAACCGAACTGAATGTCAGATGAAACCAAATTTTTGGTTTGCTTTGAGGTTCAGTTCGGTTCGGTTACTTCAATCGATTTGGGCCATAATCTTGGGCCTTAAAATTGGGCCAATTTTAGTACATGTTTAACGTTTTTATTTCATTTTAGGACCTATTGGGTGATTTTCATACTTGCAAAGTTACAAACTTATCTTATATACCTAGAGTTAGAAATATAAAAAAATACAATTTTTTTTTTATTTTTACTTGATCAGTTTGGTTCGGGTTGGTTTAGTAAAAAATTTTGCCTACACCACACCCTAATCGATATAGTCGATTTTTTAATATTCAAAACCGAACCGACCATCTATCACTCTCCACACCAACCAGTTTCGCTCGGTTTCTTCGATTTTGCAGGTCGGTTCAATTTTTTCGAATTTTTTACCCACTCCTAATTATAGGCAATCTAGGCTAAATTAAAAAAAAGTTATTTTATAATTTTATTTTTAAAAATTATTTAAAAAATTATCGACTCATGGGTCAGTTTATTGTCATTCCTATCAAAAATGATATTATTTTAGAAGTATAAAAATTATTTTAAAAATAAATTTAAAATTCAAATCAACCAAAAATTCTTGTAATTTTTAATAAATATGAAAATTGTAATTATAATGAATTATAATAATAATTCACATGGCAATTGTAATATTATGATCAAAATTATAATTCTTGCTCTTGATACCCTAATAAATTATTTTGCGGGTTTAAAAAATTTGTGCTTTAACAGAAATGCCATTTTAAACTATAGGATTAATAATGATTCTCCTGCTTTCTTATCATTAATTTTTGTTTTGTTTTTTATATAAATTAATGGTTAAATTTTTTTAATTAATTTGGTTAGTTTAAATCATTTTATTAATTAATTAGTAAATTTTCATAAATTAATAAATTCTTATAAATTAAAATATACCAATTTCTTTATATTTATTATTTTTAATTAAAACTTTAAATTATTCAATAATCTCTTTTAATTATGTTTCTAAATTTTTAATTATATTTAATTTTTTAAATATAATTAAAAATTCTATTTGTTAATATAATTTTTAGACTAATATTTTGTACGTTAAAGCATTATGTCCTAATAAAAGACAAAAAAGCTCTATCTAGAATGTACGGTGCTAAAAATCCAAATCTAGGCTATCTAGCCTTTGTCGGTATACAGGACGCCGTCGTTTTGGTTATCTTTTTTCTTCTCCTTCAATGCCATTCACAGCCATAGAGAAAATACCACCTTCTGAAAATCCTAGATATCTTCTCCATAAGTGCTACCTCCATTGTTATCCTTATTCCATTCCATTAACAACCCATCTAATTTCTTCGTGAAACTTCTTATATTCTTATATAAAAAAGATTGCTTTGCCCACAAAGCAGGCAAAAGTAATCTGCTTGTTATCTGGTAAAGAAGAGAAAAACAGAAAAGGGAACAAAGATTAAAAATTTGTTTGAGTGCAAGGATTTGGGTTTTCTGGGTTGGAGGATTAGGTTGTTCTTGATAGGAAATGGTGGGAGCAAGAGGGAGCGGGAAGGATGAATCCGTGGTGATAAACAGCACGAATGCGTATGCAGCTTTGGGAAGTTTAAGGAAGAAGAAGAAGAAGGATGTTGAGTCCCGTGGGCCCACCGCCGGTGGTAACAAAGCTAAGGAACAGGAGAAGGAGGTTTTCTGGGCTCCGGCGCCTCTCACGGCGAAATCATGGGCGGACGTGGATGATGAAGATGATGATGACTACTATGCCACAACCGCTCCACCAGTCTCTGTCTGGGGCAGTGATCACAGTGATCCGAAGGTGGGAAAGGAAGCTGCTTTTGAGGTAATGGATTTCTGGATTTGTTTTTCATTGGTTGATGATGTTAGTTTTTTCTTAGAGGTCTTTATGTGTTAGATTATTTTGCCGTTCGATAGTTTTTGTTTACTGATAGATAACTGAGGTGTTTTTTGGTTATTAAGGATTGGAGAAAGAATTTAGAACTCCATCTCAATAGCCACTGGTCTCCACTTTTTCTCCAACCTTGATGATAGCTTTGATTAATTCAAACGGTGGCATTATTCTATAAAATAGGCTAATGAAAAAGTTTCCTAATCTCAAATTCAAGGAAAGAAATTAGGTACTGTATTCATTATGTGCCATCATTTGATGTGAGCTTTGGTCAAAGCTTTTGAGGCTCAATTAGATGGACAATCCCCACTTCTTGGTGTTAGGAAGAAGAGCAAGAGGGCAGGAAAAAATTTTTATTTTGGAGCTTATCCTACTTTTCACTCGGTATGACAAATGGTTTGTTTTGCAATTCATATTGGTGCCTTTCATTTTCAGGAAAGTGAAAGTGAGGAAGAAGGTCTGGATGAAGTTGATGATATCGATGACGAGCATGATGATGAACATGAACCTGAGATATCAGTACAACTCGAGCCAATTAAGAAGCCAACAGACGCTTCTTTGGTTCATAAAGATACCGAAAGGCAGCTCTCTAAGAAGGAATTGAAGAAAAAGGGGCTTGAAGAGCTTGATGCTGCTCTTGCTGAGTTAGGATTCGCTAAAAAGGAGACCAGTGCCGATGACTTCCATGGTAACTTAGCATCTTTTCCTGGTTATAAGCTTATCTTCCAGTTCTTGATTTAACTCTTGAAGATTAGATAGATGACATAAATAGGAAACTGGAATAGATGACATGAATTTCATAGTATGAGCTTAAGATTCGATATTTAAATGCCTTCGTGACATATGAAATGATGACAAAGATTTAACTCACTGGAAATCCTTTGCATCAATCAACGACCCATTTTTTGAAAGTTTTTTATGTCTCTTCCAACATAGTTTCCTTGTTGTTTCGTTTTCAGCATAATCATACTGTTAGATTTAGATGGATTTATGAATGTAGTGGGGGCCAATTTTATCATACTTGTATGCTCAAGCATGCCTATGATACTATGCTTTACCTTATGAAGGTTGATTTTTGTTTTGCACCTTTCTACTGTCATGGTATAAATTTTCTGGCTTGTGGTTTGGCTGAAACTGATACAAAGTTGCATCAGTCATTATTGTTACTGGTCAAATTTTCCGAATTGGAGCTTTCCAATGCATAAAAATTTATTCTGAAGTGGAAATTTGTACAATGAGCAGGTACTGCACAAGACAAGAAAGAAGATAATGAAGAACTGGGAAAGAAGGAAAATGTTGCAGTTGAGAGCAAAAGTGCAAGAAAGAAGAAAAAGAAGGAGAAGTCTTTAAAGGAGGCAAAGGATTTCCAGGACCTGCCTGTTGGTGCAAGTGCTGGACATGGAGCAGACGAAACTGCCCAGACAGAAAAGGCAGAGGATGCATCTGCTATTGATGTGAAAGAGCGCTTGAAGAAAGTGGTTTCTACAAAGAAGAAGAAATCAAGTAAAGACATGGATGCTGCAGCTCGAGCTGCCGCAAGTGAGGCTGCTGCTAGGAATGCTAAGCTTGCTGCTGCCAAGAAAAAGGAGAAGAGTCATTACAATCAGCAGCCAATGCGGTGAGCTTGGAAAGATCATTGTTTTCTTCTTCTTTACCTCTTCCCATATGACAGGAAGACATGTATCTGTTTCCTCAATGAGAATAAGACATGAGAATCTGGTCTTGCGAGAATTACATTCATCGGGGCATTTTTGGTTTTCATTTTAGAGGAGGAAAAGTTTTGATCTCATATGATTTCTGCATATGTATGTTAAAATGCATAATTGTACTTCCTACCAACTTTTGTAGCCAAAACCTATTGTCAACTAAGCTAGTTTTTGCATGTTTTATTTGGTGAGTGAGAGGTAGAGGATGGAATGGTGTTTGAATCAAACACTTTCTCAAATAATGAACCAACAAAGATCAATGTTTATATGTAATCCAAACTTAGCAAGTGAACTAATATATAAGAATTCCTTCAAATTAAGGTTAAGTGAACTAAACCTTAACAAAATCAAGTTTTGGTTTTGTGATCCAATAAGATTTTTTGCTTTTTAAAGATTTTTTATTTAATTTTTTATTTATACTTAAGATCAAATCAAACAAACTACAATATTTTGTGGTTTAAATGAATTTGCAACCTACAATGGAAGAAAGAGCCCATCTTGAATTGAACTCCCTCAAAAGTCAAAAACAGATGATGTGGGAGGTCTACCGCAAATGAGCCCACCTCTGATCTTCATATATTTATTTTTGTCTGTGAAAGGTTTCCTATTTTCCTTCATATTCTATAATTTAATAAATTATTATAATAAAAACAAAATTAAAAAAATTCCAATATTTAACCTCTAATAGTAAACTTGAAAGCCCATATCTAACCTCGTTGTCTAGACAATATTCTCTCAACATGTAAGCTCATAACCGACTATTTGCCCTCTCATCCATAAAACAGTGAAACACACAGCAAAGGGTTCCCATTGCTCCATTACATTCATATAGCCTCTGTCTTGTTTGTTTCTCATCAGAAGAAGCACTTTAATCAGCCGTTTCCACCGTTTATTACAAGCCCTTTTGTTCTTGCATCTGATCATACACATCTATTGAAAATAACTTCTTCTTCAAACCCTAGTTTCCCTTCTCCAAAATCCTACATTTATTGTCATCTTTTCTCCAATCAATTAACTACCCATCTAAATTCGTTCGACAAAAAAAGCAAACTTGACCAAAAAATTTAATTGGGTTGTTATCTTGTAAATAAGATAAAAAAGGAAAGTTAACAAAGGTTGAAACTTTGTTTGGTTTGCAGGAATTTGTTGTTGTGTGGAGTTCAAGAATTAGGTTATTAGGAAATGGTGGGAGCAGGAGGGAGCAGAAAGGATGAGTCAGTTGTGCTAAACAGCACAAACGTGTTTGCAGCTTTGGTAAGTTTAAGGAGGAAGAAGAAGAAGGAGAGTGGGTCCAACAAAGCCACAGCCGGTGGAAACAAATCTAAGGGGCAGGAGAAAGAGGTATTCTGGGCTCCGGCGCCTCTCACGGCGAAATCGTGGGCCGACGTCGATGATGAAGACGACGATGACTACTATGCCACCACTGCTCCACCTGCTTCTGTATGGGGTAGTGCGCACGCTGATACCAAGGTGGAAAAGGAAGTTGTTGAGGTAATGGATTTCTGGATTTGGTTTTTATTTATTGATGGTGTTCATTTGTTAGATTATTTTGCTGTTTCTTATTGTTTATAAATGCTGCTAGATATGTGAGTCTTGGAAGTTTGATGGATGATATGTATGAATGAATAATTACCTTCCTTGTCGGATGGCTCTCTTATTTGGGTTTGGAGTGGAGTGGCAAATTGAGCATTAACATAAGGGATTTTGCATCTATATTATGGTTTCATGGTTGGATCAATTGATGCAATTGATAGTGATATTGATGTTGTGAACAAGAGATGAGAGTGATGGCTTGTAGACTCGTTTCTAATTTGCTACCTCTTTGGAAAGCAATAGTTCCATTCTTCTTTGTTAACATTCTGTATCTCAGAACAAAATTGCTTGTGCATGCTGATTAGTAATGACTAGGATTCAAGCTTAGCAAAAGGTTCTTTTACTTTTACCTATGATTAGCACTGGATATGCAATCAATGCTTGGATAGTCATCTATGAAAAACATGGAATAAACGATATCTGTAAAAGAATACTGATGCTTTGAGATATGAAGTTTGTTAGGTTCTGTAGATGATTTGAGGTTATATGCTTCAGTTACTGCTATGCTTTTTAATTTTATAGAGATTAATTTGATCCTTTAAACTGTATACGTGTTTTATTTTCAGCGTAGGAGTTGCTGAAAACATACATTTTATTGTTTTGATTGCATAACTGTTTCTTATATTGTGACTTTAGATTTCCTTTGTTGTCAACTTGCACTTTAAAGGATAAATTTTGTCGATAAGCTGTTAAATAATGATGTTTTGGTTTGTTGAGATTGACAGCTTGGAAATTTGTGCGAAGCAACGTGTGTATATTTTCAACTGTACGGTTTGGTCCAGAGCCTCTCTTTTCACTTGTTATGCAAGCCTATTGAAAAATAAATTTAAATTGATAGCCACTGATCTGTAATCTTTGACAATCTTGGCGAAAGCTAATTGTGCTGCAATTACTTAGTTAGCATGTGCACTATAAAGGGAAACTAATGGTATGAATGATCTTATACCAAAACAAAGAAAAAATAGGATTGAAGCATACAAGGAAAATTTGTTACCAAGACATACATGAAAACTTTGGTATGAAAATTAATGACTAGGGATTTAAACAATAGCTGACAACCGCATCAGAAACTTAGTAATGATTGATTAGAACGTTTATTGGTTGGCAGTAAATTGGAGGTTTAAGGTAATTGGTTGATGTCACCTTTGTAAGTCATGATATCCAAGTGAAAGAAATCGCATGCTGGAAACTTTAGTGCTGGCAATTGATTTTACGTTCAGATTAAAAACTAAACAATCTCAACTTATGAGAGGAAGAGCAAGTGAGAGCAGGAAGGTCTTTTTTCTTTTCACATTTACATTTTGTCCATCTGTAGTTGAATCTAATAAATCATATATTACCGTCTATTTATGTGATAAAAAGTTGAGATACGAACTGTTTGAATTGCAATTCATATTTCTTACATGGGTCCTGCTTTATTGTCAGGAAAGTGCGAGTGAGGAAGAAGGTCTGGATGAAGTCGATGATGACTTTGAAGAAGAACATGAAGATGAACATGAAGCTGAGAATTCAGTACAAGTTGAGCCAGTTAAGAAGCCAACTGAAGCTTCTTTGACTAATAAAGATACAGAAAGACAGCTTTCCAAGAAGGAATTGAAGAAAAAGGGGCTTGAGGAGCTTGATGCTGTTCTTGCTGAGTTGGGGTATTCTAAAAAGGAGACCAGTGGGGATGAATCCTATGGTAACTTAACATCATTGCATGGTTATATGATATCTCCCAATTCCACATTTAACTTCGAATTTATTTCATAGTATGACACCATCCACATGATATCACTAAAGAAAATGAGAATAAATGATACAAATCCTGTTGTATACATAAATTTTTATACTATGAAATTCAGACCTTGGAATATAAATGCCTTTCTTCATGAACTTGTGATGGAAGATCTACCTTGTCTGGGAATAAATTATAGCAGCTATAAGATTCTGTTGATGCTTTCTTTCTTTATGTCTCTCGAGTTTGATTGTGATTTCATTTTCATAGTACCTGTACTGTTAAAAGTTGGATTTAATACTTAAATTTGTATACTATGAACTATAGATCTGAATTTAAATGCCTTTCTTCGTGAACTCATGATGGAATATCTACGCTTTTATGGTAATATATTATGGCAGCTATGATCCTTTTTTTTGTATTTCTCTCAATAATATTCTGTTTATGCTTTGATTCTTATGTCTCATCCTTAGAGTTTCCTAGTGATTGCATTTTCATCATACTTTTAGTTGTTGGATTTAATATTGTAGTGAGGATTATTTTCATCATGCTTAATATGCTCAAGCATTGTAAGAATGACAGAAAGGCATAATTATACTGCTTTACCTTATGAAGTTGGTTTTAGATCGTCCACCTGTCTCCTGTTGTAGTTCTTGGCTCTTGATTTGGCTGAAACTTGCACAAGATTGCATAACAAAGTTTCTGAGGTGGATGCTTCTATGATGCACAGGTACTGCACAGGGGAAGAAAGCAGAGGACAATGAAGACCTGCAAAAGAAGGAAAATACCACAAGTGAGAGCAAAAGTGCAAAAAAGAAGAAAAAGAAGGAAAAATCTTCAAAGGAAGCAAAGGATTTCCAGGATCAGCCACATGGTGCTGATGCTGGACATGGTGCTGATGCTGGACATGGAGTGGATAAAACCGCTGAGACAGAAAAGGCAGAGGATGCATCTGCTGTTGATGTGAAAGAGCGATTGAAGAAAGTTGTTTCTACAAAGAAGAAGAAATCAAGTAAAGAGATGGACGCTGCTGCCAGAGCTGCTGCAAGTGAGGCTGCTGCAAGGAATGCTAAGCTTGCTGCTGCTAAGAAAAAGGAAAAGAGTCATTACAATCAGCAGCCGATGCGGTGAGCACGGAAAGATCATTGTTTTCTTGGTCTTTACTTTTTCCCATATCATAGCTGGACATGTACTTTTTTTTTCTCAATGAGAATAAGAGAACCTGGTTTAGCCCAATGACATTCAAAAGGTATTTTCAGTTTTCATTTTAGGGAGGAAAGACTTTTCATATCAAGTAGTGTTTCTTTTACTGAATATATATATATATATCTGTGTGTGTGTGTGTGTGTGTGATAATATATTTCTGGAAGTCGTGTGGTATCTTGTAATGGTGTCCCAACCTACTGTCAACTGAACAATTTCGGGACTTTACTGTTTGTGAATATGACTATATTGGACGACCGATTGAACTTTTGAAATGAGAGTCTGTAAGACTAACTACATGCATATGACAAGTTCCGAGGTTGCTTACATGACCAGTGTTGAAGCTTTCGGCGTGTTCTATTCCTTGAGAGGGGATATACTAATTGTTTTTTATATACACCATTTGCATTGCACATAGACAAGTAGTAGTATTCATCTGCGTCTAACTTCAAATTCTCAACTCCTGGTGAATTTGAGGCCTTCAGCTCTAGACTGGGAATGTCTGTGAATGTTGTCTGTGTTACATGTGCTACAAGCTCGGTTTATGGCTAGTTAACAGGTGGTTCATGAATCTTGAGTTGGTGACTCGGGATCTTGAAACAATTGACTACATTGAAGAGGACAGGCCTAGAAGGCTTGAATCTGGAGGGAAATTAACAATAACACAGTACATTTAGAGTTCTTGTGAGGTGACAAGTTGGTAATCAAGCATAAGAAGCTGCAAAGTACCCACAACTTACGGCAAATTACACCCAGTGTAAAAACTTTTTAACTCGTTTACAGTAACTTGATTTCAATAATATAGCTTTGTTTTTAAGAATGAAGTACACTTTTTGCTCTGTTTATAATCTTTAAGTAGTTTTTTTTTCTGGGATATTTTCTCTCCAATGATTAAAGTTCATAATCATCTGAACTAAAAGACCATACCCATCTTCATACTGAATTCTCTGCAAGAGAAGAATCATATTTCATCTCCTGTCTAGTTCTGGATATGATGTTGAGAGTAATATTACTATTTCAACCCCAAAATAGATGCTTTTCCAAAAGTTCTGTCCAACTGTAAAACACTGTTTCCAGGTGATGTTTGTGGTCAATATTACATTTGCAGAAAAGAACTTGGAGCACTGCAAGGTCAGTGTTCGTCCAACATATTGTCAGGGTTGTACTTGTGGGCAGAAACTGGATTGATCCTTCCTATCTGGCCATAGCTCACGGGTCTGTGTACTGCTTTAATGGTATCCTTGTTTTTTAGAATTGACAATGAACCGAATAGGTCGGACCTGAAAAGGAATTCTGAATCCTAACTCTTTTCTGAACTCGGCCTAATATAGTTTAATCCATTGTTTATGCGCAACTGATACAATTTTTTATAATTTATTATATCTGAAAATTTATGTCAAATAAGAATCCAAGTCCGGTTAAGTTAAGCAGACCAACTTGGTCTGTTGACTTCTAATATGATCGAGCCATTGTCTTTTTACTTTTAGGTGGCGAAACAGAAAGTCAATATGTGGAAAATATATCAGTACGCTAGCTCTATGTATTGGTTACTGCAAGAAAAACTCGCCATTGCAGGTACAACGTAAAGCTTCAAACTTTTTATTTCCCATGTCCATGATCAATGACCCTTTATCACATGAAGTGCATTTAGTTGGACAATATCGAGTAAACTGAACTACATCAGTAACAAAGTACTCGCAAAGTGCAATCACCGCTATAACTTTAACTTACATTACCTCTCATTCACATGCTTAAGAGGCTTAAACAAAACATGAACAAGAGTATCCAACAAGGTCCCTCTGTATTTTATCTTGTCCAAAATTTGATGACAAGAACAGAAGTAAATGAACAGTCTCGCTGGAATTCAGCGATGGCAACAAGTAGATAAGTTACAGGAAAAATTGTTACTGTTTAGCACATTCTTTTCCAAAAAGCTTGAACTTGAACAGATGGAAGAAAACAATCTAAGTGGCATTAGCGATCACAAGTAGAGAGAAAATTCTGAAGCACACTAAAGATAACCAGAAGTCACAGATTACCAATTAGACTTGAACCAGAATCTTTCATGAGCAGCAGCAATCCGGGCATCGAATCAACCCGTTCTCATTGCAATCTGGGCACCTTCTCAATTGATCCTCCTCTTCATCAAACACTTTCCTACTTCCATTACAATATCGACAAGGCAAGAACCTGTCATTCCCACAAGTCTCACAAACCCAAGTAGGATCTCGAACTGGAAAGCCTTCCAAAAGCTTTGCCAATTCACCAACTTCATGGAGTTGCTTAATCTCCTCCACACCCCCAATATACTTTCCCCTGATAAACACTTGTGGCAAACTCAATGCTTTCCCTATAAACAACACACTCTGCAACTCTTGTCTGTATGTAGAGTCCATTGAAATGTCTCTTTCATCAACTGGGACTCTAAAACCTCTAAATATCATTCTAACAGAGTAGCAATCCTCATAGGTTTTTCTGATTCCTCTCAAACTTGTAAAGTACAGAACAACTCTATCCTCTGTCCCTTGCAGAAAGCAATCAGTACTGGTTGATAAAGAGTTCACTATAGTATAATCAATTGATCTCGTTGCATTCCCGTACTCCTTTTCAGAACTCAGTTCCCTAGATGATAATGCACGCCTGTAACTGGAAACCACATTCGGATCCAGCTTTGACAGGAATGATTCCTCAGACAAATGTTTCCACAAGGGTTTTTTTAATGAAACCGAATTCTCAGTTCCCAAGTCATCAACTTGAGATGAATTATTAGATCCAAAGAGTTTCTTGACATTTCCATCAACGCCAGGAAGCTGAAACGAACTGGGTTGCCAAGAAACATCCAAAGAAGGACTATGAAGTAACAAACTTGGATTCATCCCATCACCACCATCATCTTCTTCAAGGCCGTCCATGAGCTCCCAAGTGTTGATGACGGAATCAAGCGACAGAGACTCACTCACGTCCTCCTCCAAGACTTGAGCTTTCACAGTGTTCTTGCTGAAGCTGGATGGTGTTTGAGGCTGGTCAGGCAGTTCTAGGATGTTCAATTTTGAAGGTTCAATGAGGCGAAGAGAGCCATAACTGGTGGAGGTAAGATAAACCAAGTGGTGAGAATCACCCTCCCTTGAAGGCAGGTGGTGGATCAAAGGAGCTTGAAGAGAGAGAGCTCGATTAGTAGTGGTTGTTGCCGGTGAAGAACACTGGAGTGGTGGAGAGAAAATAGAGTTCTCCACAGGAGAGCCATGAGAAGCATAACAAAGGTTGTAGCTTTCTTCTGCGTCGTGGCTCTCGTTGACAAATGTGCTTGGTCTTGAAGCTGAACAGCCCATTTATGCCACCAAAACAGATGAAACAGAGACTCCCTCTCTCTCTAGAGTGCCATTTTTATTTTTCACTCCTTTTTCTTACTATACCTTTTTGGTTTGGTTTTACGGGGATTGAGGCTTTAATAGGAGACAAGACAACCCTATTACCACAAGCTTTTTGAAGTGTTAGTAGGGGATGTGATAGGAGATGTTCTAGTTTGCCTTTTGCTATCTCCTCCAACCTCTTCTTGGTTTCAGCTTTTGAGGTTTGAGACAGGCCAGGCAAAAGCCTATGTAAAGGACAGTGTGATCTTTAGCTTTCACAGGGACAATGAGATGAGAGAAAAGTGTGAGAGAAACTCTAGACGCCTATTGGTAGTGGTAGACATTTGGGTCAACAGACTTAAACTACATTGAAAAGACACAGAATGTGTTGGTGACAGACAGCTTTCAAAGGGCTTAGAGAAGAAAGCTGGAAATGACACTCAAAAGCTGTTCTTCTTAATTTTTAGGTTTTAAAACTTATTATTTAATTTTAAAATTATTTATTTATTTAAAATACGTAATTTAAACAGATATTGATAAATAAAAATCTTAGTTAAAAGTGGAATAGTAAGATAAGGTACCATATCCCTATCATCCTCCTACAGTGTATCAGCTTTTTGAATCTGCAGATAATATTTTATCTTGGAAGCTTGCTAGATTAAGCAATCATTTTTTGAATTTTGTTCATTTTCTGTTTCTACTTAAAATAGTATTGTGTTTAAATCAATTTGAATAGAGTAAAAAGAATAGGTTTCCAACAAAATTTGGCTGAAAGAAGGAGTTTCCTGGGCATCTACTCTTTTTATTATAATTAACTTAAGTTTATATTATAAAAACAATTAATATCAATAATAATAATAATACATTTATTGATTTTAATGGGAAATGAAGGTGCTTTTGTGTTATTTTGGAGATGGATATTTGTTTAAAATAATTTATTTATCTCATAATCATTATTTACATTTGAGAATAATTTTTCGTAGAATTGTGCATCGTTGGATCTCTTTAAATCTCGCATTTTAATGAAATTTTTTTCTGACTAGTTGTCAATAATCATTATTTACATTGTCAATAGTACCAAGTGGTATATATGTAAAGTTGCAAGCTTTAATATGTCTAGGTCCTTTTTTGGTAAATTTACCATAATGTTGAAATGGGGGACTTTTTTTTTTGGAGTTAATTAATATCTTGTGTAACTTTTTTCTTTATCTATGGTATCTTTTATTTGAGTTTAATTGAGTTTCCTTTGACTAGAATCTTGTTTGAAGTTTAATATGATCGGGTTTTAAGTTAAATCAATATAATCTTACTAACATTTAATAAAATTAGCAATTAGTTAAGGCTAATTTAGATTGAATAATATTGTTTTAACTTATTTACTAAAATGATATCATTTTGATTAGAAACGAATAAGGTTCTGTTAGAGTATTTCATATTGACTAAACATGAAAATGTTAAAAGGTTTATAAGTGTTAAGGGTCAACTATCCAAATGACTAGTTCTAGACATTTTGACAATAGTTGACCTAAGCTCAATTCTAATATGGTATCAAAGTCGATAGTTTGGTTTGGTTACTATTACGTTTATTTCAAGTGACAACTGGAACTCCAGCCTCAATTGTACTTGAGGGGGAGTATTAGAGTATCTCATATTAACCAAGTATGGAAATATTAAAGTGTTTATAAGTAGTAAAGGCCAATTATCCAAATGACTAATTATAGTCATTTTGACAATGGTTGACCCAAACCTAATTCTTGCTAATGGACTTTGCACTCTGCCCATATTAAAAAATTTTAATATGACATCAGAGCAGGTTTAGTATGGATTATTAATTTTCTTGTTGTCCGTCTAAATGTCCAGTCTCAGCGACTCGGTCCAGTTACTACTGCGTTTATTTTAAGCAAAAATTAAATCTCCAGTCTCAATTGTACTTGAGGGAGAGTGTTAATATTGACTAAACATTAAAATGTTAAAACATTTATAAGTGGTTAGAGCCAACTATCAAAATGTCTAGTTCTAGTTATTTTAGCAATGGTTCACCTAAGCCCAATTTTTATTAATCGACTTTATACTCTGCCTATACTAAAAATGGCAGTGGGTTCAACTTAAAATTAGGTTAACTCAACAAGTGATTTCGAGTTAATAAGTCATTGAGAATATTTCTATCTTTCTTTGACAATATTTATTTTCATTAATATTTCCCAAATTAATTTGTGAACAATGTATCTCCACCTGTTCAACGTAAGCAATAACATAAAGAGATGCATATAGGTCCACGGTATGGAGTTATGTGCCCTCACCAGCAGGTCGAAATGGACATAATAATTAATTTGATGGACCACCGTGACTCCACCATCTTAGCTTTACAGCTGATTTACACACTGTAGAAGCCGTTGCATCCTAAGTTGGGGCCAAGCGATCACGCCCTTGCGGAGGCTGTCGACGCCTGGAATTGTGAGGAGGAGCACCATGATCGCCTCCGCACCTGCGGCATAGCTTAGCACAACCCATTCCAACGCCATGTCGCTTTGATCAAAAGCTCGGAACCCTAGATTTGAATCGTTGATTTTTCAGTTTTTGGTTTTGTGCCTTTTATTTACATTTCAGAAGATTGAGTATTGAAAGGGCCGCAGGAAGTCCCTTTGGTGAAGGAACACCTCAGATCCAAAAAGGCGGCTGGAAGTCCCAGGAGGACCGCACCCTCTGCAATCTTGATCTTCAGATTCCATTTCCAGGTTTTTTTTTCTCGCTCTCTATATACTACTTACATCTCCTAACTGTTTGATAAAATGATATAACGAGAGTACCAAGAACATGGGGCTTAAGTTACTTGTTCTTTTTTATGATTTCACTTCGTGTTAAGCATTACTTTTAAAACTATACGTTCAAAAGCAGAGGAAAAGCAAAACGCTTCTCTCTCTCTCTCTCCCTCCTCTTTTATGTTGCTGCATTTTCTCTCCCCAAACGCTACTTCCTCCTTCTTTGATACTCGGTTTCGAGTTTCACTTGTAAGGATCGGGTGAGAATTATGTTTGTTTCCTTGTTCCCTTTGCTCTTTTCAGCTTCTGAAGTGAGAATTTGGCTACTAAAGCCGATGGATCGCCAGCGATAGGATTGACTTGTTTTGAGCTTAGTGTGAAAATACTTTTTTTTAACACTGTACGTATACATGCGAGTGAAACTATAAACACATTTTTTGTATTGATGTTAATTTCCTTTCTTGTCTTATATTTTGATTCTTAATTTTTAGCCGTTCCAATTTTGTATCGAATTTTATCAATGTGGTGAAGGATTTATAATTGATGAATGTGAGATCGAAATGTGAAACGTAGAATGCACCTTCTTAGTTAGTTTATGTAGTTTGGATGATCGATCGGCACAGAAATTTGCCTGTAGGTTTTAGTGCTATGCCATGTTTGCTTAATTAGCTGGGACATCCACTAGGGGTGCAAATCTTGCACATTTGAAAATTATTTAAAATTTTAATAAAATTTTGGACGGAAATATTCATTATCCAACACATTGTAATTACTAATTCCTACATAAACATTATTCATTTAAGCATAGCAACGTTTGGTCCAATTTAGTTAGTTCCTATTTATTTGGAAATTACAATAATATTTTAAAGTTTTTGTAGAAAAAAATATACAATAAACTTTCAAATATATATATTTTATTATTAATTAATATTTAATTTTGAACCCCAAAAAATCAGGAATGTAGATACAAGACCAAACTTGGAAGTTGAACTCTTTAATTGACCTCCGCTGTGTAATTTTCAAATCTGACCACCACGTGACGCCACACAATCTCTTTTATCGGCCGGCAATCACCAATCGAACCCAACAACCATAGCTAACGCTCATTTGGGTCAGCGTCTTTCTCTCTCTTTTGCTTCTTTTTTAATTAAAGTTCTTATCTTGCCCTCCATCGATTGGTCTTTTACTCATTTTCCAGTTTTGTGGATTAGTTGAGCGCAGATTACTGGTCGGCCACTCTTAGCTCTCTCTGTATATTTTCGTTGTTTTAATTTGGATATGCTTGGTGCAATGTTAATATAAGTTTTGAAGCTTTCATCTTTTTATTCCTTTTTCGTTTTCTGTTGTTGAGTTTTTCTGAATGGGTTATATTTTGGAGAATTAGTGCACTTGGGATGGTAAATGGAAACTTAATTGGATGCTGATATGATAAAGACATCAAATTTATGAACTTTTAAGGGAAAATTAGAAGGACCAAATGATTTATATGGCAAGTTTCTGTTTTTGTTGTGGGCAATCTAAAATGTTGGATTCAGATTTTTGTAATCACCTACTGAGTATGTGAGATTTATGTTATATTTGTTTTGTTGTTTTCTTGTGTGGTTTGGTATAGTGTATTCAAATTCCGTGAAAAGCCAATGAGTGACATAATTGTTGGAGTAGATCCCCCTGGGACTGAAGCAAAGACTAGTAGTGATGCTGCTAGAATTGCAGAGGTCAAGGCTTGGCTCTCCTCTCAATTTGATGCAACAGGAAAAGATGTTCCAGAGTTTGAATACACTCCTCGCAGCATTGCTCATTTATACAATTTAGCAACTGTCTCTCAGGCTAAAACGCAAGCTGCTGTTATTGTTGCCAATGATTTCCGCCAGAAAGCTGCTGAATATCGTGCACAAGGTCTTGGGGATTTTCTATTTGTTTCGATTTATTGCCTAGGCATGTTATATTCTAGTGAAGTGCCATGATTTGTGCTCTTAGAAACAGAAACATTTCGTACTTGTAGGCTCTATTTATTTCTTAATAAAACCTTAAAGTCTGTTCTTAGAAGTTGCATTTCTTGTTCACAGAGTGAGCATTTTTGTATTTCTGTGTAGCTGCAAGGATTAGGGAGATATTAGAGCATGTAGGACTGGCACAGGAGAGTTTGCCCTCAAATGTGGTTGCATCATCTCAAGTTCTTGCAAATGTGGCAAATTTATTGAATATCAGGGACACTGAGCTGAGTAGGTAAGATGTTATTCTGCGTTTGAAATTTTATTTCAGTTCCTTCATTTAATTGTTCCCATATTACGTTGGAGATGTGCATGTAGTTTTCTTGTAGCGATGGGTGATATTTCGCTACGAAAGACTGGAGTTGAGGAAAAGAGGGCTAAAGTACAAAAGGAGTCGAAGATTCTTCTTGATTACACCCGTAAGGCGATAGCAAGGCTTACTTATTTAAAAAGGTAAATTTTATGATTTTAACTTTGCACTCTTTGACAAGAACATTTTAAGTCGTCTCAATGCTCAATCATATTTATTTTGCTTCTCTTGAATCATATGTTTTCATGGCACTCTGTAAATGTTCTTTTAGAACACTGGCGCAGTTGGAGGATGATGTGGCTCCTTGTGAGTCTCAGATGGAAAACTGGAGAACTAATTTGGCAGTTATGGCATCAAAGGAGAGACAATACTTCCAACAGTATTCAAACTACAAGGTATTGAAGAATCAGGATTTAGTTCTTTTGTGAACTGGAGTGAGGTCGTCAAACAATCATTTCTTATCTGTCATAAGATTCTTCTGAATGCATAAGTTAATGTGATCCCATTCAATCAATTGTCATCTAGTTAAAAGAGTTTTAGCTGAGATGAGGTTTCTTTTCTTGCTTTTTACTCGCTTCGCGCGGGGCTAACAAAATCTGTTTGGAAGATTTGTGCAAATTTGGCATGGCAAAGTCAAGTATTTTCTTTCTCGATGATATTAGATTGACGAAACTACAGCCATTTCTTTGTTGCTTAGCTGCTTTATATTCTCATTGGAAGTTGTGTCATTCAGGCACTTCTTAATCGTGTGGGATACAGTCCAGAGATTAGTCACGGTGTACTGGTTGAGATGGCTGAGCATAGAAAGGATTTGGAGAAGAAAACTAAACCCATTCTCGATACCCTAAGGAGTTACCAGGATTTGCCGCCGGTAATTTTGCATTTTAATCAACTTAGCATCATTAACATTTTGTGAATTGTCATACTATTCTGGAGGAGGAATACATGCTAAATAGTTTTGCTGCTACAGGATAAGGCTTTAGCTGCTTTGGCAATTGAGGACAAGAAAAGGCAATATGCTGCTGCTGAGAAGTACCTTGAGGATGTGTTGCACTCAGCCCTTGCCACTGGAGATTAAGAGCCTTGAACATGAATCTGGTTTCTTGTTACATTTGTTATACAGGTTCCATATAGTTAAGCATTAGCGGGCTGAGGATGTATCTTCTCTGTAGAATTAACCTGTTTTGTGTATTCTAAAGCTTCTGTTGCTAATGAAGCAGAGAGAACATTGGATTCCGTGTGTAAGCTTGTGAAACCTTGAATATATATGGAGACAATCTTTTGAACAATCTTGTTGATAACACAAAATCTGTAGTCCACAATAGTATTTTTCAACATGGATTTAGTAGCGTTTTCATCTTCTTTAATGGCCTTAATCTTATTCAAACAATAATAAAAAAACAACCCAGGAACTGTTCAAACAAGTTCTAAACATGCTTCCTAATTTGAATTATTTTTCAATCCGATTAGTGTTAAAAATATTTTACCTGTTCGTCACTGCAAACACAAGAAACACCAGTTCCAAGGTCAAATAG
Source organism: Erythroxylum longipes (assembly GCA_027563885.1). NCBI lineage: Eukaryota > Viridiplantae > Streptophyta > Magnoliopsida > Malpighiales > Erythroxylaceae > Erythroxylum > Erythroxylum longipes. Next base: position 1,353,855 of record JAOQMS010000003.1, on the reverse strand, counting down.
TTGCAGAAGGAGCCATGAAGTTAGAAAAATCCTGGTTAATTAAGGGCCTAATAGTCACAGACCTGAACTACAAGTCTAATTTACACAAATTCCAAAATGCAAAGATAGATTGCAAAATTCTAATTACAAGGATGTGCATTCAGAGATTTGAAGATGTTCCAAAGCTAAACAGTTTTATCAGATGTATATAATGGCATCTTTGAATCCGTGGCTTTATGCTCCCGACACATTATTAAAGATTCTTTATCAGAAAGTTGGTAAAGAACGCAAGGAAAAACTGCCAATGCCAGTGCCAGTGCCGGTGCCGGTGCTGATGCTGATGCTGATGCCGTCTCACTGTTCTCTTTTCTTGCGAGACACCGCAGCAGCAATTCCACCAGCTATAAGTCCTACAGCAGTTGCAGTGATACCGATTCCAATAACACCATCTGCTTGCCACAAACATATTTGATATTAGCAAAAGAAATACAGTCCCAAATTGATGCAGGAGAAACAATATTTGTTGTTACTAGGATGAAAGTCGGTGCAAGTCAGTTATATTATACGTTACCTTTTGCAATTCTATCTTCGATTGTCTTCTTGAGAACCAGAGCTTGCCTCCAGTCAGGTGCAATCTACAAGCAGGAATATTTTAAGTTAAGGACAGAATAGAACAATCATAGGCTTGTAATCTCAATGTTAACAAGTTGAGCAGTGAAACTTTGTGTCACTTAAAAAATGTATGTAAGAGCAAGAGATATACCTCCAAACATCGCTCAACAAGCTGCCGGCTCCTTGCATAATCCCCACTTCTGTAATATCCAACAGCAAGAAGATAAGCCTTCTCTCGTTGTTGCAGAGGAGGGCTACTGTTGGCTAATGATGCTGCAAAAAAATGAGATTGGCAAATTAGAAAATATCACAGTATCAACTAGTTTCATACTTGCCAATATGGCAGTAGGCAACTGGAGTGGATGAGCGAAACAGAACGTAAAGTTCACAACTTAGTTACTCAGGCTGAAGGTCGATCTATCTCAAGTGATTAAAGGATAGAAAAAGAATCAGAAACTCTTCGTCAACAACAAGAATCAAGTAAAGTAAATGGACACAAGCACATATTCACTTAGTCTACCTTCAAGCATAGCTATGCCACGCTGAACATCTTCTGGTTGCCTAGAATGCACAAGAGCCCATGACAACCTCATAATGCTTTCATTCTTGAGGTCATCTGAATCACCCTTAGCAGCTTCCGCAATCTCTCTTTCGCATCCCTGCAGGAAACAAGCACAGCATTAATCAGATGATAAATTTTTCTCATCATTTTAATTTAGAATACAAAGCACCACGCCTATGTTTGAGATTATGACATATGAAGCATGAGAAAGATTATGGATATTGACTTGGATTCCACAGTTTATGGACATCCAATACCCGCTTATGCAGTTCCTGTTAGAAAAATCCTTCTACTGATCCAAAAAGAACGACCCATACAAGCAAAGAGAAAGAAAGCCAAGAACAAAACCAACATAAAATGGTTAGTTTCGAGTTTAATTTCTCAGAACCAACATAGCTATATCTAATTCTAGCCTCAACCCCGAAGAAATATCTTTATCAATAGCCAGAAACTTCTTCATTTTCCGTTCAATTACTCTACAATCAATACACACCACCATGAACAAAAACCCATTTCTGCAATATTATCAAACTTTTCTCAAAGGAATCAAAACAATTCAAGTAGATATTTAACACCATATATTGGGTAAGTGAAGGCTTACGCTAATGATGTCACGATCACACCACGGAATCTGATCCCCACCGGAGAAGAAGGAGCTCACAGACTCGAAGAACTGGTTGATCTTTGCCTCCATTTCTGAAACAGTTTTGGACAAAACTCAACACACCCAACTCAAAAAAGAAGTAACAAAAATTCAATCTTTACTAACAAAGATTCAATCTTTCTCAGATAACCACAAACAAAAGTGAAGGACTTTATGAGATAAAGAGGCTTTTTATGTGCTTACAGGTTCCTTCCTAGACAGGACAGGAAGTTAATTTAAGGGTTAAGAAATGGACTTCTCATCCATAACCCAACAGTTCTAGTTAGTGTCAGGACGTGTCGGTGTCTTAGGGGCTAAGTTTTTCTGAAGCTAACTGTTCCTTTTTTTTTTTTTTCTTGAACTCTCTCTATATATATAATTCATATTTTTCAATTAAATTTTGTGTTAGACGCTATTCTATAAATTAAATTAATAAAACTTAATTTGACTCAACTTTTATTATTTTAATTGTAACTTTTAATTTTTAATTTGAATATGTAATATATTAATTAATACCTTTTTTAAATTTAATTAGATTTAAGTTCAATTTTGATCCTAATAAATAAAATTTCAAATTCAAGTTGAACTTTCGATTCGGAAATATTACATTCAAACTCTAGCTTTTAATCTAAAACATATCCGAATTTAAGATTTTTATTAGACTCAAATTCAATTTCACTTTTTGAAAAATTGATATAATTTAGATATATGCATTGACAAAGTCCTAATTCATCATCATCCTTAATTGTGTTTATGATTGTAGCTTCTGATATCTAGAGATCAAAATGGTGAAGAAGGCAACATTTATTTCTTTCAATTGACGTGAAGCGTCCAGCTTATCAGGAACTACATTTTTATTAATGGAAACTGTAACTATCTCTGCCTTAATTTGGGTTTACCATTCTCAAATTCCCTGTTGCAATCTGCAATTTCTGTTTCATTTCAAGAGGAACTGAAATGCTCTTGCAACAGATTAACGGAATTGAATGAACAGAATCAATCAGAGAAATTCTGAAACTTTTAATCTTATCCGCTACAGAGACACAGATTGGTTATAAAGATCAGAAATTCCCCACTTTACCAATCCTCAGGAAAATCGGAAACCTGACAACTTTCTGTGCAGGACCATCTTTCCAGGCAAGCTTGAAACTGTCAATCACTTCTTCTTTCAGAAGCTCCACACCCTTTTCCTTGGCTGTCTGATACGCAGACCAGGACCTAATGTATGTAAAATACTCTTCCAAGTTCATCAGTTTCTCTGCTACGAACTCGAACGGCCCTGTACGGTCAGTTCCTTCCACAGGCTCAAATGGAAACTCAATACTGCTATACCGATCATCAACAAGTTTTCTCTCAGGTTCCCAGAAAGGGTTGGATTCAATGCTGTAAAATGGCTTGAACACTGCGTCCACAGATTCATTCACTTCAGGTACAGTGTAGCACCAGGCAGCTATGGTTCCATGGGGCTTCTTGAGAACCAATTTCACTTGTTCATAAAACTTTGAATGGTCAAACCAGTGCAGTGCTTGAGCAATAGTCACCAAATCAACACCAGACTGTGTTGAGACGATCTGTTCAAGCTCATCCCGCGACAACAATGGAGGAGTCTGGTGATATTGGACGTTGGGAAGTTTTGGTGCCATTTGTAGTTGTTGAAGGCTGGTGTCTGTGCCTACAACGTTCTTGTAGAAACAAGATAGCTGCAAGTGAACAGCATCAGATTAAAAGGGTCAATTTGAGCCAAGTCAATCAAGTATCCCCAAGTTGGAAATCAAACCCGAGTTTGAATTTCGGGTACATCGGACTTTATTTATTACCTTCAGGTTGCATTCGAAACCTTAGGTTTTTGTGTGATGAACAAAATGAGAAGGAAATGAAGAGAACTCACAGATTGAGCAGCTTGTCCACTTCCAGTGCCGACGTCCCATACAAGGTCATGACCAGGGGTCTTGGAGGCGATGAAATGGAAGAGTTCAGGTGGGTAAGTTGGTCTCGTCCCTGCATATTGCTTTGCTTGCTTCACGAACAGCTCAGCCATTTTTGTCTGTTGCTTGATCTTGCTCTTTCAGGAGGTTTTCTTGAATCAAACTTGGTTGCTTTGCTTCTCTTATATATAGGTTCAGAAACATTCCTTCTTCTCCCTGTATAAAGCTTCCGAGGACAAGGCACAACTGGTGCAGGCATCAGTCTAAAGTTGCCAGCTTTGACCAGAAGATGGCTAATATTGTTAGAATTAATTTTATGGATCTTAATGAGACCGACTTAATCATAAGAATTTAATACCAATCAATTTTTCGTTTTAGATTTAACATTTCGATTCGATTTATTTTAATAATTTTTGTTATTAAAAACTGATCAATTTATTAATTAATTGGTCACTTTTTATAAATTAATAAATTAAAATAAATCAACCATTTTTTATTTAATAATATCTTTTTAAATTAAACTTCAAATTCTTCAACTGATAAGAATAAAATTTTAATCATATTAAAAATTTTTATTTTATTCAATTTTTAACCAATTTTATAATAATTTAATATCGATTGAATATTTTAAATATTTAATGTGATTTTAAAAATATTAAAAATTATCATTTAATGAGTTTAACTTTGGTTTGACAGGGTTGAACTTCACTGCGTGAACGCCAAGTTTCTTATAATATATACAGGTTGTCACAATCTCAAGTTCTTTGATGGGAGTACCATAATTCTTGGTAGTTATGTTAAATATTTAAAATATATTAATTTTATTATTAATATATTTAATTTTGTTATTAACATATTACTTATTTTATTATTAACTTTACTTATTTAATTTTGTTAATTTTATTATTAACATATTACTTATTTAACAAATAAAACTTTAAAATATATTAATTTTATTATTAATTGATATTTAATTTTGAACCCAAAAAATAAATAAAGGAATGTAGATAGAAGGCCAAACTTGAAAGTTGAAATCTTTAATTGACCTCCGCTGTGTAATTTTCAAATCCGACCACCACCTGAGGCCACACATTCTCTTTTATCGGCCGGCAATCACCAATCGAGCCCAACAACCATAGCTAATGCTCATCTGGGTCAGCGTCTTTCTCTCTTTTTTGCTTCTTTTTTAATTAAAGTTCTTATCTTGCCCTCCATCGATTGTTCTTTTACTCATTTTCCAGTTTTGTCGATTAGTTGAGCGCAGATTACTGGTCGGCCACTCTTAGCTCTCCCTGTATATTCTCGTTGTTTTAATTTGGATATGCTTAGTGCAATGTGAACACAAGTTTTGAAGCTTTCATCTTTTTATTCCTTTTTCGTTTTCTGTTGTTGAATTTTTCTGAATGGGTTATATTTTGGAGAATTAGTGCACTTGGGATGGTAAAGGGAAACTTAATTGGATGCTGATACGATAAAGACATCAAATTTATGAACTTTTAATGCAAAATTAGAAGGACCAAATGGTTTATCTGGCAAGTGTCTGTTTGTGTTATGGGCAATCCAAAATGTTGGGTTCGGATTTTTGTAATCACCTGCTGAGTATGTGAGATTTATGTTGTATTTGTTCTGTTGCTTTCTTGTGTAGGTTGGTATACTGTATTGAAATTCCGTGAAAAGCTAATGAGTGATATAATTGTTGGAGTAGATCCCCCTGGGACTGAAGCAAAGACTAGTAATGATGCTGCTATAATTGCAGAGCTCAAGGCTTGGTTCTCCTCTCAATTTCATGCAGTAGGAAAAGATGTTCCAGAGTTTGAATACACTCCTCGCAGCATTGCTCATTTATACAATTTAGCAACTGTCTCTCAGGCTAAGACACAAGCTGCTGTTATTGTTGCCAATGATTTTCGCCAGAAAGCTGCTGAATATCGTGCACAAGGTCTTGGGGATTCTCTATTTGTTTCGATTTATTGCCTAGGCATGCAATATTCTAGTGAAGTGCCATGATTTGTGCTCATGCAAACAGAAACATTTCGTACTTGTAGGCTCTATTTATTTCTTAAGAGAACCTGTCGGCCCCGGTCCTCGTACGAATATGTCACCATTTAATAATAATAATGAGAGACACGGAAATTTGGTGGTGGGATCATATCAAAGAAAAAATAAGATAAAAACTTAGGAAGAGTGAAAATAATACTTAACAATGTAATAACAATTATCCATAGCAAAATGTA
>JAOQMS010000003.1:1315439-1339846 GCA_027563885.1 Erythroxylum longipes | reverse complement strand
TTTTTAGGAGTCCAGACAGCTACCCCTATCAGAGTCAGAGAAAGCTCGAAGCTTTAAAGATGAATCAGCACAAAACATTTTTATGTTTTTTTTTGAAAATTTAAATTTAAAAATTTTGCAATTTAGTCCCTAAATTTTTTAATTTTTTCGGTATTAGCCGGTACCAACTGGTATTGGCCGGTACCGACCGGTATTTGAACCCGGTACTAAAATTGATATTTCAGTACCGTTTTCCGGCCGGTACGATACAAAATTCAAAATATTGGTTTCATGTCGGTGACAAAAATTTTCCATTAATTTTCCCTTTTGTTTTTAGTCACATTTTGAAAATATCGCAAAATCAGGCACGATTTGTTTCGTTAACTTTATAATATAATGTAATTTCGATATGTTTGGATTTAATCTATAAAAAAAATAGTCAGATAGTTTTTCATAGTCGTGATGGTGGCAATATGGTTTTAGTAATGTTATCGACTGTTTATATATCTTTTATAAATAAAAAAAGAAACGAGAAAAGACTTTCTTTATACATCATAAATAATAACGTTGAAAAATAGAAGAGATGAAAAATATTTGGCTCACTTTGTGTTAATGAAGAAAAAGCCTTTTATAGGCTCTAGTTACAAATTTGTTATAACAACTTGAAACAAACATCAGAAAAGGAATCGAGTAAACAAAGTAAAAACAAATAAAATAAAGCAGAAAGAAAAATAAGAAAACTGAACTTGGGCCAATATGCTTATTCTGGAGTCTAGAGTAGGAAAAAGATCTATATAACATGAGACCAGACTAGTAGGGAAATGGGTAGGAGCTGACCCGGTCCAGTCCAAGTCAGCTAGGTTTTAATGAAAACAGAAGGAGTCGCCTTCTTTGACTCCTTCTTCAACACGTCGCCGCAAGCTGGACGGTTTACGTCGTGTATAACGCCTAGCTTGTGAAGCAAGGTATAGAAAGAGTGTCGCAGGAGAGCCTTTGTGAAGATGTCAGCGAGCTGAGCACTAGAGGACATTGGGAGAAGGTGAACGATGCCTAATTTAACCTTTTCGCGGATGAGATGACAGTCGAGTTCGATGTGCTTCATTCGTTCGTTGAAGATAGGGTTTTTGACGATGTAAATCGCAGACCGATTGTCATAGTAGAGGTAAGTCAGGCTCGGGTGGTTGATTTCAAGGTTATGGAGAAGGAAGGAGGCCCACTGGAGCTTACAGGTGGTCGTGGCAAGGGCGTGGTACTCAGCTTCGACAGAGCTTCAGGAGACAGTCACCTATTTTTTGGAGTTCTAGGAGATTAAGGAGTCGCCTAGATAAACACAATAGCCAGTGATGGATTTTTAGGAGTCCAGACAGCTACCCCTATCAGAGTCAGAGAAAGCTCGAAGCTTTAAAGATGAATCAGCACAAAACAGAATCCCTTGTCCTGGTGAACCTTTGAGGTAGCGAAGAACCCGGTGAGCAGATTATATGTGGGAGATCATCGGCTAGGACATGAATTGCGAGAGCTACTGTACAGCGAAGCAAATGCTTGGTCGTTTTGTAGTCAGGTAAATTAATTTTCCTATTAGACATCTATAGCTTGTGGCGTCGAGAAGAATTGGTCCTTCTGTAGATAACCTGAGGTTGGTGGTCATTGGTGTTGATGCAGGTTTACAGTAGAGAAAACCAGAGTCGTGAAGCAAATCAAGGGTATACTTGTGTTGGCAAAGGTTGATACCAAATGAGGACTGTGTAAGTTCGAGCCCTAAAAAATATTTGGTGGTGCTGAGGTCTTTGATCTTGAAGGCACTGTCCAGAAACTGTTTGGTGGAGTGGATGAGCGTGAGGGAGTTGTTGGACAATAGGACGTCGTCAATATACACCAAGAGAATGATGAAGTCATCATAAAGCTTCTTGGTGAACATGGAGTGGTCAGAATGAGACTGGAGGAATCCATTTGAGAGCACAGTTGAGGTGACCTTGAAGTGACATTGCCTACTTACTTGTTTCAGTCCATAGAGACTTTTTCGGAGGTGGCAAACCATGTCAAGAAGTAGCAACTTCAAACCATCAGGTAGTTTCATGTAAACTTCCTCATTTAAATGTCCATATAAAAATGCATTGTTTATATCTAACTGATGCAAAAACCATTTTTTTGAAGCAACAAGAGCCAGAAGAACTCGAATTGTCGTTGTTTTGACCACTGGGGAAAAGTCTCGATGTAATCAAGCCCTTCCTGCTGAGTGAAACCCTTTACAACTACTCTGCTTTTGCAACATTGAAGGGTCTCGTCGACATTGAACTTGTATTTATCAACCCATTTGGAGGCGACAGTCTTTTTTCCTGGAGGTAGAAAGGTAAGATCCCAGGTATTGTTTTCTTGTAGCGCTTTTAATTAGGATGTAGGTTCTTTAAGAGAGATTAGGCTAGTTGAGAAGGCTTGGTTCCGAGGAGAAAGGAAATCACAAGAAAGAATAGAAGATAGGGTATGGGGAGAGGTGTGAGGAAGAGTTGGGCAATCATAGTCTATTAGGTAAGAAGGTGGTTGGGTTGATGTTGTGGTGCGACGAATAGGTTGAGAAGGTGGTGATGGAGAAGGAATGGAGGCTATTAAGGAAGATGGTGAAGAAAGAGAAGGAGAAGAGTTTTATTTAGGGGAAAAAGTAGGTAAAACTGATGTTGATAGGTCAGTGGATGTGGGAGAGGAAAAGGTAGGTAAATAGGAGCAGGTAAAATCTGTTCAGGTGGTTTTGTGAGGAAAGGGAACTTATCTTCATAGAAGATCACATCTCTAGACACAAAGAACTGCTTAGCATTTAAGTCGAAGATCTTGTAGCCTTTAGTACCTGTAGCAAAACCAAGAAACACACACTTCCTTGCTCTAGTATCAAACTTGCCTCTGTTGGCTTTTTTAGTAGAAGCAAAGCAGAGACAACCAAATACTTTCAAGGATTTAAGGTTAGGATTAGTGTTAAGCAGGATAGAACAGGGAGTTTTATAGGATAAAAGCGGAGTGAGAACTTGGTTTATCAAGTACACTGCATAAAGAATACAATCTAACCATAACTTTGTGAGAAGGTTATCTTGTAGTTTTAGTGCTCTGGCAATATTTAAAATATGTTGGTGCTTCCTCTCCACCCTCCCATTTTGTTGTGGTGTTTGCATACAAGATGTTTCATGTAGAATTTCCTACTCTTGATAGAAATTTGTCATTGAAAATTCAATCTCATTGTCACTTCGTATGCATTTAATTTTCTTATCAAATTGCCTTTCGACATAGGCACAAAACCCTTTCAAGAGTTCTCTGGTTTCAAGTTTTTGCCTCATCATATAGACCCAGGTCATTTTACTATGATCATCCACAACAGTTAAGAAGAACTTGTAACCACGATAAGAAGGTGTGTGATAGGGACCCTATATATCAACATGAATTATGTCAAAACAAGCAGAAGTAATAGATTTAATAAAAGGAAAAGGTAATTTTTTTTGTTTAGCGAAGTGACAAACATCACATTGTTCAACAAAGTGAAAAATTATAGAAGTATCAATCTTAGATATGCTTTGTAGTCTTTGATTAGATAAATGGCCTAGTCTCTTATGCCATATATGTGCTGGGTGTGTGATGGTACTACAAACAAGATGACTGAGGTCCTGAGTGAATAGAAAGAGGTGGTAGAGTCCATTAATTTGCCTAGCAAAACCAATCGTCCTCATTGAACTAAAATATGGCATAAGGTATATGTGAAGGTTAGCTGAAAAAGACTAGAGGCAATGAGTTTACTAATAGAGACTAGGTTAAAAGAAAAATTAGGTACAAACAAAACTTCAGCAAGAGTGAGAGAGGAGATATTGACAGTTCCAATATATGTTACCGATACAAGAGCTCCATTTGATAATCTAACATTTAAACTGTTCACTGTTCTGCAAGTTGTAAAGAGATCTAAAGGACAAACAATGTGGTCTATAACTCCATAATCAACAATCCATGTAAATGACCAAGTATAAAAGAGAACACAGGTTTATGTGTACCTTATTTATGAGTAGAAATTGTATTGACCTGAGCAGTAATGACTCTTTCCCTTTCGATTCTGCTTCTTTTTGCAGCAGCTGCACTAATTAGTCATATTGTTCGACATTCAGGTTGTAAACAGAGGTGTCTTGGGAAGCTTCTTTATTTACTGAATGGGAATCTAACTTAGAGGAGAAAACATCTACGTTAGTTTCTACTTGATTGACAACTTTAAATTTGTTTTGGTTATTTTCTCTAGTTGAGTAGGAATTTCTATTAGTTGTTGAGAAATTGGGTGGAAAACCATGCTTTCGGTAACACTTAGATTCAGAAGGTGCAGATGGGTCTTTTCAATTGTTGGCTGAATTTTTTAGTGTCTGATTTGGCATAGAAAGCTTGAGGTTCAATAGCAGGAGTAGACAGGATGCTTTGTAGAGAAATGTTTAGTTGCCTTTCATGCTGAGCAACCATGGCAAAGACTTTTTTGATATTGGGTAGGGGTTCCGTTATCATAATGTGTAACTTCACAGTAAAATAGGATTCATTCAAGCCTCTAAGGAACTTAATCACACAATCACCATCCTGATAGTTTTTTTTATAGTGGTTAAAAAATCACATAATGTGTGACTTCACAATAGAATAGGATTCATTCAAGCCTCTAAGAAACCTAATCACACAATCACCATCCTGATAGTTTTTTTATAGTAGTTAAAAAATCACAAAAACATTGTGGTTCACACTTGCACCTGGGTAATGGTCTAAGGTTAAAAAACTCATCCCATAGCCTCTTAAGATGAGTATAGTATTCTGAAACTGAGAGTGATCCTTGTCGGAAACTGTAGATTTCTTCTTGCAAATCTGATATTCTGAATGAATCTAATTGTGAAAATCTTCCTTTCAAGTCCTTCCATAAATCCACTACAGAATCAAGCCAAATAACACTCTGTGCCATTGAATCTGTCACAGATCTGAATAGCCAAAAGAGCACCATAGTATTACACCTTTCTAAATAGATAAAAAGGGGCCCATCTTTGTCAGACATTAGAATGGTATCATCGATAAATTTAAGCTTGTTTTTGGATAACAAAGCCATTTGGATTGATCTTGCTTATGAGTGGTAGTTGGTTCCTGTCAAAAGGTTGAGACTAGGACTAGGGAAGGGTTTTCATTGGATGTAGATAGTAGGGGCTTGCTGGATGATCTCCTAGTCTTAAACCGTTTTGATTATGATGTCCTTAATTTGCCGTGATGCTGGCATATGAGGGGCCAGACATGATGAAGAAATCAAAGAAGATAAAGAGAAAATGGAGGACAAAGCTATTATGACAAAAGCAAAGGGAGCAAGAGACGTTGCTCTGATACTATGTTGAAAAACAAAAGAGATGAAAAATATTTGGGTGAATCTACTTATTCTGGAGTCTAGACTAGGAAAAAAAATCCATATAACATGAGACGAGACCAGTAAGGAAATGGGTAGGAGCTGACCCGGACCGGTCCGGGTCAACTAGGTTTTAATGAAAACAGAAGGAGTCGCCTTCTTGAGTCGCCTTCTTTGACTCCTTCTTCAACAAATAACTTTAGTCTTAGATAAGGTTAATAAATTTAAAAAAGATAATTAATGAATTTATTATTTATATCAATTCATGGAAATTTTTATTAAAGAATATAAAGCAAACATAAGGAAAATTTCTAAATATGCTTGCAAATGATCATCAGGCTGTAGAACTTTTTAATGATGGCTTAACAATCACTTCGATAGCTCTTGTACTCTCATAACTTTACCTGTTGCAACTTTTGTCATTCTCCTATCTTTCGTTCAGACTTATCTAGATTGGATAGATTTCTATTTAGGTGACAACCCCTCCCAATTTTAGTGTCCCATGCAACAGCTACTACAGACTGTTTGGTTTTACTTCTATTTATTTTTATCTTGACTCATCACTAATATAATATAATATTGAATTTTCCTTCTTAACTTCCCCAAAAATCAAATTGATTGATTTTAATTCTATTTGTTTTCTATTCTTGACTCATCATTAATCCAATATTGAAGTTTCCTTCGTAACTCCCCTAAAAATCAAATTGATTCTCTTTCATTATATTCCATGTATTTAGGAGTGTGTCATGCCATCATCGGATTGTTTGATGTGATTTATGTTGATGACAAAAATTTTCCTTTATTTTTTTTAGTCACGTTTTGAAAATATTGCCAAATTTGGCACGATTTGTTTGTTAACTTCATAATCTAATATAATTTTGATATTTCTAGATTTAATCCATAAAATAAATAGACAGATGGTTTTTCATAGTAATGAAGATGACAATATGATTTTTGTAACATTATCGACTTTTATATATCTACATCAAATTAAATAATTACTGTATTCTTAAATAAAGTTAATAAATTAAAAAAGATAATTCATGAATTTATTATTTATATCAATTCATGGAAATTTTTATTAAAGAACAAAAAGAAAAAGTAATCAGTTTGTTTAGGTGACAACTACTCCCACATTTGGTGTCCCGTTCAACAGTTACCCGACTATTTCGTTTTGTTTCAGTGTTTCATATAGTTATGTGTTTGGGCGGTGCTGCTACTGCCTACTGAAGAAGATGCAGAATTAATTTCTAAATTATTTGGCTCGGTTGGCATGATATGGAGAGCTGATGACAAGTTAATTGATGCGGTCAATGGCCTGAGGTATGATGAATCTGTCAGGAGATTCCAAGTATTCATTTTGTTTCAAACATTGGGATCTTGTTAAAGTTTCACAGGTTGCTAACCCAGCATTTGCTGTATCCCTCTTATCTGGGAAGATGAATCTCTTTAACATGACTTATAATGGTCTATGAAATTTGACACATTTTTCTTGATGAAACTATTCAGTGGTAGTGGTACGCTCAGCGTACTTGTACTTAGCCATAGAAGCTTTAGCTGATGGTGGAGTCGCTGCAGGTCTACCACGAGAACTTTCATTAGGACCAGCTTCCCAAACTGTAAGTAATACTTCTGGAAACAAGTACTTGATACTTTTTGTGATTTAAGGATATTGTATTTAGCTTTAGCTTTTGGGTTGTGTCCTGATCGTACTTGCTTCAATTCATTCAAAGAAAGAAAATGCTAGAAGTTTAACAACATCGATGAAAGCTCGAAATCTTAACACTGCACCACCCAGGAAGTAGCTTTTAAAACAATTAGTTGAGATACTTTTGCTTGAATGGACTTTGTATATTTGCTTCACTAGTATGGAAGGTTAAAATAGAAGGGACAAATGACGGCTGAACATATCATTGATTGCTTAGCTTCTAAAGGCTTGTTACGATTGGGTTCCTGAACTCCTTTAAATGTGCAACCAATAAGCTGTTCAATCTCTTCTCATGCATCTATTCAAACAAACAATTAGTCCCACAAAATACCTTAAGAAAGAAGCTTATGAACGACCAAAATGCACATCTTGCATTGGGAATTTGGGATTGCAAATCATATTGTTATTATGAAGGTAAGTTGCCTACTTGCCACATACTACGGCTTAGGCGACCTAGCTCAGTTTCTTGAAGTTTGGGTGATGGTATTGCAACAAATAATTGCAAGACAATTTTGCTGTAATTCAGTTCTGATGATCATCTATATATTTGCCAACTTTTGATTCCTAATGGCACTTGACATGTGAAGAACTTTAAGCTGGCTTAAAATCCCATGTTATATATAGTATTGAGCATTTGTTTTGTCTGTCAGGTTTTAGGACCAGCACAAAAACTGGGAAGCATCCAGCCCAGCTTAAAGATGACGTCTAATCTCCCGAGGGAACCACTATTATTAGGGCCTAGTTTGAGGCTTTACCGAGCCTGAGCTTGAGCTTAACCAAGCCTAAAACAACCTGGCCTGACTTGACCCTAATCTCAACTTAGTCTGATTCGAATTTTTTTTATAAATTAAAATTATAAAATAATATCATGTTGTTTGTAAAAGTTAGGCATAGGGTCAAACTAAACACGCATACTCCAAGCCTAATGTCCAATTAATATAAGCATGACCCAATGACTGTATGCCGGCCTGGATAATAGAGTATGATCTAATTATTGGGCCTAGTCATTGACTTCGGCCGGGCTAGGCTCAGAGTTTCCAACACAGTAGATTGTGATCGAATTATGTTTACGGATGACGATGGCATCTATATACCCATTCCTTTAACCGTTTGACAACGTTTCCGATTAACCGTTCCTTCCTAAGACTCTTCTCTTCTTCTCTCGTTCTTCATTTTATTCTGTGAGCGAAGATGAATGGTGGGGATGTATGAAGAGGATTGAAGAAAAAGAAGAGAAGCAACAGAGTCCCAAGATTCGAAGAGTTCCTGACATTCTTCGCCATGATTTCTTACAATCTTTTACATACTGACGTGCCAATGGTTCGAAGAATCTCAGCACGAAGGCGCGGTGTTACGATCCATTTGTGGTCTCGGTTAGGCCTTATCATCACGGCCAACCTGATCTTCAGGAGGTGGAGAGGCTGAAGATTCCATTGGCACGTCAGTATGTGAAAGATTGTAAGAAATCATCTGAAGAGGTGTCTGGTAAGGTAGAGGAGGTTTCGATTCATGCCAGGAGATGCTATCCTGATGATGCAAACGAAACAGAGTCATGTTTCTTTCCCTTTAGATGCACTTGGTTACTGACTCTCAATTCTCTTATCGATCGCGTTGCTTATCAGTTATCACTACCGAAGCGAGTGGTCTCCGTCTTCGAGTTCTCTCTTTGTTCTATTACAGCCGCTTCCCCTCTTCTTCACATCCCTTTTGCCCGGTTATGTAACGCTTCTTTTACCAACAACACCCACACACACACGCACTCTTTCTCTCCATCAACTACTCACGTACGGTTTGCAACTACTTGTCAACAAGTGCAAGATCTCTTCAGCGTCGACGGCGAGTTCATGATGTGTTGGTGAGTGTCCTATAGCTAATCGTTGGTTGTAGATATTGTAATATAATTAATTAACGATACTATTTATCTTTATGTATTTTGTTAAATATATTTGATATTTCGCTCTATTTACTCTAAGGTTGTCATTCTACGTTTGATATTTTATTTCAGTTCCTTCATTTAATTGTTCCCATATTACGTTGGAGATATGCATATGGTTTTCTTGTAGCGATGGGTGACATTTCGCTACGAAAACTGGAGAACTAATTTGGCAGTTATGGCATCAAAGGAGAGACAATATTTCCAACAGTATTCAAACTACAAGGTACAGAAGAATCAGGATTTAGTTCTTTTGTGAACAGGAAAGAAAGGTGGTCTAACAATCATTTCCTATCTGTCAGTAAGATTCTTCTGAATGCATAAGTTAATGTGATCCCATTCAATCAAGTTGTCAGCATCTCTATGATTTTCTACTTAAAAGAGTTTTAGCTGAGATGATGTTTCTTTTCTTGCTTTTACTCGCTTCGTGCGTGGCTAACAAAATTTGTTTCGAAGATTTGTGCAAATTTGGCATAGCAAAGTCAAGTATTTTCTTTCTTGACAATATGAGATTGAGGAAACTACAGCCATTTCTTTGTTGCTTAGCTGCTTTATATTCTCATTGGAAGTTATGCCATCCAGGCACTTCTTAATTGTGTGGGATACACTCCAGAGATTAGTCACGGTGTACTGGTTGAGATGGCTGAGCAAGAAAGGATTTGGAGAAGAAAACTAAACCCATTCTCGATACCTTAAGGAGTTACCAGGATTTGCCGCCGGTAATTTTGCATTCTAATCAACTTAGCATCATTAACATTTTGTGAATTGTCATACTATTCTAAAGGAAGACATGCTGAATAGTTTTGCTGCTACAGGATAAGGCTTTAGCCGCTTTGGCAATTGAGGACAAGAAAAGGCAGTATGCTGCTGCTGAGAAGTATCTTGAGGATGTGTTGCACTCAGCCCTTACCACTGGAGTTTAAGAGCCTTGAACATGAATCTCTTTTTGCTTGTTGTTACATTTGTTATACCGGTTCCATGTAGTTAAGCATTAGCTGGCTGAGGATGTATCTTCTGTCTGTAGAATTTACCTGTTTTGTGTACTCTAAAGCTTCTGTTGCTAATGAAGCTGAGAGAACAGTGGATTCTCTGTGTATGCTTGTGAAACCTTGAATATATATGGAGACAAATCTTTTGAACAATCTTGTTGATAACACAAAATCTGTAGTCCACAATAGTAAAATTCAACATGGATTTAATAGGGTTTTCCTCTTCTTTAATGTTGTTAATCTTATTCAAATAATTAAAAAAAAACAACCGAAGAATTGTTTCAAACAAGTTGGAAACATACTTCCTAATTTGAATGATTTTTCAATCCAACTAGTGTTAAAAATGCACTGCAAACACAAGAAACACTAGTCCCCCAAGATCTAATAGTTGTGGAAGGAGCCATGACATTACAAAAATCCTGGTTAATTAAGGGCCTAATAGTCACTCATCTTGGCCAAGTTTACTTGTACTACAAGGCTAATTTACAAAAATTCCAAAATGCAAAGATAGATTGCAAAATTCTAATTACCGAGATGTGCATTCAGAGAGTTGAAGATGTTTCAAAGCTAAACAGTTCTATCAGATGTATACAATGGCATATTTGAATCCACGGCTCTATACTCCGACACATTATTAAGATTCTTTATCATAAAGTTGGTAAAGAACATAAGGAAAAACTGCCAATGCCAATGCCAATGCCGGTGCTGGTGTCATCTTTCCTTGTGAGATACCGCAGTAGCAATTCCGCCAGCTACAAGTCCCACAGCAGTTGCAGTGATACCGATTCCAATAACATCATCTGCTTGCCGCAAACATATTTGATATTAATAAAAGAAATGGAGTCCCAAATTTGTGCAGGAGAAACAATATATGTTGTTAACAGGATGAAAGTCAGATATATTATACGTTACCTTTTGCAATTATCTTCGATTGTCTTCTTGAGAAACAGAGCTTGCCTCCGGTCAGGTGCAATCTACAAAGCAGGAATTTTTGAAATTGACAGAATAGAACAATCAAAGGCATGTAATCTCAATGTTAACAAGTTTAGCAGTGAAACTTTGTGTCACTTAAAAAATGTATGTGAGAGCAAGAGATATACCTCCAAATTAAAAGATGTATGTAAGAGCAAGACATATACCTCCAAACATCTCTCAACAAGCTGCCAGCTCCTTGAATAATCCCCACTTCTGTAATATCCGACAGCAGGACGATAAACCTTCTCTCGTTGTTGCAGAGGAGGGCTACTGTTGGCTAATGATGCTGCAAAAAAATGAGATTGGCAAATTAAAAAATATCACAGTATCAACTATTTTCATACTTGCCAATAAGGCAGTAGCATTAACTGTACAAATCTGCACAAACAAAAAGGGCTCGACAGCAAAAGCATGCAACTGAAGTGGATGAATGAAACAGAACGTAAAGTTCACAACATAGTTACTCAGGCTGAAGGTCAATCCATCTCAAGAGATTAAAGGATAGAAAAAGAATCAGAAACTCTTCCTCAACAACAAGAATCAAGTAAAGTAAATGAACACATGCACATATTCACTTAATCTACCTTCAAGCATAGCTATGCCACGCTGAACATCTTCTGGTTGCCTAACATGCACAAGAGCCTATGATGCTTTCATTCTTGAGGTCATCCGAATCACCCTTAGCAGCTTCCGCGACCTCTCTTTCGCGTCCCTGCAGGAAACAAGCACAGCAATAATCAGATGATAAAATTTTCTCATCATTTTAATTTAGAATACAAAATACCACGCCTATGTTTGAGATTATGACATATGAAGCATGAGAAAGATTATGGATATTGATTTGGATTCCACAGTTTACGGACATCTAACTCCCTCTTATGCAGTTCCTGGTAGAAAAATCCTTCTATTGATCCAAAAAGAACGACCCATGCAAGGCAAAGAGAAAGCAAGCCAAGAACAAAACCAACATAAAATGGTTAGTTTCGAGTTTAATTTCTCAGAACCAACATAGCTATCTCTAATTCTAGCCTCAACCCAGAAGAAATATCTTCATCAACAGCCAAAAACTCTTCATTCTCCGTTCAATTAATCTACAATAAACACACACCACCATGAATAAAAACACATTTCTGCATTATTGCCAAATTTTCCTCAAAGGAATCAAAACAATTCAAGTAGAGATTCAACACCATTTATTGGGTAAGTGAAGGCTTACGCTAATGATGTCACGGTCACACCACGGAAGCTGATCCCCACCGGAGAAGAAGGAGCTCACGCCTCATAGACTCGAAGAACTGGCTGATCTTTGCCTGCATTTCTGAAACAGTTTTGGACAAAACTCAACACACCTAACTCAAAAAAGAACTAACAAAGATTCAATCTTTACTAACAAAGATTCAATCTTTCTCAGATGACCACAAACAAAAGTGAAGGACTTTATGTGACAAAGTGGCTTTCTTACAGGTTCCTTCCTAGACAGGACAGGAAATTAATTCAAGGATTAAGAGATGGACTTCTCATCCATAACCCGGCAGTCTAGTTAGCGTCAGGACGTGTCGGTGTCTTAGGGGCTAAGTTTTCCTGAAGCTACCTGTTCCCTTTTCTTTTTTCTGTATTTCAAGATAATATACATATATATATATACACTAATATTTTTAACACAATATTTTGATAAAATTGATTAAATTTTTTTGAATATGATATATTCTAAAATTAACGGATTGAATTTAAATATAATAAACAAAATTTTGGGTATGAATACAAATTTTTATTTAAGAATTACTCAACTTTGATGTAATTCAAATTTATTTTAAATGAGTTTTTATTTGAAATTCAATTGATATCATATTTTTTGAGTTGATTTGAAATTTGATTGAAAAATCTATAAATTAAATTGATAAGGTTTAATGTGAGGCGTCTCTTCATTTTAATTATAATTTTTAAATTTTAATTTAAATATGTATTGTATTAATTAATTTTTTAAAAATAAAATAAAATATTCGAACTGATCTAAAGTTTCCTCAAACTCGAATTTAAATTTATTTTTTTATAAATTTGATATAATCTCAAGCCGTTCTCAAATATACGCGTTAAATTTACAAAGCCTATCCTATCCTAATTCATTATCATCCTTAATTGTGATTATAAGTGTAGCTTATGATATTTAGAGATCAAAATGGTGAAGGAAACATCTATTTCTTTCAATTCACATGAACAGCAGCTTGTCAATAACTACTCTTTTTTAATGGAAACTGTAACCATCTCTGCCTTAATTTTGGTTTCCCATTTCCAAATCCCCTGTTGCAATCTGCAATTTCTGTTTCATTTCAAGAGGAACTGAAATGTTCTTGCTACAGATCAATCGGATTGAATGAACAGAATCAATCAGATTGACTTCAGAAATTCTGAAGCTTTCAATCTTATTGTTATAAAGTTCAGAAATTCCCCACCTTACCAATCCTCAGGAAAATCGGAAACCTGACAACTTTCTGTTCAGGACCATCTTTATTCCAGGCAAGCTTGAAACTCTCACTCACTTCATCTTTCAGAAGTTCCACACCCTTTTCCTTAGCCGTCTGATACGCAGACCAGGACCTAATGTATGTAAAATACTCTTCCAAGTTCATCAATTTCTCTGCTACGAACTGGAAGGGCCCTGTACGATCAGTTCCTTCCACAGGCTCAAATGGAAACTCAACGCTGCTATACCGATCATCAACATGTTTTCTCTCGGGTTCCCAGAAAGGGTTGGATTCAATGCTGTAAAATGGCTTGAACACTGCGTCCACAGAATCATTCACTTCAGGTACAGTGTAGCACCAGGCAGCTATGGTTCCATGGGGCTTCTTGAGAACCCATTTCACTTGTTCATAAAACTTTGGATGGTCAAGCCAGTGCAGGGCTTGAGCGATAGTCACCAAATCAACACCAGACTGTGTTGAGACGATCTGTTGAAGCTCATCCTGCGACAAAAATGGAGGAGTCTGGTGATATCGGACGTTGGGAAGCTTTGGTGCCATTTGTAGTTGTTGAAGGCTGGTGTCTGTGCCTACAACGTTCTTGTAGAAACAAGACAGCTGCAAGTGAACAGCATCAGATTAAAATGGTCAATTTGAGCCGAGTCAATCAAGTATCCCCAAATTGGAAATCAGACCCGAGTTTGAATTTCGGGTACATCGGACTTTGTTTATTACCTTCAGGTTGCATTCGAAACCTTAGGTTTTTGTGTGATGAACAAAATGAGAAGGAAATGAAGAGAACTCACAGATTGAGCAGCTTGTCCACTTCCAGTGCCGACGTCCCATACAAGGTCATGACCAGGGGTCTTGGAGGCGATGAAATGGAAGAGTTCAGATGGGTAAGTTGGTCTCGTCCCTGCATATTGCTTTGCTTGCTTCACGAACAGCTTAGCCATTTTTGTCTGTTGCTTGATCTTGTTCTTTCGGGAGGTTTTCTTGAACCAAACTCGGTTGCTTTGCTTCTCTTATCTATTGGTTCAGAAACGTTCCGTCTTCTACTTGTATAAAGCGTTCGAGGAAAAGTCACAACTGGTGGAGGCATCGTTGCCAGTTTTGACCAGTACAGCCTATTAAAAAAACAACGGGGCACCAGAGGAAAATCGTGTTGATAATTGAATTTAAATACTTGGTCCAAGTGAAGTTATTAGATATTTTAGATTTAAAAAATAATAATATTTTTCAAAAAATTTAAATAATTTTCTAAAATGATTTTGATATTGTTTATAATATAATATTAATAAAATAATAATTATCACACTTTAAATATAAATTAAAGTGATAAAATATGATCAATATTTAATTAAATTTATTTAAAAAATTAATTCAACATTTTGTTAAATTTAAATTGTTTAATCATAATATCATTTGAAATAAAAGTTAAGAACATCGTGGAGCACCCGAACCCGTTAACTGAAACGGGTAGGAATCCGTATTTCCCCAGTGATTTTTGTTTCGAACTCTGAATAAAAAACAAGTAGTCGCTGAAGAGAGAGAGAGAGAGAGATAGAAAGTAGCCATGGAAACGACGACTCCGATACTGTTGGACACTTACAAATTAGGGTTTATCGGAGCCGGAAAAATGGCGGAGAGTATAGCAAAAGGGCTTGTCCAAGCCGGCGTCTTGCCTTCTGCACGCATCTTCACCGCCGATCACTCCAATCCCTCGCGCCGATCCGCCTTCCAGTCCCTCGGCGTAAATGTTTTCTCCAGCAATCGCCAAGTACGTTCATGTTTGATCTCTCCTCTGAGCTGGAAGTATTATGTATACACACACGGGGGTTAGTTTATAATTGTAGATGATTATTTGATTGAACTGCAGATGTTAAAAAGCTTTAAACTTTGTTGTTTTTTTTTTCCTTAAAATTCATGTGGGATCGGTTCTCTGCAAAGGATTAATTATAATAGCTGTTGAAACTTTTTGTTCATCTTAGCAGTTTCATGCACAAGAACACACTGGGGAACTTGTAGGCAAGAAAAAGTTACAATCTTTATTTGTTTTTTGTTTTGTTGTTCTATTCTTTCTGGTTGTTGATTTTATGAGTTTATTGGTTTGGAGAGCGTATTGGTGTTAGTTATGTGGATAGTGAGTTCTAACTCAGTTTATGATTGGATTTTGAACAGGTAGTGGAACGTAGTGATGTAGTTGTATTCTCCTTGAAGCCCCAAGTTGGTAATGACTCATGCTCCTTTGATTCCTTTTAACTTCATTGTAAAACCATATGTTTGCAATGAATTAGTTGCTTGGTGGATTTATTATGAATCTGTTAAGCATCATGTGCTGTGCTTCAATTTCTCACTTTGACTTCACGGTTCGCAATTCACCATTCTGACTTTGTCTCTCTTTTTTTTTCCTGGGGTTGGTCAGTTAAAGATGTGGTCGTGCAATTGAGTCCGCAGCTTACAAAGAACAAACTATTGGTTTCAGTTGCAGCTGGACTAAAGCTGAAGGATTTGCAGGTCTGTAATCCTGGCTCTTGACTATTGTATGTTTGACCAAACTGTGGCATGTTCTCCATCATCGCGAACTTTATGTAATATGATCACATGGAGACAAGTCTTAGTAATTGTTAGTTCTCTTTTCTAGTGATACATGCACTAGTATATTTTTGTATTAACACTATGCTTTAGTATTTCTTTGATATCTAAATTTGTATATGACACATTATTGTTGTTTTGTTTAGGAGTGGGCTGGCAGCAGTCGGTTCATTAGGGTGATGCCAAATAATCCTATTGAAGTAGGCGAGGGAGCTGCAGGTATACATTCTGTGTTTTCTTTTTTTGCAAATGTTGATTGATGCTAAGTATGCTATTTCATCATCCTTAGTAGGGAAGGTTCTTTACATATAGCATATCTATATATGTATTAAAGTTTGTAGAAATTGCAAAAAACTTGCGATGCCTGATTTCTGTGTTTCATATAGTTATGTGTTTGGGTGGTGCTGCTACTGAAGAAGATGCAGAATTAATTTCTAAATTATTTGGATCGGTTGGCAAGATATGGAGAGCCGATGAGAAGTTATTTGATGCAGTCACTGGCCTGAGGTATGATGAATCTACCACAAGATTCCAAGTATTCATTTTGTTTCAAACATTGGGATCTTTTAAAAGTTTCACGGGGTTGCTAAACCAGCATTTGCTATATCCCTCTTATCTGGGAAGATAAATCTCTTTAGCATGACTAATAATGGTCTATGAAATTTGACACATTTTTCTTGATGACAACATTCAGTGGTAGTGGTCCAGCGTACTTGTACTTAGCCATAGAAGCTTTAGCTGATGGTGGAGTCGCTGCAGGTCTACCCCGAGAACTTGCATTAGGACTAGCTTCACAAACTGTAAGTAATACTTCTGGAAACAAATACTTGATACTTTTGTGATTTAAGGATATTGTATTTAGCTTTTGAGTTGTGTCCTAATCATACTTGCTTCAATTCATTCAAAGAAAGAAAATGCTAGAAGTTTAACAACATTGATGAAAACTCGAAATCTTAACACTGCACCCAGTAAGTAGCTTTTAAAACAATTAATTGAGATACCTTTGCTTGAATTATGGACTTTGTATATTTGCTTCACTAGTTTGGAAGGAAAATAGAAGGGACAAATGATGGCTGATATTTGATTTATCTTTAAAATTTCATTGCATTATAGAAAACTATTTTTAGAGAGAAAAAAGATGCAGTGTCGTCTAACCCTTGTGACAGCATACACTTTTTTAGAAATGCTGAACATACGATTGATTGCCTAGCCTTAAAAGGCTTTTTACGGTTGGGTTCCAGAACTTTCAATGTGCAACCAAGCTGTTCAATCTCTTCTCATGCATCTATTCAAACAAACATGCCAATAGTGTTCAAATGCTCAATTAGTCCTTTAAGTCCCACAAAATACCTTAAGAAGAAGTTTATGAACGACCAAAATGCACATCTTGCATTGAGATTGCAAATCATATTATTATTATGAAGGTAAGTTGCCTATTTGCCACATAACTATGGCTTAGGCGACCCAGCTAAGAGAAATTTGCTGCAATTCAGTTCTGATGGTCATCTATATATTTGCCAACTTTTAATTCCTAATGGTACTTGACATGCGAAGAGCTTTTAGCTGGCTTAAAATCCCATGTTATAGTATTGGGCATAATGTTTTGTCTGTCAGGTTTTAGGAGCAGCATCTATGGCCACAAAAACTGGGAAGCATCCAGCCCAGCTTAAAGATGATGTCACATCTCCTGCAGGAACCACTATCGCCGGTTACTACGAATTGGAGAAGGGTGGATTTCGCGGTGTGTTGATGAATGCCGTTGTTGCTGCCGCTAAGCGTAGCAGTGAACTTTCCCAGCACTAAGATATTTTTGTTCTGATGTAAACCTAGTTTTCTAACTAATAACATGAGATGGTGGCAATGTAATAGCCTCTGTAGTATTAGGGGATTAGCTCTTGATGCTCTTTCTTCTTTTTTGTTGTTAAGAATAGTTCAATTGAGAGGTTAATGGATTTTTAATAATTAAAAAAAAAACTTAGAACGATATAGTAATGATTACTTCCGTATCAATACTAAACACCAAACGCCTGCATTAGCTTCTGTACCAAATTTGCAATTCTGATGATGAATGCTACGTTACATGAGGTTTTGAGCAGAACTCGTGAATGTACGTTATACAACTTACAGATGGTTTCTGTTCCATTGGAGCCTGTGAAATACTCATAAAAGCTCCAACCTTAAGATTAGGACTTGTACCTTCGGTTTGGTCTTTTGAAGGACTTTTAGTGCTGATAATCTTATGAGTTTGAACTCTTTTTATATGAATTTCTGAGCTTCAAGTCTGTTGCAGAAGTCATCTCTTTGTTGTAACTGTTAGGGAATCAAAATCAGAAGAATTTTATATGACCAGCAAGTGTTTCTGGTTTATTTATCATGACAACTTTTAACCTGTAAAGATCATTAGTTTCTGTTCTTTTCTCTTCTTTTAAGTGTGCTTTTCCAATCTTATGCTTCTTCACAAAGTCCTATCCACAGTATAATCTGAAGCTTCTTGATTTAGACTCTGGTTAATGACTTATTTTATTAAGTTCTGCACAGGAATCCATGTTCTTGGCAAGGATTCTTTCGTCCAATTTCGATGATTCATCAGTCGACAACTTTTTCTGTTCAGATGCAGAAACAAGCAACTAGACATGCTGGATATTACATGCACTCGATAATTTATTCAATACGTGCTTAAATGGTAGCGGCTACGGTTTAGATCGATATTAAAATAGAAAGATACGAAGCAGCAAAAGCCGTGATTCACGTTCTTTGGAGGAGCATATTTTCGAGCTTTTCTTAGGAACAAGTAAACTACAAAAAAGTGGAGATAAAAGTTTAATGCTATTCTATCCATTTTGGAGAAGCTGTCAAATTTGGAGTGTCAAGCAACGTCAGGATTCTTAGTTCACTTTAGGTGATTCGGTAGTTATAAATTCACCAGTTCGGTTATGAGCATGTTCATAGCATAAGTATTGTTTAGTTTGTGGAGTAATAAAAAATGGCGGCATCTGATGCAGTAAGTGAGGTGAGCATCGTGATCCACAATGACGGTAACTCATCTTCTCCTGTTGATCTCAGCGAAGAAGATGAATGGTGGGGATCTATGAGGAGGATTGAAGAAAAAGAAGAGAAGTCACAACAGAGTCCCATGATTCGAAGGGTTCCTGAGATTCTTCGCCAGAAGAAATCTAGCAGGAAGGCCAGGTGTTACGATCCATTTGTGGTCTCCATTGGCCCTTATCATCACGACCAACCTGATCTTCTGGAGGTGGAGAGGCTGAAGATTCCATTGGCACGTCAGTATGTGAAAGATTGTAACAGATCACTTGAAGAGGTGTATGGTAAGGTAGAGGAGGTTTCGATTCGTGCCCGGAGATGCTATCCTGATGATGCAACAAGTAAATTTGACCATACCAAGTTCACAAGGATGATGTTTCTTGATGGTTGCTTCATTATGCAGTTTCTGGTTAGCCTCTGGAAAGGAGAGCCCATGAAGGGCTTGAAAACAAATCTTGTGGCTTTTGTGCAGAGGGACTTGTTCCTGCTAGAGAACCAGCTTCCTTACCAGGTTCTGCAGGCATTGATGAGCTTAAGATTCGATGAACGGGAGAGAAAGTTGATGATTAACCGTTTCATTTCCGCGACTCGTGGGCTCAGTAATCGACATCCTTCGCTGATCGAAAAGGTTGCAAGGAAGTTCAATTTCAAAACAAAACCAGCAGGAATGGAACTGCCGAAAGAACCTGACAATCCTGTTCATCTTCTTGACATTTTCCGTTCTCGTTTCATTAACAAGATTGATCTAATGGGATGTTTCAACAAACGTAAAGCTCGTTATTGGTATTCTTATCCTGCAGCGAAGGAGCTTAAAGCAATGGGAATCCATTTCAAGTCAAGTAATGAAGATCGTTTCACAGACATTAGGTTCAGGGGATACCTGACTGCTGGAGTGCTAACTCTTCCCAGGATCATTCTTGATGACACCACCATGTCCATGCTCTTGAACTTGGTAGCTTATGAGGCCTGTCCTGATACACCTGACGATTTCGGGATTACATCCTACGTCTGCTTCATGGATTCCCTGATCGACGAAGCTCGAGATGTGGAGCAGCTCAGGAAAAAACGCATAATCTACAATATGCTTGCAAATGATCATCAGGCTGCAGAACTTTTCAATGAAGCTGCCAAGGATTTGGTTCCAAGTCCCTGTGCTTTCGTTGATGTTAAGGAACGAATCGAAACGCATTACAAGAACAATTTCAAGACCAACATATCGGAGTGGCTTAACAGTCACTTCGAAAGCCCTTGGACTCTCATAGCTTTCCTTGCTGCAACTTTTGCCATTCTCTTATCTTTCGTTCAGACTTATCTGGGTTGGGTAGATTTCTGTTTAGGCGACCACCACTCCCACTTTTGGTGTCCCTTTTAACAGATACTTGTGTTTGGTTTTACTGTTGTTTACTTTTCGTTTTTGACTCGTGACTAATTCGACCTCGAGTGTTCCTTCTTGACTCCCCAAAACATCAAAGTGATTTTATTTCATTATATTACATGTATTTAGGAGTGTCTCATGCCATGAGTAGATTGTTCAAAGTGTTTTAACTTGTGACAAAAAATTTCTTTCATTTTTATTTTTTCTTTTCAGTCACATTTTGAAAACATCGCCAAATCAAGAACGATTGTTTGTTAACTTTATAATCCAATGTAATTTTGATATGTCTAGATTTAATCCATAAAATAAATAGTCGGACGCTTTTTATAGTAATGATGGTGACAATATGGTGTTAGTAACGTTATCGATTGTTTATATATATCTTTTATACAATAAATAAAGAAAAGAGAAAAGACTTTCTTTATAAAGAAATTAAATAATAATAATAAAGGGAAGCAGGATAGTATCAGCCAGGAACTCAGAACTATATGGATGATTTAATTGATGTCGTATGAGTACGAGTTTCTAAAAAAATATTAGTAGTTGTTTTGTTTTCTTTTGTCATATCCTTATAAAGGATTGTATATAAGTTTGTTAAAACTTTCGTATTTATAATGCCGGTTTTAAAATTTCAAAAAAACAATATTGTTAAATAAAATAAATAAATTAAAAAAGATAATTAATGAATTTATTATGTATATCAATTCGTGAATATTTTTATTAAAGAACAAAAAGTCTACAATATGCTTGCAAATGATCATCAGGCTTCAAAACTTTTCAATGATGTTGCCAAGTCCCTGTGCTTTCATTGATGTTAAGGAACAAATCGAAACACATTACAATAGACTGACATATTTGAGTGGTGTAGTAGTCACTTCGAAAGGCCTTGGACTCTTACAACATTATTTGCTGCAACTTTTTCCATTCTCCTACCTTTCATTCACAATTATCTGGCTTGGGTAGATTTCTATTTAGATGACAACCACTCGCGCTTTTGGTGTCCCTTTTAACACTTACCCGACAGTTTGGGGGCCGTTTGGTTCCCTTGAACTTCAAACTGCTTCTCTTTCATTATATTCCATGTATTTAGGAGGGTGTCATGCCATCAGAAAATTGTTCAATGTGTTTTAAGTTGGTGACAAAAATTTTCCTTTATTTTTCTTTTTTCCTTTTAGTCACATTTTGAAAATATCGCCAAATCAAGCATGATTTATTCGTTAACTTTATAATCCAATGTAATTTTGATATGTTTGGATTAAATCTATAAAATAAATAGTGGGATGGTTTTTCTTAGTAATGATAGTGACAATACGCTATTAGTAACGTTATCGACTGTTTATATATCTTTTACACATAAAAAGAGAAAAGAGAAAAGACGTTCTTTATAAATCAAATTAAATAATAATTGTATTCTTAAATAAAGTTAATAAATTAAAAAACTAAATAATGAATTTATAATTTATATCAATTCATGGAAATTTTTATTAAAAAACGGAAAGAAAACATAAGAAAATTTTCTACAATATGCTTGCAAGTGTTAGTTTATGCCCGATAGTCAATCACTTTGGTTGTAGTTTAGTGACAAATTATTTAAAAGCATTTTTTATCTTGTACATACATGTTTAGATGTATATGATAAAATCTATGGAATAATTGTACATTGCAAATGAAATTATAATAAGATTATAATTATGAGATTCATAATGCATTTATGTATTATTTCTAAATGTTCATAGTCATTGTTCTATTAAGATCGAACATTAATATAAAATAAAAAGACTAGCATATGTTGTGTTTTTCCTTATGAAGGAAGTAGTCAATCTCATAGGCTAAAGTATAGAGATACTTAAACAAACGTGTAGGTACTTGTTAGAGAATAAGTTCATTGAATAGACCTGATATGAAAAATTCATTTGAAATATTACTTGTATGTCTATAGAATTCTCATTATGATGATTGTATAAGTGATCATTTAACTTGAGGTCATCAAAATTATCTTGTATGGAGATTGTTATACTTTTTTTTTTGAAATTTTAAACTGTAATATTATTGCTAAAAGGTTAATGATATTTACAATCCATCAAATGGAAAAACAAAAGAAAAGAAAACCATCTCCATGTATCACTTCTGGGACAAAACTATACTTAAAAAGCCACAGCCATTAAATCCTCCATATCCTCCTTAGTTCCAGGCTGATGGTTGTTTGCATCCCTTTCGCCACCATGACTTCTCTGATTAAATTCACGATTGACTCAACAAGTATATATTTTGATGCTTCATCTTGTGTTTTGATTCTCCTATTCCGTTCCCGCCAAATGTAATAAATCGTCATCTGAAAAGCAGTCTTGATGAGAACATTGTTCTGCTGTCCTATCTTGGTCAGGTGAATCACGTCATTGACCACCACTGTCCATTGAAATGAGAAACTCGGGATCCTAAGCATGTTCAAAACTCGGCTCCACACCACTTTCGTATAAGGACATTCAAAAAATAAATGATCCCGACTTTCCGGAACTAATTTACATAACACACATATAGGATCAAAACTACCATACCAGCTGTCTTTAATGTATAAGCGATTTTTTATAGCCAACCACAAAAAGATAGAAGATTTAGGGCACAAGACCTGTCTCTATACAAGGTTACCCCATGGAATGGCTGCCAAAGGCGTCCTTGCAAGATGACGGGCCGATTTGTGGGTGAACTCTCCACTGGAGTGTGCAGTCCAAAGAAGCTTGTCATCTCTATCGCAAAATGTAACTCCGTCAAGATAGGAATCAAGCACATGTGAGAATCGTATATTTGCCCTTCGTTCCTGCTCCCGATTAATCCAGCATAGTGTTGCCTCCATCGGAATCCGATTTTAAAGAAGAAGCAGGTCAGCCCGTTCCCATAAAGGGCTACACATGGACCAATTGTCAAACCAAAACTTGACCTCTTCTCCATTCCCCACTCTTACCTTCATAATAGGATAGATCGTCTCCCGTAATTGCAGCATATGTTTGAAGATCCAAGAGTAGTCTCTATGGCTACTTATTTGCCAAAAACTATGACCACTCAGCTGATAGCTTTGAACCCACTGTACCCACAACTCTTCTTTGTTCACGAATAATCTCCAAATTCTCTTCATTAGCAATACCCTTTGCATTTGGGTAATCGATATTATACCAAGACCGCCTTCTTTCTTAGGTATCGTAATCTCACTCCATTTAACCTTGGCTCCCTTACTATTATCATTTTTCCCGGTCCATAAAAAAGATTTCATTATCCTCTCCATTTCCTTAATTACCTTCTTAGGAAGAACCACATGGGCTGCCCAATGGATGCGTATGCTATTCAACACCGAAATGATGAGTGTAACTCTCGCTGCGATGGAAAGAAAACGATTTTGCCACACACATATTTTGGCCTTCAATTTCTCCAATAAAGGCTGAAAATCAGAAAATTTAGGCTTTCCCGATGTGATGGGAACCCCCAAATAACGAAATGGTGTATCTTGGAGTGTGCAGCCCACTAAATTAGCCACCCATCCTGGATTCCGCACATCAGCCGACACATAAACCAGACTCTTTTGCAAATTTATCTCCATTCCTGACCACTCAGAGAAAGTAGCCATCCCACTCAATAATATCGAAATTACCTGTGGATCAGCTGCGCACAAGAGTATTACATCATCCGCATAAAGTAAGTGAGTTAGCTTGAGCTCACTACATCGATGGTGAAAACAGAATCGTCCATTACACTCCACCAGTTTCAAGAGTAACCGAGAAAGTCCCTCCATCGCTAGAGTGAAAAGGTAAGGGGAGAGAGGGTCACCTTGTCTAATCCCTCTAGAAGTGCCATTGACTAAAACACTCATGGTGGTCGTCTGGATGCACTGTTGTAGCCACATTCAGAACTTCGTAGGAATCCCGATCGCTTCTAGACATTCATCCAAGAAGCCCCAACTAACCGTGTCAAAGGCTTTGTATA
>JAOQMS010000003.1:1260726-1272467 GCA_027563885.1 Erythroxylum longipes | reverse complement strand
TGTCCTCGAGACGGAGACAATTGTTTCTGTTCTGTCCATCACAACCAAACAGCTCACTGTCTCCAATTTCTGTTCTATTCCGTCTCCAAATTTTCGTATCGTTCCGTCTCTGCGTATTGGAGACAGTAACCAAACAGACTGATAATCTATGATATATGGTGTACAATAGAGGATTCAAAAGACACATAATCTACGACACATTAGTAAAATACATCATTCCACCAGTAGATTATATGTGCAAATTAAAAATAAGAAAGATAATATAATGCTTATGGGTGATGAACCTACTACTTTTAAAGAAGCAATGTTTGACATTGAATCTTTAAATTGGCATGAAGCTATAAGACCAAAAATGGAATCAATGTACACTAACCAAGTATAAACTTAGTGGATGCTCTGGATGGTATTCTACCTATAGGATGTAAATGGTTTTTAAGAGAAAAACTAACATAGATGTTAATATACATACATACAAAGCAAGGCTAATGTCTAAAGGTTATAAACAAAAATTAGGAGTTAATTTTGATAAAACCTTTTTGCTTATAGATATGCTTAAGACCATTAAGATCTTATTGGCTATAGTTGTATACCATGATTGTGAAATTTAGCAGATGGATGTCAAAACAACATTTTCAATGGAATTTTGCTTAAGGATGTGTATATGACATAACTTGAGGGTTTTGAATTCAGGAGATTTCCTAATCGAGTATGCAAGTTGCAAAAATCTATTTATAGACTTAAGAAAGTTTCACTAAATTAGAACATCTGTTTTGATGAGATAATTAAGAGTTTGCTTTTATAGAAAATATAGATTAACCATATGTGTATAATAACGTTAGTAGGAGTGCAGTCATTTTTTAGAGTTATATATGGATGACATATTGCTACTGGAAACGACAAGCCAATACTCTAATCTATAAAGATTTGGATTTCTAAGAACTTTTCCATGAAGGATATGAGAGAAATAACTTATATTATAGTAACAAAGATCTATAGAGATAGATCAAAGAGGTTGTTGGCTTATAACAATCCACATATATGAACAAAGTGCTAAAAAGGTTTATCACAGAGAATTTTGAGAGGGGATTCTTACACATATCGTATGGGATTTCTCTCTCACAGAGTATGTGTCTTAAGACACAAAAAGAGAGGGAAAAAATGGATTATGTTCTATATGCTTCAACAATTGGATCAATCATGTATGTGATGTTATATATAAGACCAAAGTTTTCTTATGCTTTGAACATAATGAGTAAGTTTCAAGACAATCCTTTGTTTTGGTCAATAAAAGAATGGAACTAAGAGTTCAGGGGTATTGAAATACTAGTTTACAATTTGATCTAGATAATAGTAAATCACTGTTTAGGTACATCTTCAATCTGAATGCTTGTGCGGTAAGTTGGAAATATCCAAACAACTAACCATTATAGATTCTAATGACTAAAACAAAGTAAATTTCTATGGAAGAGGCAAGAAAGGAAACAGTTTGGATCAAAAATTTCACCACCAAACTTGGAATGGTTCCTAATATTATTGAGCCAATAGTATCGTATTTTGACACAAATGGTGCCATTGCATATAAAAAGGAAATAAGGTCTTATCAACGATTCAAATATGTACTCAAAAAGTTTCACTTGATTAAGAAAATAATAGAGCAAAAAGACAAAGCAAGTAAAGGTAGTTCCCACTGAAGAAAAGTTGACAGATCCCCTGTCTAAGCCATTGTCTCATAAGAGACATGATTAACATGTGGACGGCTATATTATTAGATACATATGTAATTGACTGTAGTGAAAGTAGGAGAGTGTTACTTTATGCCCTTTCAACTAATCGATTGGTTGCAATTTTATATATAACATTATTATTTTAATCAATAAGGGCATTCTTTATCTTTATGAATTTTTCAATTATATTTTATGTTTTAATACTAAAAGTAAAATCTTGTAATATTACTATGCAGCTGAAATTATAATCAGATCATAATTATAAGACTAAATTGTATTTATGTATTATTCCTAGTTGTCCTTTCATCAAGATAGGATACTGATGAAATGATAGAACTAGCACACATTATATTTCTTTCTTATGAAGAAAATATTTGATCTTATAGAGATACTTAAATAAAAGTGTCGATGCTTATTAGAGAAAAAGTTCACTAAACTAACCTGATTATAAGGATCTCAAATGGAACATTACTTATATGTATGTAAATTTCCTTATTATGATGGTTGTATAATCGATCCTTAGAATTGAGATTCCCAAGGTATCTCATGTGAAAATTACTATGCTTTGATGCTACTTATTACCTACTCTTATTAGGGTAACTTAGTCAATAGTACTTGGATATAGTATGAATCATATTAAGATAGTTAAGTCAATAAAGCATTCTTCACTCTAAAGTAATTAGACAGAATGTTCCACCACTCTTAATTAGTAATAATTTAAAGAATTCTCTAGTCAGTGTGAGTTAATATTTGAAAAGTTTTTTCAAATATCAATTATAAATCAATTACTAGTTAGAAGGAATGAACATGATTTGATTTATAAAAGTAGACACTATATCCATTGTTTATATCTAATTGGAACACCAATTGTTGAAAGGATAAAATTATACATCATAACCATGTATAGATAGGTTAAGTCAAATCACTTTGAAATTCATAATAGTTGGGTGTTCACGACATATTGCTAGACATCAGTCTTGATTTATACTTATAAATTATTTAATTAGAGAATTAAAGATAAATCAAAAGAAGTTTTAATTTGTCTAAATTTAAATTTAAATTTAATTTTGAATTATAATTATAATTTATAATCATTACCAATATATTAGGAACCTAATCAATCACATATAAAAAGTAGCTAAAAAGAGGAAAAATAGTTTAAATTAAGTTGGACTTAATTATGAAGTTTGAGAAATTTCAGTAATCAAATATAAGATATTTGTTTTTTATTAAAATTAAATTAAATTATCATTATAGTTGACTTTAATTATAATTAGAGTATTTAATTTTAATAAAATAAACGCTGATGTTTTTCCTACTTATAAGAAATAAATGTAAGGGAACTAGTACTCCTGCTTATTTTCTCTTAGAAGTTAAGTTCTTTTTTCTGTTATGTGGATGTCGTTAAGGGTTGGGCACTTGAGTATCTCATTGTTAGCACCTCTAGAAAAAGATTTTGGTAGGAATTCAAATAAGCTATGATTATATTACTTCTATGATTTATGTTTTTCAAGTTATTAAACTATTGAGATATGATTGAGAAATTAGACATTTTTTTGTTATGTCGTGATTGTATCATGATCGGTCTCCCAATAGTCTCTTCTTCTTTCTCTATAAGGCGTCAAATTTGATCACATTAGTAAATCATTAATAACAAGGAAAAGAAGAAGTTTTTAGTGGTTTATGATGAAGGAAGATAAACTTTATTTTTCCAACAATAAATAATCTTAACATCTCAAACTAAACCACATTATATAAGGGTCATTTTGATAGCAATAGGCAATTTTGACACCTTATTTAAATCAATCCACTTAAATTCCATTTCTCCACCAACAGGTAATGAAGTTATGTGTAGCTTAATTTGTTACGTGTACTTACAACTTTTAACATATGTTGATATGTATTATATTATTCAATGGTATAGTTTATGTAATATAGATATATTTCATGATTAATATAGTGACAGTTAAGGTATAACGTAAGGATCATGTTGTAGATTATTTTTTAATAATGAATGTAATGATTATATTTTACTATTTTTAATATGTTTTTTATTGTTCATAGGTTGAATTTACACAAAGATGTGTTTGTTGATGAGGAAAATAAGTTGTGAAAATTCTATATCGTTATCATCCATCTCCATTAATGTAATTTTCTCAGTAAATATTGTAAATAATAAATTAAAAATGTCCAGAATGTTTAAATACCACATATCCATATTCAAAAATTTGAATTTTTTTTAAAAATACCACTACCATGCAAAGAAATTTGTTTAAAGATGGTGTAAGAAAATACCATAGATTGACTCCTTACATATTAGTGATACTATAACTTTAATATGTGAATATCTCACCATAACTTAGTATAAATAGTACCATGGTTCATTAGATACTATACCATATATATGCATAAAAACTAATAGTCCTCATTTTAAGTAACAACTTCACTTTTATATGAGAATATCATGATTGAGTATAAACAATTTTATAATTCAATAACAAAACATAGACTCAATCCATGTAATATCAACCATATGTACAAAAAAAATACCATCAGTATTTAAATTAAATACCACTTACAATTTAAAATGGGAATACCATATTTGAGTACAAAAAATACCTTAGCCTAATCAAACTATACTAATACTATATTTATCCAACACTAAGCCAATATACAAAAAATATCATTATTCATTACATATAAGTAACACTTGTATATTTAGAAGAGAATATAATGACTTAGTAGAGAAAACGATTCGAATAGGGGATGTTTGATTTGAATTCAAACGTAGACCTTTGGTCTTGTACAGAATAGAACGGAGTGCATTAGCATTTCAAAAAGAAAGAAAATAGCAATTTGATCTGCCATTTTTTGATAAAAGAGGTAGGTATGAGAAATTCAAATGATGAGACACATTCTAGTTTTTGGCTTATAATAAAGCTAGGGTCTTGATTCTTGAAGCTCGATCTCCCCCCGGATGAACCATATAACCAAGAGAAACCATGAACCAGAATAGAAGATTATGCCTCAATGCGAACTATACTATGACTTAGTTTATTTAATACTGCTATTATGTAAAAAAAATTACTATGACACTTTAAGAATAAGTAATGACTCCAATAGAAAATGAGAATTCCATCTCTAAGTTCAAAGAATACCCTAGCTAAATTCAAATTGTAATAATACTCTACTTATCCAACACTACTCCTATGTATAAAAAATACCATCATTCATTACAAATAAGTAACATCTACATAATTAAATGGGAATATAATGACTGTATAAAAATAAAATCATTCCTTATGTCTAGGTACAAAAATACCACCGTTCATTATTAATAAGTAATATCTACACTTTAAAATGGGAATAAAAATGTCTACGGACAAAGAATAGTATGTTATAATTGAAACTATACTATAAATAAGTACATTGTATACCACATGTATATGAAAACTTACTATGAAATATTTAAAGTAACTAACAATATAATTAAGTACATGCCTATATAGTCACCTTATTCTTGAAAGAATTTTTGAAAGGACAATTTAAAAGGACACAAGTTCGTACATATTAGTGTACAAATTGTGTTTAGTTAAGGCTTTATTAGATACAGTTAGCTGCATGTCCCTTTGATCAAATATTTACTTCTTATACTTTTTGAAGCATCAATTCAAAGAGACATGATTTTTTACATGCCATGTATAAAACAATATTTAATAAAGGTTTTATTATACACAATTAACTATATGTTTATATCGTTAAACATGTTCTTCTTATATTTTCTAATGTGTTAATATAAATGGCATAGAATGGTGTATGAACATACACCAAAGTGTGTTTATTAAAGATTTTATTTAACATGGTTGAGTACACACTTAGCGGTCATTTGGTTCCACTTCTATTTTTCTGTTGTTGTTTTTGGTTTCTGTTTCCTATTTTTGGTTTCTAATTTTTCCTTAAAAAATGAAAACCTATTTGGTTGAGATTTATGATATAAAAACTGAAAAACAAAAACATATTTGGTTGAGATTTGTAATAAAAAACTAAAAACAAAAATGTGTTTGGCTTTATCATCCTGTTTATATTTTTAATAATTATACTCTTATATGTAATAATTATAATATAATACATTATATTTTTAAATTAATTAATTATCATTATAGTTAAAATTAAAATATATGTAAATCAAATATTATTAAAAAATTACACATTAATTTATATAATAAAATTACACAATTATTGGAATTGTTCATATTGTTCAAACCTTTCATCACTAAATGTAACCATGTATAAGTGACATGAATCACAACAATTTCTACAAATTATTAAATGGTAAACATGGCTTAAAATAAACATGAAACAACCCAATCAATCCATACAAAATAGCATAATCAATTTCTAACAAGAGATTTGACAAATTGATATGTTATACCACCCTACTATTCACTCTTCTTTCCTTTACCACCACTCTTTGTTCTTCCCTCACTATTCACTAATTAAACAAATTAATATTTTGGCCTACTCAACTATTCAATCCTCTTTCTACGCTCTCTTCTTTTCTTCTTTCATGCCCCTCACTATTCATTGATTAGACAAATTAATATTTTGCCCACCCTACTATTTGCTCTAATTCTTAGCTCTCTTCTTTTCCTCTTTCACGCAATCTTCTTATCTCAGAAACCACTTCTCTTCATGGTTTTCTAGCCTATAGATTTCCGTTGTATGTACCTTAGGAGATATGGAGTTCAAGCAAAACAAGTTTTTACCTTCTGAGAAGCAAATTGTAAAGTAAATCCAGGTGCGAAAATCATCTTTTTACACTATGTAATTGAACAAATAATTCTCTTATATATAGATCTTCATAATTATCCCTTATTTTCCCCTTAATAACTTTTAAAACTAAAGACGAAGTTAACACAAGATAGAAACAATGAAAGTCTCCTCAATGAAACCGGAAGCTCTGGTGACACACACCACTTTGCCTGCTATACTGCTCATTCTTCTTTGTTTTTTTGTGACAATGGTGGGGTGTGTGGGTGGACTTGTGTGTGTGTGGAATGCTCCAATATAAAATGGGAAAGATTTTTAAAGTTATGTAAGTTACATTATAAGTCGTAGCAACTAACCCATAAGCTGCTTATGAAAACACACAAAAGCAAAGCAACCAGAGAAATCGCATAAACAATGAATAACAAGGTATGCTATAGTAACATGCATGTGTACTGTAGCATAATTAAAAATAAATCTGTTCGTTCCTTCATGTGGTATTCTCATCTTTTAAAGGCCAAAAACGCAAGTAACGTAGCAGTGGAGAAATCGTAGAAATATAATAACAAGCAAATACGAAAGCAAGCACAAATAACAAATACATGGACAAATCGTAGGAACAGAATAACAGAGATACAGTGAGCAATCGATAGAAAAATCATAGCAGGGCCCTGAAGATGCAGAAGATAAATCAGCGCATAAACTATTTTAGAATACAATAAAACCTGTTGTGATATATTAGGGAAACATATTTTTTGTTTTTGTAAATCGATTATGGTTTTTTTTGATTTTTGAAAACAGCACAATGCAACAATAATGAACCAAATGTGTTTTAAGAGGACGTTTTATTTTTTATAAAAACCACAACAAGAAACAGGGAAAAAGCGAAAACACACTACAAGAAAAATATTAAATAGCGACGGATATTTACCAACAAAAAACTAACCGTTGCTAAGTAGTGATGGAAAACCAATTTATGTCGGTAAAACTATCATAAAAATTTTTATTTTGTGACGGATAAAATTTTTGTTGGTAAAAGTGGAGGGTAAACATCCCGGTAAAATTTCTGACGGAATATAATGACGGGAATGTAATTTCCATCAGTAAATATGGCGGGAAGCTTCCCGCAATAACCTAGCGTTGGATTTTACCGACAGCATAAGTTATCAGTCGCTAAAATTTCACGGAATTAAAATCCACATTTGTCTTTACCGACTGAACATTACTATTGGTAATTAAGGCACGAATTTAAGGCAGAAAATGTAAGTTTTGACTTTTGTGACGGAGTGTTAGCAACAGAAAAGTCTATCGGTAAATTTCCAACACAATATGTCATTGTCAGGTTACGCGTGAACGTTATTAACTTATAAAAAACGACGTCGTTTGGTTTAAAACCAAACGATGTCGTTTTGGTCTCAATATAATAAACAAGACCGACTGTGGTTCGTCTTTCTCTTCTCCTCCAATCCGTTTTCTGATTTCTTCTCCGGTGCATTCTTCTGCATTTTCATCGGCGGTTAGTCGGTTCGTGGTGCATCAGAAGCTCATCCTCGTCTCCCACCATTTGCGAACTCGTCAAGGTATAATGTTTCACTGTTTGGGGATTTGAGTTTTTTTGAATATGTTTGAATATTTTGTATTGTATGTTTGAGTATTTTGTGAATGGGTAAGAACATTTAAGATGCTTGTGTTAGTATTAGAAGGTTCAATTTTTAAATTTGCTTATGAAGTTGGTATGATCTGTTGATGCATATTAGGTGTTTGATGAAATGCCTCTTGTTTTTTTAGCATGTTTGAGTAACTTGTTTTGTATGTTTGAGTATTTTGTGAATGAATAAGAACATTTAAGATGCTTGTGTTAATGTTAGAAGGTTCACTTTTTAAATTTGCTTGTGAAGTTAGGATGATTTGTTGATGCATATTAGGTGTTTGATGAAATGCCTCTTGTTTGAAAAATTTGTTAATATGTGAAGATGAAGTTGATTTGTATTAGAGAATGAGTTAATGGATGAGCCTATTTGATGATTTAGCCTTATTTGATGATTAAGGATAATGTATCAAAAAATATGCAAGTTGAATCACTTCACAAATAAGGCGAAGAGATAGAAAAGCAAGTTTGAATAGTGAGAATGTTAATGAAATAATCAATTACTGATTCATTTGATAATTGATACAGTAAAGATAATTGCTGGAAACTCGCAAACCTAAGTACAACCAAAATTAGACAAAGGAATAAATGAAAGATTCACTTATATTTTTAAAACAGTTTCACGAACACGTTTTATTAGGCATTCACTTTCTGGCTTTCTTAGCAAGGAGTAATATAAACTCAATTCATATATAAGTAAGGAACTTTTATTGACGCCTTACAATAATTATGACACGAAATGAGGTCTAGAAGAAGTCAACAAGGCAAACAATTAGCTCTTTTTTAACCTACAATATATATATAACCAACAAGTTTTGAAAAAGTTGAAGTTTTTTCTTAATCATTATGACCATTTAAGCGTGGATTATATTTCAAATGAAAATTTGTTAGATATCATAAGCAACTTAATTACTCCAAACAATCAAATTAGGGCAAATAACCATTAATATTATTCAAGTTAATAATAATAATAATAATAATAATAATAATATTTCTTCATTGTAGTCTAAAGTTGTCCATCCATCTAGGTTAGTTGTCCAACTAATATTTACCATATGTATTTCTTTAATAATATGATTATGATACCTTTAATAGTCTATATTTATTGTATGTCGAATTAGTTTGAGATGTTATAGTTTGATCGGTTTGCATTAATCAACTTTGATTTGATTAATGCAAACTTATTAACATAAGGAATAAAAATGTTTTATAGACCAGACAATTGCTTTCTATAATACACCCCTAGGACGATATATAGGCTGGAAATCTGTGATGCAGCGCCCGTGAGGTTTATCGATGAAAAATTCCACAAGCCTAGGAGTCACAGTGAGAACTTGTTTTCTTGATTCACAGGTGTAAACAATGCCAAGTACCATAGTTTTGAAATCAAATGTAGGTAATTAATTCAATTGGTTAATACTTAGGGGAATTTGTGTAAAGTTTAGATGTTCTATAAATTTTGGAGAACATGAAAGATACTAACTATGGAATCACTATTTTAAATAAACAATTTTGTAGAAATGAGTCGTGTTGATAGATCTTGGATGAATAGACGATTATCATATGATGGTTTCATTAATCCTGAGTTTGTTAAGGGAGTTGAAGCTTTTATTCATTATGCATGTTCCCAACTTGTATATATGGATGGGCCAAAGATCAGATGTCCATGTAAAAAGTGCAAGCAAATTCGTTTCCTTCCTATTGATGAAGTGAATGGACATTTATTGAGAAGAGGGTTTGTCCCAAATTATTTTGAGTGGACACGACATGGGGAACCATTGATTACTAGCACCTCAAGGGCTAATGAAGCACAATCATCAGTGAACTTAAATGAGTTTGAAGGGGGGATTGGATTTAGAATAAATAATGTGGATACTAATGAAAATCCTTACATGCAAATGATTTATGTTGCAGCTGGTTATACCTTTTAGGAAAATATAGAAAATCTTGAAGAACAACCCAACCTACAATCCAAACAATTTTTTGAGTTACTACACTCAGCTGACCAAGAACTATGGCCAAATTGTGAGACAATGAGTCAATTGTCATCAATTGCTCGTATCTTGAACATAAAGTCTGAAGGGCATATTTCTGATTATAGTTTTGATAAAATTCTTGGATGGTATAATGAATCATTTCCTCCTGATCACACCATGGTTGATAGTTTTTACAATATCAAGAAACTTATTAGTGATCTTGGTTTACCTGTTGAAAAGATTGATTGTTGCAAATTGGGATGTATGTTGTATTGGGGTTATGATGTGGAATTACAAGAGTGCAAATTTTATGGACAATCTAGGTTTAAGCATAGAAAGCGTTCTATGAAAGGAAAGTTAGTTCCGTATAAGCGGATGTATTATTTCTCGCTAAATCTAAGACTTCAAAGACTATATGCTTTTGATGTTACTGCGTCTCACATGAGATGGCATAATGAACACCAACAGAAAGATGGAATAATGAGTCATCCATCAGATGCATTGGCATGGAAACATTTCAATGACACCCATTATGAGTTTGCAGTTGAAAGTCGAAATGTTAGGTTGGGATTGTCAACAGATATATTCTAACCTTTTGGTCAATCCGGCCAGTAATATTCATCATGGCCAGTCATAATTACTCCTTATAATTTGCCTCCATAGATGTGTATGAAAGAGGCATATATGTTCTTGACAGTGATTTTGCCAGGGCCTACAAATCCGAAGCATAAATTTGATGTATTCTTACAACCATTGATATCTGAATTGTAGCATCTTTGCGAATATGGTGTTGAGACATATAATGTGTCTATGAAACAAAATTTTGTGTTGAGAGCAACCTTGATGTGGACAATTAGTGATTTTCTGGCATATGCCATGTTGTCTGGATGGAGCATAGCAAGAAAATTGACTTGTCCTTATTGTGGCAATAATTCAGATGCATTTTATCTTCCAAACAGGGGCAAAATATGTTGGTTTGACAACCACAGAAAATTTCTTCCTTCAGATCATCCATTTAGGCGCAATAAGTAAAAATTCATTAAGAATAGGATGGTTAAATCACCTCCTCCCCCTCAAAAAGCTGGTAAAGAGATATTGAAGGAGATTGAGGAATTAGGCTTGCTGAAAGTTACAGAATTTGAAGTTGATGAAATTACTGCAAGCATTAGCAGAAACTTTGGCTGGAGAAAACGAAGCATCTTTTGGGATTTGCCATATTAGAAAACTAATTTGATACGTCATAATCTAGATGTGATGCATATTGAAAAAATATTTTTGACAATTTGTTTAATAACATTATGAATATTGAAGGGAGGAGAAAAGACAATGCAAAATCACGAGCTGATTTGAAACATTTTTGTACAAGGAATGAGTTACATAAAGATCTTCCCACTGGTAAATATACAAAAGCATGTTACACTTTAGATAAAAAGTAGAAGGAAATATTGTGTGAATGGTTGAAAAGTCTAAAGTTTCCTGATGGTTATGTCTCAAACTTGGCAAGGTGTGTGGACATGAGGAAGTACAAATTATTTGGGATGAAAAGTTGTGATTGTCATGTGTTTATGCAAAGGCTAATTCCAATTGCATTTCGGGAGTTGCTACCGAATAAGGTTTGGGAAGTAA
>JAOQMS010000003.1:1222640-1260213 GCA_027563885.1 Erythroxylum longipes | reverse complement strand
TTTGGATTTTTGGTGAACAAAAGAAGAGAAGGCAAGTAAAATATATGAGTTTTTAAGAGGGTATACCAAGTAGAAGAACCATCGAAGAAGAAGGGGGAGAGGAGCTACGGATGAAGGACAATTTTCTATTTTGAAACACCAATCACATGATATGGAGGGAAGCTTCGTGAAAGAAGAATCAAGAAGGAAAGAAAGCTTTTAATTTATCATAAGTGGCATGCTAGGCAAGTGACATGTGTCACTTGCCACATTTTACTAGCCCAAGCCTACACTTAGTTTCTTTCCAATAAAAATTCAATTTCTAGTCCAATTTTCTCCAAAATTCCAATTGCTCAATTTAATAACTCCTACAATCATTTATCAAAAATTCCAGTGCCATTGGATAGTCAGTTTTACTACCGGTACACAATCAGCCTATCGCTTGGCATTTTCTCAGTCCGAAATTGACCCCGAAAAATTTCCAGAAAAATGTCTAAAATTCTCTAAAAATTTTCAAACCTCATTAACCATTTCCAATTCAATTTTTACACAACAAATCACTTTTCTTTTATAACAATCACATTTATCCACAATAAACCGGAAAATATCATGAATGCATGTACAGTCATTTTTCATGTGCAAAAATCACTATTCACGTGTATATGAATGAGCATGAGATGTGTTTTCCTAATTTCTCCGATTGATCTCACATGTACCTGTTTCTATGGTTCAACCCTTTGTATGAAAACGGGATGTTACAGTATTTAATTAATTACAATATAATTAATTAAAATATAATAAATTAATTAATTAAAATATAATAAAATTTTATTTCTCAATACTTTTTAACGAACCAACTACTGTCACTGGTAATGATAATCATTCCTTCCTCTTAACTAACCATTATAACTATAATGATAATATGCATTCTCATTCTTATTACCATTTTTCCATGCGAACAAACTGCCTCCTGAATCAAATTCATTAGTTTCCAAACACTCTGTAAAAGATCAATTTAATTCAATCGTAACGAAACTTTTGTGAATAATATAATTTAAATCATTTATATTGTTATCACTAGAGTGATCATATGGTCCACAGGTCATG
Organism: Erythroxylum longipes; assembly: GCA_027563885.1. Taxonomy (NCBI): domain Eukaryota; kingdom Viridiplantae; phylum Streptophyta; class Magnoliopsida; order Malpighiales; family Erythroxylaceae; genus Erythroxylum; species Erythroxylum longipes. The sequence goes on along the minus strand of JAOQMS010000003.1, from coordinate 1,259,127 downwards.
TAAAACATGTGGCGAATATGGAATCATTCTTTTTATTTTTTATTGTCACTCTCATTTCCGTCAACATTGGTTCAAGGAGTGAATCACTTCAGTTAAGAGCAATGTACGTTGTTAAAGTTTCCAATTCCCAGCTAGATGATGAAATCACTTCAGTTTCAAGTCAGCTAACCATACAGAAACCTGGAAAGATAGAGGCTGTCCCCAAAATTCTTGTACGGTTATTGTCTTAAGAACTTTCTGGTATAAAACAGTGCAGCCTATGGATAAAAAGGTGAAAGAATCAGATTAGTATGGGAAAAGACGTATTAGATTCAGAAAAGGTGAAAAAGAGCCTGAAATATTTGCAATCTTGGCAAACAAGTAAAGGTAAGATTACTTGTGTGTGATTCAAGAACTACCACAAGCTGAAATGGTTCTGTAGTGAATCAACTGCTGCAGTACTATAAATTCTAATGGGTTTACTTGAAACCTGGAGAAAATATCATCCCACTAGTCATGGCAGCTCCTGGAGAAGTAACTTTTGAGCAACAGCTGTCTGCAAAGAGGAGAGCAATCAGAAAAGGGGGTGTTGATTGCCACAATGAATCTGAAATGCTGAGCATAGTGATCGAGAAAGCTACTGGTTCGTCTTGTTCAATGTCATCCTATGAAAAATGGTGGCATCGAATGAATGATGGGATTGGAGATGGGACTGAGACAAAATGTCGAATGATTCACATGGTCCCTGAAATGTTTCGGCAGAAAGAATCATGCAAGAGCTGTTTTGATCCTTTGGTTGTTTCTATAGGTCCTTATCATCATGGAAAGACCGAGCTTCAGGAGGTGGAGAGGGTCAAGGATCCTATGGCGCTTCAGTTCATCAAAGGTTGTAAAATGCAGTTTTCCGCCGTTTACTCCGAGGTGGAACAAATCTCTGGTGCTGCAAGAGAATACTATCCTGAGGAGTCAGTGTCAAAGTTCGACGAGAAGGGATTCACCAGACTGATGTTTGTCGATGGATGTTTCGTTCTACAGTTCATCGACAACTTCCTGAACAAACATGAAGTAGAACACATGAAAAGCAACATTACAGCTTTCGTTAGAAGGGACTTGATGTTGCTAGAGAACCAACTTCCTTATATAGTGCTAAAGAAGCTAATGAGCTTAAGGTTCGAGGGAAATAATGGAGAGGATTTAATTAACAACTTCATCAGAAGCAATCGCGGTGTTTGGCCTCCACGATATACCAGCATACGAGCTACTGCCAAGCTTTTTGTTAAATGTTATTCAGAAATCATAGACCGACTGAATATATCCAAAAAAGGAACAGCTAACCAAACTGACCAGCGAGAACCAGTTCAAAAGCCCAAAAATGAGTATCAACCTCTTCATCTTCTTGATATTTTCCTTACTAAATACATCAACAGAAAAGATCTGATGAGACGGTCTTTCAAACACAAGCCCCGTGATTGGTATTCATATCCTGCAGCCCATGAGCTTAGGACATTGGGGATTCACTTCAGGCCAAGCGCTGGTGAATATTTCACAGACATGAAGTTCATATCAACACCTGCTGCTGGATTGCTCTTCCTTCCCAAAATCATGATAGATGACACAACCAAGTCCATGCTTTTAAATTTAGTGGCTTATGAAGCTAGCCCTGATGCACCAGATGATCTTTGTGGTCTCACTTCTTATATATGCTTCATGGATTCCTTGATCGATCAAGCTGAAGATGTGAAGGAATTGCGATCGGAAGGCGTAGTCTTCAACCTTCTTGGCAGTGACCAACAGGCTGCAGAACTTTTCAATGACATAGCCCAGGATCTGGTACCTAACCCCTATGCTTTTTTTATCACTAAAGAAGGCATTGAAGTACATTCCAAGAGCAAGATCAGGACTTGGGTGGCTGAGTGGATACATACTCATTTTAGTAGTCCCTGGACGTTTTTCGCATTTCTTGCAGCAACTGTTGCTGTTGTCCTCACAGTCCTGCAAACTTATATAGCTGTTCTAGACCACTGTGAAGAAAAAGACAAGGAAGGCGCTTCTTTCTTTTGTGCTTTCTTTAACAACTCCCGAGCATGACCTCCTTTCTCCCTTTTACCTATTTGGTCTACTTGTTCAGCTTGGTGTTATATCCGTATGTGTGTGATTGCTTGTTTGTGAAACTCTGCATTTGCTTTTGATTTCCCTCATGTTGCTTTCTTTCACTGTCTTTTCATCGTGGATGCTATTTAAATGGATCTCGTTCCCTGTTAACTTGATTGGGTGCTTCCGAATTTTTCTGGTACAAAACCATCATAATTTGCACACCTATAGCTGATTGCATATTAGAAGACAATACACTAAAGCATAGGTTGGCCTTGTGAGGAAGGCTGGAGGGTGCTGTTGTGATGGCAGCATTGGCCTAGTCCAAGCTGAATACATCAGTGAAGACAGCAGAAAACCCTCCGGTTTTTCACAAACTGAACAATGGGATAACACTTCTTATTGGATAGAAGCTCATAATTCGAAGGTGTAGCAGCACGATAACGAATTACAGCAGATGCATTTTCCTAATCGCTGTTCAATGATTATAGTTACAAGAGAATTGGCCTTGCATTTAAGTAGGCGTTGTAGACTTCAGTAGCTTCCTGTTAACCCTCCCATGAGGTCTATCAAGTTCTTTCTTTGTCTTGTCATCAATCTATACAACAGCACCGGACCAAGAAGGTATCAAGGCAATTAACTAAATCCATTGCCTCAAATCCATCCACCCAAACATCATACTTATTCAGAAGAATCAACCAGGGAGATTAGGTCAAATTACATAAACTGAAAGACCTGCTTCTGCAACTTGCTACGCAACACCAAGCCCTGTAGGACCTCCACCAACAACTACGAGGTCAGCCGCAAGGCACTTCGATTTTTAGTAAGTGAGAAGGTCTTATTCAAGATGTTCCTTCTTGGTTTCAGGAACAAGCTCCAAAAGATCACTAGTGCTGGCCTCAACTCCACCAATTCTAATGCTTTTGGAGAAAGACCTCTTCGAGCACAACCTGAGTTCTTGGTTTTGAACCTTTGCGGGGGCTATATTACTCGCTTTCTCCCAAATCCAGTGAAGTTGAGGGAGGAATTCAAATCTGTTAATGCGTTTTCAACAAAGTCCATGGTTCTCCGGTAAAACCCTCAACCAAACACCCCAAGTTTCCAGGAACACACCAATTCTTAACCGCTAGACAAAACTTAATACAGTGTTACTGCTAGTAATCCAAAAAAACAGAAAACAAAAACAGGGTCTTTGCATAAACTAAGACAAAACAGATCAAATAAACCCTATGTTTCATATCCACTAACAAGAACATAAAAATGGTATTGAAAGAAATTTGACGACTTAACCATGAAGAATAGCTAACGAACCATTCTTTAGATCAGAACCCAAACTTGCAGAAAGAATGGAGGAAGGCCACGGTATGAGTTTTGGTGAAAGGTGAAAACTTTGTGAACCATAATTATTTGTTTTTCACACAAATACCATGAAATATAGGGAACTAGAAGCAAATATCTAAATATGGAAAATTTTGCATTTTCAAGTAATTTCAATCTATTTACACTATAATCTTAATTAGTTAATTTGCATTTATTTTTTTATCAAGTCATAAATTTGGATGCAATAATGCCTCTGTTGTTTCTTAATCAAAATTTGATCATGCTCAAATCAATTATAATTAATTTTTATTTAATTTAAATTTTAAAGTAATATTATATTTCTTAACTTTTTAAAATTATGAATTAGGTGAAACTTAACTTAAAAATAATTTTAATTTAAAAGTCTTTAACTTAACTTAAATTTGTTTTTGTGATTAATTTATGATATTAAAATGTGAATTAAACTAAAAATAAAGAACAAATAACTATTTTGCTACTCAAAATTAAATAGTAGTTTATTTGATTTTTTAGTTTAAAACATTGATTTTATGTGATTTATGTATATCTTTTCCTTTTTATTTTCTCTGTTATTTTTTAATTTGTAATCCTATTTTTCTAAAATACTTGCAAACCTAGAAAAATATTATGTAATTAAAGTTTTAGATCAATTTTGAATAATATTGAATAAAATGATTTTGGAATGTAAATTTTTACTCTTTTGTTACATATAAAAATTATTCTTTTATTATTTTTAATTTATTTTTATTTTTATCATACCTACTTTTTACATTTATATATTATATATATGCATATAATAATATGAAAAAATATATGTTTTATATTTACTTTTCATCTCACATCATTTTTAATTAGGCAATTTTTTTAATAAACAAACGTTGTCACATTTATTAGAGACTTATATTTGAATCATAAAAATGGTTATTTATTATACTAAATGAAAATATATTTTTCACAAAAATGTTAAAAAATATTTTGTATTAAAATATAAATCAACTTAATTAATTAAAATAATGTTTTTTATGTTAAAAATCATTTACTTGTATAGTTAATAGTTATCTTATTAGTATAATATTAAAAAGAAATCAATGAATTTTCTGTACGGATGTAGATATTGTAAAAACTAAAATCTTGAAGATGACTAACGAATCCAGACAATTTTAGCGTCCGACAAAGTCCACAGTTTAGTGATCTACGACACAAGATTGATACTTTTTCTGTTTTGATGCTCTGACGCGGTCGAAGAAGCAATCTTGGTCAAATCTGCAGTTCTACACGCAATCTTCCCTCTTCAAGCCTTTCCTAACGCAATTTAATCCCGACCCAGATTCCAAAACCAACTAATGGGTAGCACTGAATCATCAAAAGACGATGATTTCTCGGTTTTCGTGTTGGCATCTGATCTGGGTATAGACGCAAGGCCCTTTTTGGCAGCTCAACAGCCTGTTGGAGTACAGATAACTAGGGAAGAAGATGAGCCTGAAGAGAACTGGCACGACTGCTCTCAGGATATTTTGTCTGACGAGGACTTCTCCGACCTCGACCTTTTACAGTTTATTCGACTCCAGGGCTCAGACAAGTCCGGCAACCGTATCGTTCGTTTCGTGGGCAAGTACTTTCCTGGTAATTGACAGTTCGTGTCTTTTTGGTATTGGTTCTGTGAAGAAGTTCTTGTCTTGTTTTGTTCATAATTTCGGTTAACACTTACTAGCATGTTGTAACTGCGAGCTACTGTTTCTCTTGGAATAGAATTGTTTAAGTGAAAGATAACAGTTGGTTCAGACACTCAGACAACCTGCTTATGTACGGTGGAACTGTTGATATTGCATTACGTAGTTATGAAAATAATGTATGGTTAGCTAATTGTTAAAGATGTTCAAAGCCTCCACCTTTATCTGGCTTAAACTCTTGGTGGAATCTTCAAGCTTTCTAATTTCCTGAAAAGAAAGATGTTGTCGGCTGATGAAATGGCTTACCCTTTATGGGTTCAAGGTAAAATTGGTGAAGTCTTCAAGCCTTCTAATGTACTGAAAAGAAAGATGTTGTTGGCTAATGAAATGACTTACCCTTTATGGGTTCAAGACAGAGTGAGAGTTTGGAATTGGGTGGGGATGTTTGAAGTATGGATTTAATGGGTATGTAGAGCAATTTTCTTTTATTGAATGATCTGAGAAGCTCGAGTAATGACTGAAAGTTTCTTTTGAAGTATGGGATAGGAAGTTTGTACCTATTGAGAAGTTGTGTTTCAACCGCTTAACCAAGGTTTCTCCTTAATGAATTTGTTCGCCAAGCTGCTGATTCCTGTTGTATGCCTATGGCTACTGCTTTGACAGCATCTCCCTTTAGTTTTTTCCCGCTTGGGTGATCTTATTTATGTTTGTTTCTAGTTTAGTGTTAGCATTCTTGCCTTAACGTTCATGTTTGTTTCTAGTTTAGTGTTAGCATTTCTTGCCTTAACGCGATGTGTTATTTGTTTGTGGTATTGATACACAGCTCAAGTGGTTAGTGGGGAGCGGCTGAAGAAGTATATTTTCCACAAAATCTGCAGTGAATTACCCGAAGGACCATATTGCATTGTTTACATGCATAGCACTGTGCAAAAGGAGGAAAATTCACCTGGCATGACTATCCTGAGGTGGATTTATGAAGAACTACCTGTTGAATACAAGGACAGGCTTCAAGTTATGTACTTCATTCACCCAGGGCTTCGTTCAAGGCTTGCTTTTGCCACACTTGGTCGATTCTTCCTGAGTGGAGGGTGAGTTGTATCTTCAGTCTTAGAATCATAAAACTGATAAAACGTAGTTCTGATGGAAAAGACTTGTTAACTCACTTAATTTTGAGAAGTTCTGGAGCATTTTCATGGATTTTCCAGTGAGGAATATTAATATTGGAAGAGGATAAATTTTAAGTAGGATCTGAAGTCCATCTGGCAATTCATGTGGAATGCTTGGATGTGCTTGATTGTTCATTTTCAGAAGTTGTTTAAGTGTTACACAACAATGATTTTCAATAGTGGATAACTTCATAGGCGGCAGTGAAGTTATATATCAATTTCATTGCATATTTAACATCATTGCGCATATTCCAAAATCAAGATCTGCTAAAAGTGTATCTATTTCATGATTATTTGGTGTACACTGCTCGGGATTATTAATAGACAATACTTTGTGTATACCTGGTTTATAAGAATTAAGACGTGGAGTAAAAATTTCGGTGATTGCTGTTCTTCGTAGGAGGTTGGAAGAGTTTCTCAAACAGTGATAGAAGTGTGAAAACAAAATAACTTATTTTAATTGTAATGGAGTATTAATTGATATGTGCCATTGTCTTCTCGGTTAGATCTCGACCTTAACATTATTTTTACTTCTTTTTCTGGGTTTTGTAGCTTGTATTGGAAGATCAAGTATATAAACCGCCTTCAGTACCTCTGGGATTATATTAAGAAAGGAGAGATTGAGATCCCTGAATTTGTGCAAAGCCATGATGATGTTCTTGAACATAGACCATTGACAGATTATGGCATTGAACCGGATCCGTTTCACTTAAATGAGTTCTCAGCTGCAACTCACTCATACGGGAGGTATCAGGAGAAATGGGTATCAAGGGAATACTTTTCTTAGTTATCATTTGGGAGATCAATCACAATCAACAATATGCTGAGCTGCAGTCAGGGCTAGAATGTTATGCAAACTAAGGATTCTACAGAATAATCTGTAACTCTGCTGTTTGACGCTTTCGGTTTCTCGACTTTTATGTCATTACTATGGTGGTGTAAATTGCAACTATCCTGCAGCTCCTTTTAGTTGCGTAGTTTACTGTAATTCTGTGTCGTTTAGCTTCTATGAGACATATAGTTGACTTCTGCTGATGGTTGAAGTTGGACAACTAGCTTTGTGAGTGATTTACAAGATGAAACAGCAAAAAAGATGAATTTAACCAGAAAAGCAGTGAGCTTCTTCAGGCAAAATGAGAACTTATTACTAGATTCATCAAAATACCGGAACAATCTGACTTGTACTGGGAAGTGTCTTTAAGACCAAAATTCTTGAATGTTTATAACAGGATGCCCAGCAGAGAGCAGCAGACTCACCTTAACCTCTCTTCTCCCTATCTTTTGAAGGATAATGATTTTGTATCAGGTATGTTTAGCAATTATCAGGTGTGCGCGTTATACCACTGAGCTTATATCTTGTCGTGTAGACCTATCAGGAGAACTTTCATTGCTCCCTTTCCTTTTTAGCGTTTCCATGTCCCTTTTGAGTGACGTTATGGGGCAAAAAAGGAAAAAGAAAAAAAGATTCTATCAACTTGTTCCCACCTAGGCTTCTGAGTGTGGTCTTATTACTAATGAGAAATGGAAGAAGACTTCTGTCGACAAGCCAGAAACATTCCATGCAATTATTGTAAGAATGTAATAGTAAGCTTCTGTATCATCATCCACTGAGAAATCAACATCCTGCATAGGATGTTTCGGAATTCATCCTTGAAAGTGAAATACAGTAGTGCAAGACAGTCATTTTTAGATTCCAGCAGTCATTGTTGGCTGTATTGAGAGTTCTTGCAGGGAAGCGACGGATTGCTACGAATCCAAGAACATCGGTCAAAGGTTTCCATCAGATTAATGTTTCTCTGAACTCTTGTTTCATATGTTTTGTGTCCATTTAAAGTTTCTGATGCTTGGATTTGATAGTTTCTGGTTCTTATTTTGATCTCATTAGCTCTGCATCAGAAATGATGAACTGTAGAAACAAGAAAAGGCATACATGAACATTCCAAGAAAGTTGGAGATTTTTCATGCAGACATGAATCTTCCTATGTTGTAAGATTGACTTTTATTATGAATTAAGATTTTTAACTCATAAGATTAACTATTAATTAAGTAATCAAACATAAATCTTTAATTTTAAAAATTATTAATTGTCAAAACAACTTTTAAATTTTAATCTATATTTATAAGAAAATGGTCAAAACCCACAAAACCTCATTTCTCCCCGAGTCGTCACTGAATTCTGCACAGATCACTGAAAATGTTCAGAGTCTTCTCTCTAAAACGCTCCCTCCAGTCCCTCCACCGTCACCACACCCCTAAAACCCTCCCGGCAACCGCTAGGTCCTCCGCGAAAGCTCCACAAAACCCTTTAAACTCGTTGTATCTGACTCGATCATTCTCAACCTCAACTGGGTCATCTTCAGATGCAGAGCTCCGCAAGTACATTGGCTACACAGCTCTCGTCCTCTTCTGTGGCGCTGCCACTTACTACTCTTTCCCGTTCCCGGAAAACGTTAAACATAAAAAGGCTCAATTTTTCCGGTACGCACCGTTGCCGGAGGACCTCCACACTGTGTCCAACTGGAGTGGAACTCACGAGGTCCATACCCGAAACTTTTATCAACCCGAGAACATTGAAGAGTTGGAGAAGTTGGTGAAGGAATCTAATGAGAAACAAGGCAGGATCCGACCAGTTGGGTCCGGGTTGTCTCCGAACGGTATTGGGCTGGCAAGGGCTGGCATGGTCAATTTGGCGCTTATGGATAAGGTTTTGGAGGTGGATAAGGAGAAGAAGAGGGTCAGAGTTGAAGCTGGGATAAGGGTTCAACAGTTGGTTGATGGGATTAAGGATTACGGGCTTACTTTGCAGAATTTTGCTTCGATTAGAGAGCAGCAGATTGGTGGCATTATCCAGGTGATTATTGCATTTGTTACTTTTAGTAAAGAAGTGAGCTTTTTTTGCTGGATTGCCTTTAAAATGCGTCTGCTTACGTTTTTGGAACTTGGAGTTGCAAAAGTTTAGTGGGTCATTGCTGGTTTGTAAGTGAAAGTTCTGTGCTTGCGAAACAGAATTGAAAATCTGGATCTTTATAAAGCAGTCAGATGGTATGGAAATGGTTGAAGTGGCGAGGAATCACTTGGTAATGAAGTTTGATAGGCTTCCTGAAGTTTAGCTTACATCTCTTTGCGTATCAATTATTCAATGCGAGCTTTTTGTTGGGTAACCTTGGGTTGCCTTTGAAGTGTATCTCTTATGTTTTTAGAGACTACACTTGCTAAAGCTTAGTAGGATGTTGCTGGTATTTTTGTGGAAGTTTTGTGCTTGCTAAACAGAAATGTAGGTTTGGATCTTTAGAAAACTATCAACCGGTATAGAAATGCTTGCTGAAGTTTAGCTACTCTGTCTTGGGTTCATGTGTGTTGTAATTTGGATTTGGTTTGTGTTTCTCTAGGTTGGGGCACATGGTACTGGTGCAAGATTGCCACCTATTGACGAACAGGTGGTCAGTATGAAACTGGTGACTCCTGCTAAAGGAACTATGGAAATCTCAAGAGAGAAAGATCTAGAGCTATTTTATTTGGCTCGTTGTGGTCTTGGAGGCCTTGGAGTGGTTGCTGAAGTCACATTGCAGTGTGTTGAGAGGCAAGAGCTTGTGGAGCACACCTTTATGTCAAACATGAAAGACATCAGGAAGAACCACAAGTAATTTTTTTATCATCTTATGTGCAAGCATCTCAGTCCACTTTGCAAAGACTACTGGGGCTTTGTCCTAAAAAAATTGAACAATTGAACAGATACACATATACATACATACATACATTAATGTAATTAAAAATCTGCCATACGGTTTGTTCTTTTAAATGTTTATATCTAACTATTATGTGTTCTGCAGAAAATTGCTCTCGGAAAACAAGCATGTCAAGTACCTACATATTCCATACACTGACAATGTTGTGGTCGTAACATGCAACCCTGTTTCAAAATGGTGGGGTGCACCAAAATTTAAGCCGAAATATAGTAAAGATGAAGCCCTACGGGACCTTCGAGACCTTTACAAGGATTCCCTCAAAAGATACAGGTAGAATGCTATCAATCATCCTTAAGATGTGGTCAACTTGCTTGTCCAATGTCGCTAGTAAGAGCAAGGAAGGAGTTTAGTGTTTTTGTATACATTTTTGCTTAGCACAAGAGAGGAACTCATAATTTATTTTCTTTCTGGGCTGCAGTGGGTTAAGCATAGTGTTCTCATGCTTTTTCTATCTCGCAACTTCCCTCTCTTCTGGAGGATGGGGAGGTGTTGGAGTTGGAAAGAGGAAATGTTCCTAATGGCCCAATTTATTCTTGTCATTCTTTATTTCATTTCTTCAACAGAATTTCAACCTTTCATCAAGTACATAAGACGTAACGGTGATTGTTCATAAGACACAAATAAAGCAAAGAAGTGAAAGGAAGAAACACATTCATTTGTGTTCCTCAATTGCTCAATTTCAACATGCTCTATCTATCTGTACTTATGTTGAATTTTTCATTGTTGTTCTCTAGTCAATCCACTTATCAGCTGATTGCTTTCCTTTTTACTGTTTTGCATTTTAGTCTTCGTCCACTAACTGTGGTCCTCAGTTACTTGCAGGACTGGAGAAGCGGCAGCTAAATCTGTGGATGGTAATGAACCAGATCTAAATAAGCTTACATTCTCGGAGTTAAGGGATAAACTACTTGCTCTTGATCCTCTCAATAAAGATTTTGTCATAAAAGTTAATCAAGCTGAGGCTGAATTCTGGAAGAAGTCAGAAGGATACAGAATTGGGTGGAGTGATGAAATTTTGGGATTTGATTGTGGTGGCCAACAATGGGTGTCAGAAACTTGTTTTCCTGTTGGTTCTCTTGCAAAACCAAGCATGAAAGATCTTGAATACATAGAAGAGCTGAAGCGACTTATAGAGGAGGAAGAAGTTCCTGCACCTGCCCCTATAGAGCAGCGGTGGACAGCTCGCAGCCAGAGCTCCATGAGCCCTGCTTCAAGCTCCTCAGAGGATGCTATCTTTTCATGGGTAATATTATGGTACCTTTCAGTATTTGTACTTTTTGTGGTCTTCCTCTCAAAGTGGAACTCTAGAACACAAAGTTTACCTTATATGCCCTAATCTTTAATGTTATTTGGTTCCAGAGATCATAATGTTCCGTCTAGAGCTGATTTTTAAAGATCCTTTACAAACTCAGGATAATGATATGAAAATCTCCATTACAATTTCAATCTTTCATCAGGTTGGCATAATCATGTACCTTCCTACAACGGATGCTCGCCAAAGAAAGGAAATTACAGATGAATTCTTCCACTATAGGCATCTGGCACGGATGGAGTTGTGGGATAAATATTCTGCTTATGAGCATTGGGCTAAGATTGAGGTATTACTCACTCTTGCATTATCTATTATCTTGACTTGTTTATCAAAATTACTCGTTTGAGGTATCATTGTTTCCAATTCACACAAATTACATCACCATATCCTTATGATCAGAATGACCTTATTTTGACGATTGGTGCTTCTGAATCATATATGGATTACAAATTTTTCAGATTCCAAAGGACAAGGAAGAGCTTGTAGCTCTCCAAGCAAGGTTACGAAAGCGCTTTCCAGTGGATGCATACAATAAGGCACGAAAAGAGTTGGACCCTAACAGGATCCTTTCCAATACCATGCTGGAGAAGCTATTCCCAATTTCAGAGACCAATTGAGAAACATCCTTTGCAACTTGGCTAGCCATTTTGCCATATTATCAGTTTGGCTAAGCATCTTGTGTTCTCTTCATCTTTCAATTGTTGGGAGTATCTTCTGCAAGGTTTTTGACTTTAAATTGATTTGAGAGAATAGGAGTACAAGTGGTTTTCTACTTATTAATTTACTATTTTTCATTACCATGTTTGTATCAGGAATCTGAGTTTCTATTACAATGGAGAAGAAGAATAAAGTTCACGTGTATAGTAGTAAACTATATTCAGAGACAATACTGGAATAAGAACCAATGCTTATTACTTTGAGTACTGTTTTGTGTATTTGGTTGCTTTGTGGACTAGTAGGTCGAATTCTGAGACCAGCCTTAACTGACTGGGAAAATGAGAAGAAATACAGAAAATGAATTGCTTGATTGACTGCTTCTATTGCTGGTAGTATAAAACCAACTACAGTTTATTACATGATCAGATTATATCACACATAAAAAGGTAACAAACTAATCAAAGATATTAAGACAAACTAAACTCATAAGATGTATACTGCTGTGGAGTAACAGATTAGAAGCAAGCTTCACAGAGCCAACAGCAGCAAAGTGCAAAGAGGCTGCACCAGGGAAAAGAACTTGGTAAGCATACTGAAATGTCCTTAAGCACACACACATACACACGCAAAACTAGAACTGAATGTTAATTTGTTGATATTCTTCTTTAAGTAGAAAGCTTTTTGCACTTGCACGACTTACCATCCTTCAATGAAGCCTCTGTCTCCTTTCTTCTTTATTTGAGGACAGCACTTCTTCCCAGTTGTTGGAGTTTGAGTTGGATACCCTTTTAAGAATAAGAGGAAACAATAAATCTCCCAAGCAATCACGGCAAAAGCAAATTATACAGGCACAGAGACAGAAACAGAAGAGACCAGGCTGGGAAAAGGAAGTTGACCTGCAGGAAGCTTGTCCTGTTTTGTCTCAACGACTGGCATTTTCCGGAATTTCTAGTTTACAGAAGAGCTTGAACTTGGAAACCCTGCACTATATGCTCTTCAGGAATGAATTAAGACACTTAAGTGAGTGGTTAATCAACCCCATATATATATATAAATACAGCAGAAGCCTTTTTAATTGCAGGAACACGTAAAAAGAACAAGCTTTATCACCTTTTGTAGTCACCAATTGATTCCAAAAGCTGCTTTCTCTTGCTATGACAGTAGTTTACGTATTTGAATACCCTTATTCTCATTCTGTTCAGACTTCAGGACTGGTATGAATTTCATCAACTTCGTATATTAAACATAGAAAATTCATTTCTTTAACAATTCTGTGTTCAGATTAGATTAGCTTATCTGCAACTTTTATAAAGTTATAAAATATGTTAAGTCAGAACGTACATGCTCAAAAAGAGATATTTCCTAATTTTGGCCTTCTTTTTAGTCCTTGAACAAGATAAAGCATCTAACTATGATTTGGAACTAGTTTTTTCCAGCTCACAAGAATGCAAAAACAGACACAGAGGTTTATCAGAAAAAGAGGAAACTGATATCAGATTCTTTGCTTGGGACATAAGAGAATAAAGGGTTTGTGAAAGTGGGATGATCAATCAAGTCAGAAAGAAGATCTCAGAATATTGAGATAGTTTTCTACACGTTGGTCGGTTCTAGCTATCTCCAAAGAATATATGCCCTATCCCCACCAATATCATAGGATATGTTTATACCTGGAGCAGGATCAACATTACAGGTGTTCTGTACATCTTAATAACTGATAAATGAATAATAAAACGGTATTAAGAATGCTTGAATCAGTAAACATGATTGTTAGACTTGAATTTTGTAAAATTACTTCAGACTTGAATCAATCTGTTTGAAGCAATTGAAGTCTCCACTCTAAATTGTTCCAACTTCTGAAGCTACTATTCCTACGAACCATATATATACATGTCGGTTTTGTGTCGGTTTTGTGATCTGATAATTGGATATAATAAATTTGTTAACGAGTCTTTATTTTTTATCAATCATTTTTTAGGTCAACTGTAATCTTCTTTTTCAAGAAGATTGATTTACTAATTGAATCACCTCTATAGAGACAATTATTATAATAATACCAATAATTCTCAAAATTATTATAATAATACAAAATAAAAAGTAATAAGACTGGAAAATTTGGAATCCAATTCTCCACTGATATCATTCTTGTTCAATTATTAGTTTGAAAGTTCGAGTGCGGTTTGGAACAATTATTAAAAAACTCAATCCGCTTGACCGATTTAATAGTAAAAATTTTGAACTGTTCAACTTTTTGGTTTGGTTTTCAATCTTCAAGTTAGATTTACTTTAATAATTTTTATTGTTAAGAACCGATCAATTTATTATTAATTAATTAGTCAATTTTTAGCAATTAATAAATTCTTATAAACCAAAATAAATCAATTAATTTTTATTTAATAATCTCTTTTTTAAATTAAACTTCAAATTCTTGTTCATAATATTTCAATCTTTAGCAAGTTTTTTTATGGTTTAATACCAGTTGAACCTTTTAAATCTTAAATCTTTTATATTATCAGTTTAACTTTCGGTCTAATTTTTAAAATATTAGCTCAAAATTTAGAACATATCTATAAAATACACAAGCTAATAGGTTAGCAAAATAACGGCTAAAATGTAATTATTAATAATATAAAATATCGAATAATTTTTTTAAATAATTAATTATATATTTATAATATAAATGCATTATTAAATAAACGCTTCTTGGAAGGAGCAAGAGAGGATACGTACATTGTTTCCTAAACTGAGTGCCATTCGTTCAAGCAAAATTTGTTTTGTCAACTCATCCACTATTGATTTATTTGTCTCGTACTAATTTTTCTTCTTTTTTTTCTTTAATTTGTTTTCTATAGTTAATAATAACAATTTTGATAATAAAATATGAAATTCAGATTTAATTGTGCCTAAATGCATTCAATAAATGAACACTTTATAATTGATCGGTTGTAATTAGACACTATTACATACGCCCGGGTATCGGGTTATCTCTCCAATAATCCGACAATCTGAGTATTACTAATATCACATTATATTTTAATTGATGTGGTACTTTATGACTATCTTAGCAAGGGAGGGAAGATTATAAATGAATGATTTATTTAAATAATTATAATAGAATATATTTATCTTTAAAAAGTTCCATACTATTTTTTATTTTATAAAAAATGTAATAAGTAGTAAAATTCTTTCATGGTATTTTTATTAAAAGTATAATATTATAATTCCATAAATATTATAACTACTATTTTGATTAAATTTTGTTAAATTCAATTTTCATTTAAATTTTGTTATAATCTTCTATCCTTTTATTCTTTTTAGAATAAAAATTTGTGCTTTCTACAAGACCGCAAGCATATGATTAAAAAGACATGTGAGTAAAATTATGAAACATTTATATATAGATTATTGGAATTTTTAAAAAATAATTATAAGCTTTAACTTCATATGGTTATGGTTTAACTTATTTTTGAAAAACTTCATATGGTCTAATATCTTAAAACAAGTCCTTCAGTTTTGTTAAATTAACAAACATCACTTCCATTTATTTAATTTTTGATAAAATGATGTATAACATGTTTCTAATTATATCTCCTACCAATTTTGTTAAATTTTAACAGAAAATTTGTAAATATCCATTTGAAGAAATATGAGTTTCTTAAGAATATTAAATTATAAGAGATTTTTCAAAAATTGAACAAATTAAGGAGGATACTCATATCTTTATTCCTTACATTATGCTTGCTCACAATTATAAGCTTCGCATAATTTGTAACAATGTTTTAAAAACTAAACCGATATTTAATAATGAAAACCTTGCACTGGCCAATTTTTTTATTTGGTTTTCAAATTTTTGGTTTGTTTTAGTTTAACAATTTTTGTTGTTAAAAATTGATCAGTTTATTAATTAATCTGCTAATTTTTATAAGTTAATAAGTTTTTATAAACCAATTAATTTTATTTAACAGTTTCCTTTTTAATTAAACTTTAATTTTTTCAATAAGTAAGGATATAATCTTTTTTAATAATTTTTAAATTCTTCAATTTTAGTCAATTTTTAACTGATTTTATGACGGTCTGATATTAGTTGAACCTCTTAAACCTTAAAGCTTATTTTACTAATTTAACTTCCGGTAAAACTACATTTATTTATACTCCACATTTTAAAAGTGTAATAGCTGTATCTAAATCTTCTTAACCTAAACAAAGAAAATTAATTTTCAATTATTAGAAAAGAAAATGTATACCCATGTTTTCATTTTTCACATGCATCTATCAAACAACTATTCACAATTTCTTCAACAAACAAGTCAATTCTAGAACTCCAAGAATTTTAAACATTACTACTAATGTACGTGAAGATTAATGTTGCAAAAATATATATAATTAGGAATATACAGATATCTAATTAATGTAAAATAAACAATTTATAAGGTTCATTGTAACTAGAAACAAGACCAAAAATTACATACAAAAAATAGAGAAAGTTAAATATAATTTAGTATATTCTAATTGAATAGGATTCTCCATAAATGTTCTTGTAAACCTACCTAGGTAGGCTACCTGAGAGATCACTAGCTAGCTAGCACCTCCCATGCAATGGGAACTCCATAGTTCAATAGACAAAAGACAAAAAAATGAAAAAAGCAAAACCAATAATATTATGCATTTTTGATCTCTTATTTAGTTGCCATTATATATACATATATGTTTTCACTCTCGCAAAATGGTTTTTTTTCATTGTTTTGTTAAAACCAATCACACGACTGATCATTTAGTAGATTATCATTGAGTTGTGTATCCATGGATGCAAGAATCAAGATCAACACAAGCACATAGTGCTTTAGAATATAAAGAGTACTAAAACCCTAGGGTTTTAGATGTGAGCTTCTTCAAAGGCACAAGAAATGACCAAAGTAAGTATGGAACCCTCACATGTTGATAATAATAAATAACTTTAAGCTATCTTCCATGTTAAACTCTATCAACTCTAGAAAAGAAATGGTCATTATAGAAAAAAATATTAGCACTGATGTCCAAACAAAGCTTCAACAAGAACCAAGAAACCCCCCCCAACATCAGTTGCAGTAAATTCTGAAACTGATATACACATTACTTGTGCAAAAGATTAAAGATATGTAATTGATCGATGGGAAAAATAAATAGGTGTGAATGATATTAGATGCTATGAAATAAATACAAAGGTGATGAGTCAGGCCACGTTTGAAAAGATTGACCTGTGTCTCTCTAATCCCTCCATGGGAACCCCTCCCAAAAGAAAAAACTCAGATCCTTCTTCAGAATTTAAAGATTTCCAATTCCCACACATCACCAATGACATTGCACTTGATTTGATGATCATCGAGAGCCTACAAAAGGAACTAGAGAGAATCCAGAGTGGGAAGAAATGGACAAAAATAAGATAAAAGGACTGAAGGAGAAAGAACTGATAAGAAAGTGGAAAGATAAGAGAAGAGATAGAGACTGATAACTAAATATGATCCAGTGATCATCTTTTTCATGAAGTTTTCTTCTTCTTTTTTTTATTGTCTAGCTGTTGTCTCCTCACTATATATATATATATATATATAGATATAGATATAGGTTTAACGGATATAGAGAGTTTTGAGTTTGTGAGAGCTAAAACTCATGGGGATGGTGGTACATTGATGTGTCATGTCTCTGGCTTCCATGACTACTGTCATCTCCGTCCATTCTTGATCTCATTTGATGACCTGAACTAGTGGCTCCAAGATTCAGATACACCAACCTTGAATCGAGATTCAGATTACCAGTGTTGCTGCTGTTGTGTTCTTCATTGATAGGTGGATAGATTGGTGTTGAAGTTGGTGCATTGACACTATTGCCTTCTTCACGAGAAATAACCAGAGCTGCAGATTGCACAAGCTCGAGGCACAACCTGAGCTTGTTGGGTTCAATGTGAGCTAAACCTGGGACTGCACCTTTGAACAAGAAGTCCGAGGTTAGGGTTCGAAGAATATCAAGTGGAGTGATACCATCGACGGTTCTAACATTAGGGTCAGCGTGGTGATCAAGTAGTACAGCAACCATGTCCGGTGACACCATCTCCGCCGCAACATGAAGCGGAGTTTTACACGCAGGACCCGCCGGATAGTTGACATCAGCTGCACCGAGCTCAAGCAAGGCCTTAACCACTTCTCTGCTACAATTCTCTACAGCATAATGCAAGGCCAATGCCTCATCAAGATTTAAGCCTTCCCCCATAACCATAAGCTTGACAAGTTCAACATCAGACGAGTCCAACGCCCTTCTCATTCTTCGAATCTTCTGGTCCTCAATCTCAGCTGCGGTTGTAAGGTCGTGGTGGTGATGGTGGTGAGGCATGAGTGATCGGCGAGCAAGGGAGGATTTCAGGCGGAGCTCTTCGATTTTGGCCACAACATCTATAGGAAGGTGCTTGGCGAGGATTTCTGGTGGCAAACCTGATTTGGCCACTAGATGTGAACAAGTAGTCCAAAGTTGTTGCATGTCTTGTTTCCTTGAAGCTATCAGAACTTTCATGACGTCTTCAATGGATGCTTTCTCTACCATTGTAGACAATTGCTTCTGTCCAACATCATCAAACAAGAAAATCAGTAGATTGGACATAATTATCATTAACACTCTCGAATTGGAACATGTATTTATATGATGGGATGTTTGTGCTCGAGACGTGCTTCTATGTGGTCCATTTTTCAACGAACTTGGAACCAAAAAATGAGATTTACTAGTTATAGGGTGTGTGACCTCACTGTGGAAGACAAGACTAGAGGGAGATCATCAATAGTCAAATTTGGACGCTCTTATAAAGATTTGAAAGGATCCCAACTGGAGAAACACGCCCAAAAAAATGTTACGTCCTACATGAAATCAAGACAAAGATGCCATCTTTTCACAGCATCAACGTTCATAACAAGTGAATTGACGTGAGAGTAGAAAGGCCATTTTGGTGTATAATTTTTGCTGGAATGTACAGAAAAAAAGAAGAAAAGCAAGAGAGACATGTTTATGGAAAATTAACAGAAGAAAAAGTGAGATAATGAGATTATTGAACAAAAGTTTGTACAGACAGAGTCTATATCAACATCTCAGCCACAACTTCTATTTCATATGATGAGATAAACCCAAATTTTTTGTTTATAAAAAAGAAGGGTATATAGAATTAAGAACCCAAATCCCAAAAACTAAACCCATAAAAATTTACGAGTCCATCCACAGACTCCACAACACACGCTAATCAAGACACAGGGACAGAGTGTTAAAGAGAGAGATAGAGAGAAAGAGCAGTAAAAGAAGAAGAACTGAAATGACAGTAAGAGGAAGAAAATGATAAAAGGAAGGGAGTGAGTGAGTGACCTGAGTGAGCAATGCAAGCTGTTCAACTCCAAAGAATCTAGCGGCAGCGAGAGTGTCAAGAGCAAGATCAACGGCTGAGGTGCAATGCGTGTGCCAGCAACTTTTCTCACCACAATTAGGCCTTGGCTCATGCTTTTGAGGCAGAATAGAGACCTGTCCACTGTACAAGAACTGTAACAGCAACAAGAACACCTCATACCCCACCGAGTTCACCGGTATAACATTAGTCCTCGACCCTGGGGGCGATCCAACCGGGGCTATCCTTGAACCAGACGGGTCTAACCCAGATGGTGGATCGGGTCCACAAAAGAATTTCCTGAAAAACAAGCTTCTTGCTGCAAGAATACACCTGTGAGCATGAACGAAACGACCCTCCACGCTAAAAGTTACATCAGAGAAGGCTTGGCCATTGATGAGCAGGTTCAGGTAGTCTATGGACAGAGATCTTAAAGTCTCTTCAAGGGTCATGGTAAAGGAAAAGACTGAACACAACAATTATATACTTCTTCTCTTTACTAGGGTTGCTATTCTTGTTGCTGTGTATATATATATATATAAAGAGAAGGACTGAAACTTTGAGAAAAAAAGCTTAATGGGTTATGAAGAGAAGAGCAAAAGATTCACTCTCTCCCTTTGGCTTTGTGTTCTTGCCATGGATGATGATGATGATGATGGGTTCTGATGAGTTACTGTGTTTTTTAAGTGAGAGAAAGTGATTCTTTTTTCTTCTCTACTCTTCTTACAAGTAGAGAGTATGGTGTTTTTAGATATTTTGTAGAGAGAGATAGAGAGCAATATGGGTGGCTATTCTGGGCGGCTGAGAGTATTTAAATAAATTACAGATATAATTAAAAAAATATTTAACAAAATAAATAATGGGTATTTTTAATTTTTCTCTTCCAATAATTTAAACTTTGACATGTAATAAACTATATTGTTGATTAGCCCAAAAAATCATATTATTTTTGACTTAATAGTGTTGACTCCTACACTAATGGGACCATGAAACCATTTCTAAATTTTCCAATCACTTGTTTAATATTTGATTTGATGATGGGATTTTTTTTTTCTCTCATAATTTTTTTTATTTATAATCCTTGACTTTTCCTATTAGCATTTTGTGTTTGAGATTAGATTATAGCAAATAGTCTTCCGCATGCACTAAGAGAACTAAAAAACATAATTCATCTCTATAAGATTTGTTTTGCTTAAGAAACTCACTTGAAATTTCTTAAATTTTGCATAATTGAAAAGAGTTTGATACTTCAAATTGCAAAATTACAATTTTGAGTGAATGTATAATTTAAATCCTTGATTAAAAGTATGATTTTTCATGTTTTATGGACACTTTGTACCATTGAATTTCCGTAAATCTTGACGAAACACATGTTGAACCAAAGTAAGACGACGTTGATTATTACAAAAAATGAATTTCCAAACTCAATTATTGTCAGAACTTATACTTCAGAACCAACTCAATACTCTCTCCCTATAGATATATATTATTATTGTATAAACCCAATAAAATTGAGCAGTTAGCCGTTCCACCATGACTTCACTGCCAAGTTCAATATGCTTAATGCTTGGTGGTTTAGACTTTAAATTAGATGATAATGATTAACTCCAAATATATAGAATCAGATTGGCAAGTAGTGACCCCTATTAGAATATGAGAACATAGGCATATAATTATATAATTATATAATTATATATATGTACATGTCAATGCTTGTACAATTAAAAAAAAAACATTGGACCATCGTAGACATGTCATGTAATAAAATAAAAGTGTCGACAAATCTGAAACACAGTGAACAAAAAGAAATGGAAGGCTTCGGTTGGAGCTATTGGCAGAATTCATTGCCTCGAATCTTGTCATCACGTTTAAGAAAGTTTTTGTCACTTAGTCTTAGGTTAGCTTGGCAGCTTATAGAAAATTGTCCTTTTGTCAATATTTACTTTCACAATTTTTCCTAAATTTCCATTTTTAATAGTAAAAATTGGGAATTTAAAGCTTATTTATTAGATATTCCAAGTAAAATAATCAAAATTTAGGTATATATGAATAGGGTGTGACCTTTTAGAAGTCATTTTTCTATTTTAAATGCGAGTTTAAGCGGTAATAAGATTTTAGGGTCTTCTTAATATCAAAGGCCGACATACCATAGCCTTTGTGCATAGCAATATCATCACATCACCTTTAACCTAATTTCTACACATGGAGAAAGAGTATACACAAACAATGAACATGGATGGTCAAATCAAAGTAAAAGCTCTAAAGGGTAAGTTAAAGTATTGGTGAAAGACACTCTCCTTAAATAAGAAACATCAAATGAAGCTCTGAAAATGAGTGGAAATAATTGAAGTGTGCATTTCGCGTTAGATAGACAGATAAGAAGAAGAGAAAAGTGAAGAGGTTAATATTTGAGCTTCTTGGGAATCGTGTCAACTTGATCTCTCTGTTCAATGGTCGGATTGAATTTTAAAAATATTTTATATATTTAAAATCTTAAATTTTACTTAATAAATTTAATTGTTTAATTAATTTTAAAACACTGGATTAGGTGAGTGGGGCCAAAGAAAACAAGTGAAAAACCTAGACTTTGGCATGTGGAAGACATGAAAATAGATGTTGTTGACATAGGATCTACGAGTCCCTAGCTATTAGAAGAACCCTAAATTATTAGCAAAAAGGAAGGAAAGATTAAAAAAGAAAAAAGAAAGAAAGAAGCTGTTGTTTTGCCCTAGTAATGGGGTTTGCCACCCTAAGAAAATCAGAAATTGTAAATATAGAAAAAAAAATAACACACTAAATCCTATTGATTGACAATACATCCACTGACTGTCTTATGATTTTAAGACCCTCGATTTGACGTTTGACTTGTCTTGTCATCATCATTGTCATCCTCCCACTCCTCTCTTAACCTTTTATTCTCTTTCCATCACTTTCCCAACACTCATGGCCATCGAAGAGACGTGAAATTATTGGTGATATATATATATACACATCTTGCTTCAACTACTTACTTACACATAATTTATACATATGTAAGGTTTTCCAATTTTTATAGGGTTATAATTTTTAATCTACTTTAATCTACATTTTGTGATTGAAATTGTAATTACTATATTATTGAAAAGTTTAATCGTTTGTATTAGTGCATAAATTAATTTATTATTAATAATATTATTAACATTTTACTTATATTTTTTTCTTATATTTCCTTGTGAAACTCCACCTCATTTTATAAAATCTAAGTGGATTTAGATTTTAGAACTATTATAATCAATAAATATTTAGATACATATAATAATAAATCATAAATTAATAATGTATTTGACAAATTAATAATTTAAAATTAAATTACATATTCAATAAAATTACTAAATTTTAAATGAGCAAAGTAATTCTATATTTTCTCCTTCCATATTGGTGGGAATTGCCTCAATTTACAAACAAAAGGACGAAACTCGAGCTGCTCTACCTTATGCCAACAGATTTCTACTTGCACGTACATTCATGTTCAATATCTGTCAAGCAACGAGGGAAGAGTGATGGCATTGAAGAGAAAGTTTGATATTGTGATGTTGGTTTCCGATATTTGATTAGATGTGCAACTTGTTAGTTGGGATTTCAGCAGTGACCTAGACGAGACATGTCAGGAAACAAAAGTCAGATTATTTTATTTTTATATGGGCAAAATTTTATATTATTTTTTAGTGTATTTTATTACTAAAAAATAGGTATGCACTTAATAAAAATTAATAAAAACTCATTAATCAGGTTATTACAACTTTTATATATGTAAAGTAAATTGATAAAATAATTAAGGTAAAAGGGAAAGTTATTAGTATTTTCAAATTTTTTAAAAATGTGTTTTATAATATATTTTATTTGGTTTTGGCCACCAACAAGGAGTTGGGGTTGTTGATGTGATGATGATGTATTCTTGTATATGAGCAACACAACCTTCTAGCTAGGTCAAGGGGCTAAACGGTGCCTAATTAATTAAGAAGTGAATGGTCGGACCACGATATATATATTTTTAATATATGGTTTCATTTTGTTATTATAATATCTATAGTAATAATGTCGAAGATACTACTCCAATCAAAATGTTGCCATAAAGGGTCAGTGACAATCTTATTGAAAACATAAACGAGTAAGATGCTAAATTAGGAAAGAATTACCAAAAGATTAACCCTTGCTTTCACTTCCCTTTTCTCTAGGTGCAAATAAATTATTTTATGCTAAAGTTATATTTTAATATTCATCTCACTTAGACTTGTGTATTATAATAATGAGCTTCTTTTATACATTGGGCAAGTCATAATAATTTATATTTTTTGGTGCTTAACTTTATTTTTAGTTATAGCTCTCAATCTTTCTTTTTTGAGTTACTTTTCTTCTTCAAGGGTTTTGTTACTTCCAACCATAAAAATTAATGGAGTTCGTACGAGTATTGAAGAAAGGGTCTTGAATTAATACACAATAAATAATTACTTACATTTTAAGAAACTAATTGGAAGCGTACGGGGTCAATAAAGGGTAGATCTCATATTTATCTTGTTGTCTATTGATGAGTCCTTTCAAACTTTTCTTGCTTTCTGATTTTCAACTTTGTTTGTTTGTTGTATACTATAAATATGATCAAAATGGGAAAAAAGAAAACATTTTTAGACATACAAAAATGGGAATTTAATGGAAAATTATATATAGAACTAACACTTGTTTTGTTCACATTAAGCTTTAAGTTCTTTTAGCCGTAATTATAATCTCATGTCAACTCTAATAAACACTTGATTTTGGACAAAAAGTGGTCTCCAAGGACAAGGAAGGCAACATTTGGAAACGTAAACTAGGAAGTACGTACGTTTAATCACTCGGTAACTATTCAACAAAACAACTGAATTGACAAGTCAGGAAAATTTTCTATGTCGAAACAGTGTTTATGCATATGTCCATGTCAAGGTTGTCTAATCTCAGGGTCTGCAAGTTAGGGTTGGAAGATGCAAGTGTGTGCCATTTCAAAGTTTCATTTGAATAGAACAACTCTTGTAGGGTTTGAAGGTCAAGTTTGGAGAAATTCTGAGATTCGTTGCAAACAACCTTTTCATCAGGTGCATTTCTCCCCCAGACAGGAATGATAAGTTGTCAAAGATTGTAAGTTAAGTATGTGATAGGATCACATTTGACTTTGGACTTTTGGGTTTCTTAGGTGGAAAGCATTTGATTTGTATAGGGTCCTCCTCTCTTCCTTTCTTTCTTTAGCTCTCCTCTTCGTGCAATATCTTCTTGCCCGTGTCTTGTAAAGTTGGTCTAATTAGTGGTAGGAGCTCTTCAAAGAGCCTTCAATCCCTTGAAGTTGGAATTTATAATCATTCTTTAAGATTCCTTTTAAGGTCTTCCGGTTTATTATTATTGATAATGAAAATAAGTGAGCTTATTATTAATTGACTCCAAGTTATCAATTCGTTGAATAATTTATTAAAAATATGTGATTTATAAATATTATGTGCTTTTCGACAAATTTTAAACCAAATATGAAATTGGAGGAAGTAGTGGTTGAGAAGATCACAACTAGATGCATCTTTTTAGGGGGTAAAGGGTCAAAAAATATCATGTATAAGGTGGTGGAGTATTTGAGGAAACCAAAAGCTGCCCCTTCCCATCCCATGCCACTATATATGGAGAATCCTATAATGGACACATCCCACCAATTAAGGCTCTCAGCTTTCACTACCATTCAACCCCTTCTCTTGTGTTAGGAACTTTTATTTCCAGGTTAATTATGGTGGTATTAAGGTGAACCCATGCACTTTGGCTTGTATATTCTTATTGAAGCTAATAAAAACATGAAGTTTATGTTAAACCAAAAATATATTAGAAAGATTTTACTAAAGAATATTTTTGTTAATTTAAATTACCTAAAAGATATTTTATATTATTAAACTTATAAATTATTCATCATATTGTCGCTATGCTTTTCTCTTAATGTAATTTTAAATCTTCAATCAGATATCAAAATTGCATAATAAATTTGTGTTTTTACTTAATTAAAGAAATTTCGATATTTTGATATGTTCTTATCTTGATGAAATTTTAAGTTGTGGGACAAACCAAAAACTAACTACATCAAGTGTATATCTTTGAGCAGATGTGTTTCAGGGTTTTAGAGAAGGGGATGCTGTATTTTTTTTCCTCTTTCTTCGATGGAAGGTCTGCCAATTTTTTGACTTGGTGAAATGATAAATGACCGAACACTATAAGCTTGGATTTGACAATAAGTGCCTTGCCCACATGCACCATACTCTAAAGTTGCTATGTTTCCACATGGACTTGGCGTGAATCATTAGTCTTTGACATGTATGATTTATAAAGCATTTGACCACATCTAGTGCAAAGACCATAGCATCGAAAGTTCTTCTCCAATCATGTTAGTTGTGACACGAGCATACACACAACCTCATAAAGAGTGAGTCACCAAGCTTTGATCAGCCATTAGAGTTAATTTTGTTAAGTGGGTATATATAAAAAAAAAAATCCCTCATCCTTTAGGGCATTATGTAAGTGTTTTTGTGAATGGAAGTAGCCATTCGACATGATGATAGAAATCGACAAACTATAGAATCTTTTAAGGTGGAAGTAGGCAAAGTTTGGAAAGGGAACACTAATTATTTTTTGCTATATGGTTTAATTTAAGTTGAGAAAATGAAAAAAAAAGGAGAAAATGAACGAATAGTACTTGGAATAACTACTCAAAAAAATTAATTAAACAACTTAAATTTTAGTCCAATAAGTTTTGTTTAGTTAAACATTAGACATATTTAAAATCTACAAAACTAATACAAATTTCTACATTCGATCAATTACGTTTCTAAATACTTTTCACACTAACTTTAGAGGTTTTAACTTGATTTAGGGTTCAATTGGAATACTTCAAGAAAGTATATATTAGTTTATTGTAACTAAGAATCATTTCCAAATTAATCATTCCATTCCTAAGCTTAAATTACTATGAGATATAATTTTATATTAAAATTTTCTATATGACCTAGCTAGAAGTAATGAGAAAATTCTCCTAACTTAGGCCCACACTTTGACTAATAATGTAAGTTGCCAATTCTTGAATTTGATATAAGTCATATGACACCCTAATGAGTTCAAAGAACTATGACCAAAAGCTTATATAAGTTTGTGACTTTGGGAAGAGCATATGTTTGGTGAAATTGTGAAGTCTTATTTTAGGTATAAGCTTTAAATAGTTAGGCTAGAAGCATGGAAATTTCCCAAATTGAATTCTACTAATGGTAAAAGCAAAACTTCCTAATATAGCTTTATATTTTTATTGAATTTGATTGATGGGTAAAATGATGTTCTCTATAAGAAAAAAGGACTTAGAATCAAGTACTAAGGCACTAGGCGAAAAGAATTTTATGCATATAATGTGGACTATCATAAGATGCACCTATTTATTTCTTAAAAATAAAATTATTATATTTCAATTAAATGATTAATCTCATCGTAAAGAATTATTTGAGCTTAAATAGTTACAATGAAGGAAAGAAAAGAACGAAGGAACAATTATATATATCTTCCTACCATTTTGAGTTGGTGTTAATTTCAAATTCATGGTATACCTAATTAGGAAAGAAAATTAAAAATTAATTTTGAGAAACAATATATATATTAGAAGAATGGAGAATTAAAATTAGAAAACAATTGAAAAATGTTGAGTGACTTGCATGCAATTGGGAGACCACCATCCACTTATCTTAAACTCCCATTTGACTTCCAAGTCCACCAATTAGGGCAACCACATCATCATGACATGGCAAGAACCAACAACTACTCACTTGGGTGGAAGTATGTTTGTGGCTTTCATCTCTTTGTATCTCTCAAACCCTTTAGTTGGAATTTCTTAAAAAATATATTTTTGATATAACTCACCCCATTTATATGTTGAGTTTGTGGAATAAAATAAGTAAATATTTCTTTATAATTTTTTATGAAATTTATGCCTACCTTTTTCGAAATTAGTAAAAAAAAAACTTATTCGACTAGTATGCCAAATTTTCTTTGGTATGGATTTAAAGGGGATTGAAAAGGACGGGTGCACCAAAATGGGTTTAGATGCAAAGAACCCTAAATGGTCCTACCAAGCAAGGCATATATTTTTCAATGAATGGATAGTACAGAACTCTATGAACTATTAAAAAGAGGATTCTATGCCAAGGTAAATAATTATTCCATTAAACATAGGTTGATAACATTGACCCGGTTCGACTGGGCATAGGTTAAGTTTAGGTTGATTGATTAAAAAAATTTAAAAGATTCCATTCCATACTAAAATAATAATAAATGATGTCGTTTTGATTTATAAATTTTAAAATTTAACAATCAAAATGACTTATTTTGAAAAATTATATCAGAATGATGTATCTTTTTAATGTGGTACGAATAGGGCTTGGGTCATTGGCAATACATGCTAGGCCAGATCAAGTGAATTGTCATCCCTAATAACTAAAGTGGCTATTAAGGATGGAAGATGCAAAAGGAAATGTAACACTTTTGTGAGAGATTTTGGCTGAGCATGTAATCAAATCTTTGAACATCTTTTGTTTCCAAAGGCTGTCTCCAACTTGTGAAAAGCATAAACTTTTCGATGCTTTTGCACCAATCACCAGAGTTGGATTTGTATCAAACTCTCACTAACTACAGTGAACTTCAGTTATAATTTGGATCTTTCAGCCACCAATTCACCTTTGAACCCACAAAACTATAGCTATTGTGCATTATTCTCCAAGATCACAAATCACCCCACTTGAGTGCTTTGGGAAGAAGCTTAACTCATTCTTCAATGTTGGGCTGTACAGTCAATTGTTCAAACAGGCCAGGTCTGTGTAGTAGTTAAGTGATAAGTCTAAGATTATAAATTAAACGTGAGTATTAAAAGAAAGGATTAATTATAATAAGCTCCACCTATTATTTGACATATTTTTATATTTAATTCCTATATTAAAAATTACATTTTAATTTCTTATGACAATATTTCTATATTACAAGAACTAAAATAGAAAAAGGTTAAACAAATGTAACCTTTAAGAAGTGTACAATCTACACAAAGTTATCATACAAATACAATCTTCATGAATACGTACTTAGTTGATTGCATACAATGTACGTGAGGAAGGTAGTTTGGTGTCATTCAAATGAGTTGACAAGACAAGAGAGAGGTTTGCTTGTAATGCGATGTTGACATAGACACATGACTTGTCCTGATCTTGACCTGACCTGACCTGACCTTTCAGCTCTCGTACTAAACCCTAACCCTAGCTACACGATGCAAGTTAACCACCAGAGAGCCAGGGTCTTCAGTCTTCACTCTTCAGATACTACCAGTAAAATGTAAATGTGATTTTAATTTACCGTTTTAAGAGCTAGACGCCGTAGTGCTATTACTAGCGGAAAAGGTCCCCTAATGGACGTTTGAGACGGCATTTGTTAGGCATGACAAGTGTAAAACCCACGTCAGTCACTCTCCTTTCTAATCTCTATGTGGTTCTGGTGCTGACTTCCACGTGCAAAACTAAAGACCAACCGACATGAATCTTACTTATCTATCTAACTCCTCCTTTTTCCTGTTTCTATCTAGGGTTTAGCTCTGTGTATCGGGTCCCATTTGTACTGACTTGTTGAAGCTTTATACTATAGTGGCTAAGCTAACAGAGTAAAGAGAGAGAACGAGAGAGATAGACAGGTAAGGTCACGTGTCTCTTCCTCACGTCTCTCTCATTCCCTTTGCCTTTTTTTCTGCTCTTCACTGGTTTGTCATTGATCGATCTTCTCTTCTCTGGGGGTTTAACTTATGTTTCCCTGAGTAAAGTCTACACTGTTAACTTCAGTTATTGGTCTGTGACCATTGGTGATTAATGTCAGATGTCGTACTACATCTACATGCCAGTTATGGACCAAGTCATTGTAGGTTTTTTGCCCCCCTTTTTTTTGTATTGGTATCTTTTGCATTTATCCAAGTTGAGAAAATCCCAATCCCATCAAGTTTTGAATAGATTATACTCTCTTTATACCACTAGGGTTTCTGCACAGAAATATGAAGGTTCTATCATTAAGGACTTGACATGACAATAAGATGTATATAGGTATAATTGCTTGAATACATAAATGTACATTGTATTTGACATGACTATAAGATGTATATAATTATAATTGCTTGAATATATAAATGTACATTGAACATTATATATGAATCAAGATTAGGTTTCATAACGGGTCAGGTCAGAACTCAAATGTTTTTAAATAAATTTAAGTTTGACTTAAATTACTGTTAAGTTTTGATTAATCTTTGGTTTAAATAAATTCAATTAGGGTTTTGAACGAATTCATATCTAATCAAATACGTAACATTCTCTAGCTCGAAATTCAAAAACAAATTCTTAAATCTAAATTCAATAAATTAAGATTTTGCTATTAAATTTTAGTCAATTTTTCGGTTCTAATTACATCTTATGACTTGCTAAACTTTAGCGATTAGGATTTGTGTCTAGTACCTGAAATTGGAAGTTTTATGATATGTCCTTTCAATGCTAAAGAAGAAACAAAGACATAGAAAGGATTCACAAAATTAGCCAAGTGGGAAAAATGATCTGCACACATGTTAGGAGCTTTGCACTAAGCTTTTGAGACAACATATGCTCTCTTTTGCCTAATTTATCATCATATAAAGAAGTGATACAAACATGCATATCAATCCAGTTGACTAGGAACCAAAATGAAGAAAAGAAAAGAAAAAAATCCAAAAACTATTTTTAGAGTGACATAAAAAGACTTATCCACTATTGCATATTAGTGTTTTTTAGGTTTTCCACTATACCACCGTATCATAATTTGATTTGATATGCTCATTATATACACTTATCTCTTTTATTACATTGATAAAATTTGTAGTTGATATGTTTTGAACCTTCTTCAAGCTCCTTATACATTATGTGTTGGTCATGACTTTATATCGGATCAACTAATATTTTAGGTCTTGAATTCGATTCTAAATTCAATCAATTCAAACTTAATTTGTTGTCTTTAAATTAAATTAAATCTATTATTCTCTCTTATACTCAAATCTTAAGTTATGTTTAATTTAGCTTCCTCACATCATCATTGGAGTGTTTATGCCTTCAAATTAAGTCAAATCGATCTAGCTTTTAAGTTTCAAATTCGATTCTTAACTTAAACAATTCCAATTTAAAAATTAGGTTCGAATTAGATTAAATCTAATCTTATCTCTTTTTCATACACAAATTTTAATTTATGTCTAATTTAACTCCTTTAAATTAATCAATTGGTCTCGAATTATTTCACTATCTCTTCTATTAGCATTTTTAATATGGGTAAAGTGTAAGGTCTATTAATAAGAATTGAGCTAGGGTTAACTATTATCAAAATGATTAGAACTAGTCATTTAAATAGTTGACCCTTACCACTTATAAACCCTTTAACATTTTGATGTTTAGTTAATATGAGATACTCTAACACTCCCCTCAAGTGTAACTGGGACTAGATATTCAGTTGTCACTTGAAATCAACGCAATGGTAACCGAACCGGGTCGCTGAGACTGAATATCTAGAGAGACAATCGAAAAATTAATAATCCGGACCAAACCTGTTCTGATATCATATTAGAATTTTTAATATGAGTAAAGTATAGAGTCTATTAACAATAATTAGGCTTGGGACAATCATTGTCAAGTCATTTTGATAATTGACCCTTATTACTTATAAACCCTTTAACATTTTCATGTTTAATCAATATAAGATGCTCTAAAATATTTTTATACCCAAACTTTAATTTATATTTAATTTAACAATTTTGTATCGAAAACTCGGTATTTTTGTCATCTCGTATTTATGTATTGCCCGAAAGGGGACATATTAAGCAATTATTGTTGGAGTGAAGAGAGCAGCAAAGCAGTAAACCTGCCAAAGACAAATAAGGGGACCCGACAAGCGTGCAGGTTGTCTTGTCATATCAATTTGGTGTTAGACTTTTAGTGAACATTTGTTTTTTTCTCTTACCACACCATATACTAACTTGACTGTAGTAAGATGGGTGAGTTAAAAATCTTGTCTATATGGGTGACTTAAAAACCTTGTTTAAGAGTCTATCTCTTAGTTTTTACTTTTTTTAATTTGATTTATTTTAATAATTTTTATTATAAAAATTTTATTAGTTATCAATTAATTAATCCATTTTATATAAATAAACTTTAAATTAAGGACAATCTTCTCTGATCATATTTCAAATTCTTCCATTTTATTAAATCTTTAACCTTTTTATGACCATTTAATACCGGTTAAACCTCTTAAATCTTAAATATTTTATCTTACCGGTTTAATTTTCGGTTAGGTTTTTAAAACATTAATTTTTACCATGTTTTGTTCAAAAGGTGTTTCCAAAAAATATTTTAGTTTACCTCTTAAATAAACAAACTTATTAACTCTAATCAACATTTTGTTAATTATAATTTGTGTAACACCAACATTTTTAATTATAAGCCCTACGATTATTAATTGGACTTAATTATAAACATTAAAAAGAGGAATTTTTATCCGAAAATGTTATTTGATCACCACTCAAACTTATTTTATTTATAAGTAAATTGTACTCTCTAGGACTTTGGAGTGAATGGCTTTTGTTCAAACTCAACCTAAATGCCATAGTTCGGAATAGGGAATGGCATATTATGCAAAATGATTTGAGCCCGACCCGAACCAAAGCCTATGTTCACAAAAAATGTGAAAGGACAGAAAATTTTTGTAGTCTATTGGGCTCCAATCATCGTGGACCATATCAGAAAACACTAGTGATCCAAGCCCATAGAAGGGAATGAAACTCTCCAGTAAAGTTGCTCTCCCATGAACACTAATTCCTCTATACAAATAAACAAAGAAGCATCTGTAACAACCAAAGTTGCAGATTTTCTGTTTCGTCTCCAATTTCATTGGTTTATTGAACCAAACAAAAATTGTAGATAAATCAAGTTCCCAAAGAAACCATCAAGATCCATTATGTAAAATCTCTATGAGACATATCATCGAACATCTTACGGTCAACCCCGTAATATAGGGAAAGTACAAATTTTCTACCCAACTCACAAACTTCATCTCCGAAAAGAAAAACTGAACTTTGAGATGGAAGAGGACGGAGAAGGAGAGGTAATACCGTTCACGTGAAATTACGAAGGAAGAGTTGGGATAGGGGCAAAAAGGTTGAGTCTGTCAGACAACCGATCGACCATCTCAACCACACTAAGTGACTAAGAACGATCCTCTACAGTTTGAAGAGGCGTGTAAAGCCTTTCATAACCATTAATCACGCTCTGATCGAACGGCTATGTTTCATCCACCAGACTTGGTTTCCTGTCTCCTTTGTGTTCAAAGACACAGTGGTACGAGCCTATAGAACAGATCCTGTTCAAGTAAGGTCGTAGCCCGGGTCGCTCAGATAGTTGTTTAAAAAATTAAATTCTAGATTGTACGCTTTCGATATGGATGACGAGCATTGTTGTAAGTCATATCATAGTACAGTAACCGACAAGGCCCAATACATTAAGCCTGACTGTGCCAATATGATCCATATGCATCCTCTTTACATCGAATCACTTTCTTAGGACTGTGGAGTTATATCGGATATTTTAAAAATTAGATTTTGACTAAAGCTTAAGGTTTATAAGATTCAACTGGTATTAGATCGTCATAAAATCAGTTAAAGATTGAATAAAATTAAAAAAATTTGAAATATGATTAAAAGAGATTATTTTTATTTATCGAAAAGTTCAAAGTTTAATTGAAAAAAGAAATTATTAAATAAAAATTAATTGATTTATTTTAGTAAATAAAAACTTATTAATTAATTCAATTAATTGATTAACTAATAACAAGAATTATTTGAAAAAATCGAAAAGGTTAAAAACTAAACAAAAAAATTAGACAATTCTAAATTTTTACTAATGAACTAACTAAATTGAAATTTTTTAATCATTATTTATAACGAACGCAGTTACATAATTTAAAGTCATGCATTGTTAAAATATTAGTCTCATTCAACAATAATTCATACAGACAAGTGTACAGTAATGCAAAGGGCGAGTGAATTTAGTAGTTCAGACATTGAAGCAAGAGTACAGGAACTCCTGAATCCTGACAGTGAACTGGTTTAAGAAACGGACATAGCAACAACTACAATACAGCTTGTCTTATTCCTTGTTTTTCAGTCTACTCTCCTGCCATTATCGAACACTCATGTTTATCATATCTCTTGTTCAAAGACACAATAGTTTTTAATTAGTTCTTCTGCAACAGAAATTTCTCAGGTTAATGCTTACTCTTCTGCAGAGAAATTTCTTATGTGATGCTTCTTTAGATAATAGAACTCGGAAGCTCAATGTCATTTTTTTATGCCGAAAAGGAAGAGTTGTAATGCAGGCTCGTAGCTGCCAGAAGGGTTTTTGTAGTTTTGTATGGATTGGCCATTTCAGGAGGCAAAGTCTAAATCAAGGTACAGATTCCTAGTCAGAGCCAGCAAGTCTAGTCTTGCCAACTTACACTACCAGATATTGAAAGATGAAGGAAGTTTCCCGGGAAATTGCCAGGCCTTGTAAAGAGGGCAAAGGTAGGACAAGATTGAAACATTGAAGAAAACAATCAATTCTGTCCAATATGGAACATTGTTTTGTTTGTTTTCTTTTTTTCAATCTTAAGGATGCAAAACAATGGTTATATCGAACTTAATACTTAATTTTGGCTCGATTAGTAATTTATTCGGAATATGTGAATTGTGAACAATTACATACAATCAACAATTTTTCTAATACACACTCGAAATGTAACAATTTTTATTTAATAGATTTTTCGGAATTTTAGTCGCGTATTTATAATAATTTGTAAATTATATGTTTCAAAGAAGAAAACAAGAAATTGCACTTTCAATTAACCAAGATTATTATTATTATTATTAATTCCATGACTTATGGAACAAGCATTTAAGTGGACATTCTAGTCTTACATTCTTTATTAGTACGAAAGTACTAGGAAATTTACATTAAATAATTAAATTAAATATTATAATAAATGCATATCAAGAGGGGAATCATTTTCAATTTTTTTTAATAGGATATTGCCCGGCAAGATGAATATTATAATTATTTTTTATATTAGGGTTTGTTGTGTAATTATGAGAATATAGTAAATACTCTTATCACATGAAGTGAGCTTCCGAACTTTCAACTCTCAACTCTCTAACTACCCCTTTGAACCGGCTGCTGTAATGTTTTATTTATTTATATTTATAGAATATAGTCAAATTGGAAACTTCTAGAGCATTAAACCAAGAATATCCATTAAAATATATAAAAAAGATGGAATATAATAGATTTGGTATTTATAAGGTTCAAAGTGAAGAACCACGATGAGAATGTGATTCCCCTTTTTATCTTTTTTTCTAAGACGGGAAATTTGATCGAGCTAACATATTCAATCAAAATACTAAAATAACATATTTTTATCTAAAATGTAATTAAACTTCGCCATTGAATAAATATTAATAAGAGTTTACTTACATCTTTGTAAAAAGTACACATGCAAATCACATTTTTGACGTGAGAAATTCAATGAACTACTTAAATCATTTCTGAGATCGCATGAAAACATACCCTTCACTCAAAGTGGAGAATGAATCACATAGAACTAAGTGTGACTCAAAAAAGAAAGGAAGAGTGAGTGGGGATTCCATTACATCACATTCACGTAAGAACCTAAAAAATAAGCCGACCAAACCATATGGGACACAAGAAAAAATGGGTATTCCCAATTTTGGTGGATAAGAAAAAGAAGGCATGCTTTGCATTACTTCATGGAAATTTCCTTTTCCTTTCATTTATTTAACTGTTCTTTCGCTTTCAAATATGAAATTGCACGTATCACACGCAACGGGGGAAAAAAGAAAAGTTGTTAGGTTAGTCTCACTTCCTAAATGTACTTTAAGTTAAGAGTCAAGAAAAGACAAAAGGAAAAACGAGATTTTCTTCTAGTTATAAATTAACATTTTGGATTCATATTAGCATGATATACATTTTATAAAAGATTTAATTAGATTTTTATAATTATTTATAATACCACTTAATTTTAAGTAAATTTATAATTATCTTTAATACTACTTTTACATAATACCACTTAATTTTAAGTAAATTTATAATTATCTTTAATACTACTTTTACATTTTATTAATAATACAATAAATATCATTGTAATAATGTTAGCTTATCAAATGATACTAAAAATATCACTAAAAGATTTTTTGTGAAATATTGAAAAACAAGTCACATTTTTAT
Source organism: Erythroxylum longipes (assembly GCA_027563885.1). Classification (NCBI taxonomy): domain Eukaryota; kingdom Viridiplantae; phylum Streptophyta; class Magnoliopsida; order Malpighiales; family Erythroxylaceae; genus Erythroxylum; species Erythroxylum longipes. The sequence goes on along the minus strand of JAOQMS010000003.1, from coordinate 1,223,393 downwards.
CCAAAATGTTTTTTTTAAAAAGTAGTTCGCAAAACACTCTTAAATATAACAACGATGTTGAAGTTGTTATAACAACAATAATAACAATAATCAGTAAAATTTTCACTAAGAAGTAAATTCTAAATATATCCAATAACATGCAATTTCTTTATGTAATAGAGAGATTATTTACAAATTATTACATAGCTTAAATGAAAATAGTTATAGTTTCACAATTATAATATATATAAATACACACACATGCAATTTCTTTATGTAATGTTTTAAAAATTATATTGAAAGTTAATCAATAAGTGAAGAGGTTTAAGATTTAAAAGGGTTAATCGTTATTAACCTTTCTTGAAACAGACTAAAGATCGAATAAAATTGAAAATTTTAAAATATTATTAAAAAATTATCTTAAAATTTTGAAATTTAATTTAAAAAGAGATTATTAAGTATAAATTAATTGATTTATAAAAATTAACTGATTAATTAATAAATTGACTAATTTTTAATAATACAAATTATTAATTAAAATTGAACTAAAAAATTAAAAGCACAAAATTGATTAAATTTTTTAGTTATTGGACAAAACACCCCCAAATATAACAATGATTTACAAATTATTATAAGTTACATGACGATAATTAGTGCGCAATTCTACCTAATCCTCTACCTCATTGTTAGTGAGAACATTTGCTTGATTTTGGAACTTATCTTATGCCGATCAGGATAAGATCGAGCAGATTTTATTGTTTTGATTGAGTTGGC
>JAOQMS010000003.1:1168071-1190980 GCA_027563885.1 Erythroxylum longipes | reverse complement strand
TTTCATTGTGTTCTTCTTTTGAGATTTTGATGTCATTGCAGCTATAAGCAAAAGGGATTGGTATGTTTTTGAGGAGGCATAGAACCTTTACTTCATCAAAGTGATCAGTTAATCGACCAATCAATCAATGGCATACGCTCAATCTTTGATTTTGAAGAAGAATCATTTGTCATCTCCAAACTTCTTGTTACGGTTAGTATTTCGCTTTAGTTCCATGAGAGAGCCAAGTACTGGTTTTGGTTTCGATGATGAAGAAGCATATAGAGCTGGGAAAACCCAGATGCCGCCGGAGCCTATTGCAGGCAGACGTTTGAGAGGTGAGAGACTGGACAAATTCGATACTTCCCAATCCGAGTCTCATCCTAGTCGTACTCCTCCTAGTGGTCCTAGAAGAACATCCACTAGTGCCGGTTACGACAATCAAAGTCCTAAGAGCAAAAGTTTCGATGGAGCTGGAGGAACTAATCAAAGTCCAAGAAATAGAAGTCTCAGTGGTGATGGAGGTACCAATCAAAGTGCAAGAACTAGAAATAGTCGTCTCTCGGATGCTGCTTTTCTTGATCAGTTCAAGCTTGGTTTCCAGGAGAAGAAGGATGACCAAGATCCTGAATCTACTACCAATGATAGTGCAGCTGATTTTGCTTCTGGGAAAGAAGAGAAGTTAACATCCAACTCCAGTCGACCTCGAGCACCTGAAGATGCCAAGGAAATCTTTAAGAAAATGAAGGAAACTGGTCTGATACCCAATGCAGTTGCCATGCTTGATGGTCTCTGCAAAGATGGCCTTGTACAGGAAGCCATGAAGCTCTTTGGTTTGATTCGTGAGAAAGGTACCATTCCTGATGTTGTTGTTTATACAGCTGTGGTTGATGGCTTTTGCAAAGCTCAAAAGTTTGATGATGCAAAGAGAGTTTTTAGGAAAATGCAGAACAATGGAATTACACCAAATGCTTTCAGTTATACAGTATTGATTCAGGGATTGTATAATTGCAACCACTTAGATGATGCTAAGGAATTTTGTATTGAAATGTTGGAGGCTGGTCATTGTCCAAATGTTGCTACTTTTGTGGGTTTGGTTGATCGGTTATGCAAAGAGAAAGGTGTGGAAGAAGCTCAGGATTTAGTAGCAGAACTGCGCAAAAAAGGACTCTGTCTTGAGGACAAAGCTGTAAGAGATTTCTTGAATATAAATGCACCAGGCCCTTCACAAGTAAGGGAAGCCATATTTGGGAACAAAACCTCACAGAGACCTTTTTGATTCAACTTGTAAGGTAGTGGTGGTAGGCATCTCCTATATTCAGTCCTGTGCCTATGTTTCTGTTTCTTCCTCTGATCTTACACTGCAAACTCGTTTGGAAACATTCAACAATTTAGTGGAATGGAAAGCTTGGTGTTTTATTTGTTCAAATAGTTGTGTCATGGTTGTGCTTCTAAGTTTGATAAAAATTTGAACTTTTGAATGATTATCCCAATGAGAAATGACTCGTTGATAAGCAATGTTTGTTTTATCATTAGGGTTGGCAGTCATCAATACCAGGCTGGGCTTGGGATTTAGAAAAAAAAATTTCAAACTTAGAATCTGAGCCTACTCAAAGTTGGCTCGATATATTGACTTTCTATCCAATTAATTTTTCATAATTGGTTGAACTTCAAAATAAATCAAATCTAAACTAGAGTTGAATTTTTTTGAGTTTTATCTGAATCTGAGCCTGTCAGATCAGATTTGGTGTCCCTTAACTCCAGATCCTGACTGATTTATCATCCTAATGTTCATGGTTATTGTTGTTACCGAACTGATTAGAAGCGTGAGAATTTACATAGTTTGGAGCCATTATTTACTGTAATGGTAGGGGGGCTAAAGAATTTTATTAATGATAAAATGCATAACCAAATTGCTGTAGCTGAGCATTGTGTTTAAAAGTTCAGATTGTCTCTTTCTCCAATTTGCAGATGAATCACAATTTGCAGATGAATCAAATTTGTAGAAGCAAGAGTAGCCACAGACCGGTCATTTTCTGAAAATGTTAAGATATACAAAGACTTTCGACGAGATAATATGTGCATATAATAAACAAATCTCAAGGAATAAAGCCAAAAATGTTACATCAGTGGATCACAGAAGGAACTATTCTACTAAGAACTAAGATTTCCCCAAAGAAAACTACCCTGGTACCGCAGAAGTCTTGAAGCTAATACAAGCAGGAAATGGAAATTTATGCCATCCTGAGAAAAAAGTTTTGAACTTTCATGACTGTTCTTCTGCATCCTTATCCTTCTTTTTTTTCTTCTTCTTCTTTTCGCTTTTTTCGGTCTCTCCATTATTCTTTTCGTCTACAATGGTTGCGGCCTCTTCATTCTCTTTCCCTTTTTTCTTATGCTTCTTCTCCGATTTCTCTTTTCCTTCTTCTATTTCTGCTTCACCATCATCTTTATTCTTCTTTTTGTCACTTCGCTCAACATCTTCCTTCTTCACTGAACCTTCTAAATTTTCCTCCCCACTCTCTTTACTCTTCTTCTTCTTCTTTTTCTTGCTTTCGTCCACACCATCTGCCTTATCCTTCTCCAGACTAACGGTTGCGGCCTTTTTACCATCTTCGACTTTGGCTTTCTTCGTGGGAACCTGAGAAGCAGGGCTAGCAGCAGTTTCATCAGCTTTGCGCTTGTGTCCCTCATCATCTTCAATATCCCCACTCTTCTTCTTCTCCGCCTCAGCAGTCTCCTTTGCTTCTACAGCTGATGCAGAGCCAGCAGCAAGGCTAGCAACCAGAGAATCTTGCCCTGTAGTCAAAACCACATTCCTCATCCATTCTTTTGGGGTATTCTCGTTAGGCTTACCATGCTTATCCAATTTTCCCTCCGCAATCAACTTCTTCTTCATTGAAGCCTTAGGCCCCAACCCCCATTTCCTCGGATAAGTATCCCTATCCATCACGACCCTCTTAATCTTTGCCACAACACCATGATCACAGGTAGCCATCACTGCAGTGGTCATCTCTGCAATCCCCAAAGCAATGGCCTCACCTTTTGTAGTCATCAGCACAACTTCTTCACCAACCTCAATATCATTCTCAAACCTCAACAATCCCGGAATCATCAACTTTGCCCCGTAACAAATCGCATTCACAGCTGAATCCTTCACAACCAATCTCTTATAACTAGTTAAAAGAACTTCGAGTGGCATCACCACCCTCCTCAAATAAGTGTCATCCCTATAATTATCATACACCCATTGAGCATCAAGAACATCATGCATAGTCACCATATTGTCCTTCTCCCCCAAAATGCCGGACCTCACTCTCCTCAACTCCTGCATATGCCCACCAACCCCAAGAATCAAACCCAAATGAACACACATAGTCCTCACATACGTACCCGCCTCACACGAAATCCAGAACACAACCAAATGCCTATCAGCATCATACTCTAACAACTTGGTCTCATAGATAGTCCTTATCCTAAGCTGCCTTTTAACAGCTGATATCAATGGCGGTCTCTGAAAGACCGCCCCAGTAAGAGTCTCCAAAGCTCTGGCCACTTTGGCAACATCAGGCACTTTACTATGCAATCTAGCAACGCACACATACTCTTTACCAGCCCCTTGTTGGGACTTCACAAGACGGGTCGCTCTATCAATGCACACGATCAAATTACCGGTAACTTTCGGGTCCAGAGTCCCACTATGCCCCGTTTTCTCGACCCGTAAAATCCGCTTGATCCACGCAACAACCTCATGCGAAGAGGGGTTCGCGGGTTTATCGAGATTCATCACACCGTACTTTATGTACTCTGCCAGAGGCCGTTTGAGAGGAGAGTGACCGGACGGCAACGGAGTGTAGTGACCGGTACGGACATTGAGACGGTCGTAATTCTTCAATAAGATTGGCCACTGGGAGGTGTCAATCGCCGGAGTGACACTCTGGGGTTTGATCATGAAGTCGCCGGAGCCGTCGTCTCCGTCGGCGGGTTTCGGGTCGGAGTCATTTTGGTGGGTTTTCTTCTTGTGCTTTTTCTTCTCTGAACGAGAAACGTCCATGTCGGACATGGTTGTGTGTAAAGTCAGTGTCTTTAGGGTTTTAGAGGTAGAAGACGACTTGAACACAGAGGGGTTTTCAATGAATAATGGCAAATGGGAACTTTAATTTTATTTATACGGTTAGGGTTTAATGGGGGGTTTTGGGTGAGAGGTTGGAGAAGGAAGAGTATAGATTTCAAGTTTGGTTTTGGGCTTTGAGCCTAACATATCATTAACATAGGAATGGTAATAGCCCAACTTTTGACCCGATTCAACTCTATTTTTTAATTTTTACTTGAGTTAATTTGATAAAATATTATTTTAATATAAAATTCTTATAAATTAAAACAATATTTTTCATTAATTACATTAAAATAATTTTATTTTATTAATTTAATTTAAATAAATCTACATATTAGATGAATTTTTGAAATTAAATAATAATCATATTATCAATTTAAGCAAAATTTCATAATTTATAAATGTGTAAAAAAATTAATTTTAATACTTAAAAAATAAAAATGTTGAAAATTTTAAAAAATATATTTGAATATTTGAATTGAGTATTTTTGCATATGAAAAATTTTAAAAATTAATTAAAATCATCTTATTCATTTAAAGGGAAAAAAGCCTAAACTTTATTTGAAAAAATAAAACTATTTATTTAAAATAGTTTTAATTTTTAGATAAAATTTATTTCAACCGAAAATTTACGTACTTTAAAAAAAGAGAGAATTTATAACTTAGAGCTATTTTTGGTAAAAATAAAAATTAGGATTTATTACTATATTAACATAATTACCATATTCGTATATTAATTGTATAAATAAATATTAGAGCATATATTCAACACTTCGATTAATTGCATGAATAAATGTATACTCAAATTTAGGAAATTAATAAAAATAAATAATTCTCCTTTAAAAAAAGATTATGATATATTCAAATTTCAAATTTATAAAATTAACATAAAAATATACTTATTAAATTATTAAATAATCAAATATTTTTTAGAGTTAAAAGAATATTCCATTTTCTAAATTTAAAAAAAAAGGCAAAATTTATATTCCAAAATAATGCTCTGTAAGTCCAAGATTACAGGAAACCCCAAACCTTCCTCTATAAATAGACCCTAGAACTAAACTAAGTTCCTTCCAAGACCAGCCTAGCAACACACCAACACCATCTTTAGATCCCCCAGTGTTTGTGTTAAAGTTCCTGAGGCCTTGAGCTTCCATCCATGGCTGGCCTTCAGTACAACTTCTTCCCCACCGATATCTTGTACCCTCGTCCGCAACCCGCCGGAGTCGACACTTCCCAGAAAGCCAACGTCCTCTCCATGCCGGTGCAGAAGTTCGACGCTGCGGACGATCGTAAACACTTCCCGACGAGCGTGGCAGTTCTCAAGAACAAGCAACTTGGCAACACGACGACCGGTGCTGTTATGGTCGAAAAGGGGAAGATTTAATTGTGCGGTTGGAGACATGATCATACCAAGGGAAGATCACATCAAGTTTCTTTTTTGGCCAAAACCCAGTTCTTGTTTTTGGCTAGTTTCTGATGTAGTTCTTCAATGGTGTTTGGATCACTCATCTGCTGGTGGATGATCATATTACATAAATAAGGTGTAAGCATAGTGTATTCTATTATGTTTTGAGGTCGTCTTCTTCTTCTTCTTCTGCTATGTACCATAGTTTTTCTTAAGAAAAATAATCAAACCCATTAAAGTTTTTGATAACTTGATTTGTGGTAGATTATGTTAAAGCTCTATATAATTACGGATTATAATGTAATTACTACAAAAAATACAGCCGAAATTGGGATTAATAATAATTGCTTCATCTCTCTTGAAGTTAAATATAACTATTAAAATTTTGGCCTACCAAATCGTTCCAACTAAAAATTTTAAACTGACTAATTTTTTAATTTAATAATTTTTATTATTAAAATAATTAATTTATTAATTAATCTGTCAAATTTTATGTAACAATTTTTTTAAAAAAACTTTAATTTTTTTAATTAGCAAAAGTAATCTTTTTTAATTTTTTTTAAAAATTTGGTCTAATACTAATTAAACTTCTTTAGTTCGGTTTTTTAAATATCGGTATCGGTATGGTTAACAAATAATTCTTAGGTACTATGGCATATTCTAGGAATATTCATAATTTTAATGTTACAATTTAAAGATTCTTTTTTTCATACTATATTCCTAATTTTGTTTTAGAATCTTAACAATAATGTGGTTCAAATTCCTCCTTCTGTTCTAGTTTATATTAAAGCAGCCAAACTGGGAATTGATTCACATGTTGCTTATAGTCTGTGAGTCGTCACCACAAGTTGTCTATTTCAAAGAAAAGAAAAGCCAATAGGTCTCCCTTTCTTTCAAGTCATTAGAATATGACGTAGACAAAAATAATTACATATTTATAAAAAAAAATTGTAGATTTTTAATTTATAATATTTAAGAATAATTTTATATTGCTTTTATTTTTTTAATATCGATAAAACCTTTAAACCTTTCTTTTTGAATACAAATAATAATATTTTTGAAATTGTAGATAGGATTAATTTCATATTATTTTATTAGGTCAAAGTAATTTATTATAAATCATTTTGAAACATTGAAAAAATACTCAAAACATGCCTAAAAAATTGACTCCCGAGAGGATAGTCAACTAAAGCCAGCGATGGTATAATACTTGCATAGTCAAAATCACATTACAGAACTTGAAATCACATGAAAAACACTAATTCTTCATGTTTGATTGATACCCTTTTTCTATTGAATTGTTTTATCCTAATTGGACTAACCATTCCGCCATTTTTATTAAGCTTGAAGAATTCAAAGTTCGATTATTAAATAAACGTAGTCTCTTGAGAATGTAATAATAATAATAATACTCTTTGCATATTCAAGAGGCTCACCAAATCATATTCCAAGCCTCTCGTGCTAGCTGAGGTTGGTGGTTAGGAGACTTGGTTAGCTGCAGGTTGTTAACTAAGCCAAGTAGGTGAGCACATGGCAAATTCATTCACCATGTGGTGTGTGTTAGTGTGCTTGTGAACTCAAAGGTTTAAGGTTTCCAGTTCGAGTTTGAGTTTGAGTCAAGACTCTACGAACTCGAAATTTTCAGGTTCGAGTTTAGATTGTATGCCTCTAAACTCCAAAATTTCAGGTTCGAATTGCAGCTGTGTACCTTTGAACTTGAAGTTCTCACGGTCGAACTACGATTGAGGACCTATTCCCACCTGTTGATGACTCAAAAGATAGGAGGTCGGAACTAAAAACACACTAAGCCTGTCACTTAATTTTGTACTTACCCAAAACAGAAATTTGCAGATTATTGCATGTATCCGACGGTTTATTCAATGACTGTCGGATATACTCGGTGGCTATGGGTTATTTAAAAAAATGAGTGTGTGGTCCAGCCAACATAGAAGAGTCATTTTCTGATGTTACCTTTCCTGTTCGTGCCAATTACTAAGTAAATAACAGCTTCCAGATAAAACCCAAGTTGCATTCCAGTGACATGAAAATGTAACTACTCTGCTTTCATTATATGCAAGTCTGTACAACAGAAAGCAACTGATCTTTCAAAGATTCTGAGAAGGAGATTTTGGACACAAAACCTTTGGATGTTAGAACACCCTTTAGTTTCACTTGGTGAATGCACACTTTCCTGACAAAGAGCCAATGCTACTGTGGAAAAACATACGTTTGTACTCACAGTTACTTGCATGAAACTTACATCTCTCAACTCCTTCAAGGCCAATTCTAGGATCAGAATGGTTCTTGAATTTTATGTTACATTATAGGAAATCCATAGTAAAAGTTTGACAGAACTACAGGCAAATATTGAACCTTTTTGCTACAGAGAAGTCATAGATTGTAAGCCACGAGGATCATGCATGTTTAACTGACAACCGGTATAGTTCGCAAGGAATTATCTGAGGACCTGAACCAGTTTAATACAACTTTGAATCTTGGCATGCAAAGACCAAGGTGACAAAGCTACTGAAAGTTATTATCAAAATTGCCAGACATAACATCATATACCATATTCTCTTTTTCAATATTCTGTTCTTCTAATCTGACAAAACTTGATGATCTCACTATTGATAAACTCACTTGGAACAAATATGCGAGCATTTCACTGGTTTTTCGGTAGTTAAATGCTTGACATCATCCATTATGTCAGAAAAAAGTAAGTAAATATTGCAGACGCAATTTTCAAGTGCAAAAGAAGAAAAAATGTATATATAATCATGGGATCGGGCCTGTTGGATTGTGCACCTCGATATCAACATGCCGAATGCCCGGTACAATCTCCTGTATCTCCTTCTCAAGTCTGTCAATTTCACATCCTAAAGCAGTGACTACTTCCTCACCTGCGAAGGGGAAACCTGGTCACCAGAAATTGCTCGTAAAATTTCAATCATCGTTGCTGCTTGTAGAAATGCATACCATAATTGGACATTATTTTGAGCAAGGCAGTATCATCCTTCTCTTTTGCAGCTTTTCGAAACTGTACGTTACGCATACAAAGTCATGCACGAAATGCCAGACCATGAATTCATTATTTTTAAGCAACACGAAACAGAAACTATATATATATAATATGCTATCCTGTCAACTAACTCTCTTCACTCTTTGTTTCTTATTCAATTGAAATTCTGACAAATATCAACCTGTCTTGCCCATTCTTCACGTCCTGTCCTAGTAAGATAATTTTGCACGACCTCAACTCCATTAAAATCTGTCATCATAGAAATCAGTATATTAATATTGATATTCAAACAATGACAAAAAGTGGCAGAAATGTCTGGCTTAGTACAATTCCTGAACAAATTTAGTGCTGTTCTCAATACAATGAATGTAGATCTTTCCTCAATACGTTTAAAACCTCAGACATGTTATTACTTACTGCAATGTTATTTTAACTAAAAGCAAAAAAAAGTCAAGGAATTCTAACTACTGGTGGTTCAAAATCAATGTTCAGAATCTTGGACAATCAAAACAGTAAAGGGAGTTGAACTGAGAAAGATCACCTATTTCTGCCTTGAATCTAAAGAACCCAGGTCCTATGACCTCACTTTTAGAATCATATACAGCATCTACCACCTACAACAAAAACCAACAACTTGTTAATTTCCAAAGAAAGAGAAGCAAAAATAAATAAAATAAATTTTCTTATGGAAGTTATACCGGGTCACTTATTAAGAATCGGAGAACCTTCTCTGTATCATTGTCATCCATTGCTCTGCCAATCAAAGCGTGCCGATTCCTTTGGATCAGAAATATTGCCACCTGCATAAAATTTCGCTTCAATTACACTTGTTCATCTGTGAAGAGAGTTACCTATGAGATGTGTAGTACATACCATCCCAAGCAAGTTGCCAACAATTATTGAACCTATAGGATCATAAATTGGATTTCCTGTGGCATTCACAGCAACTAATGATGCTCCAGCAATAGCAAGTCCAGTAACTGCAGCACCATCCTGCATATACAACGTTGCTTATAATGGAGACAGACAACAGCGAAGTATATACAAGGATGAATTTACAGTCATACACGACGAAATTCTGCCATTTAAGTAAAATGTAGCGGAAGGATAATATAATGTTGGTAAAATTGCATGGAATCATTCACTAATTTTCTTAGAATCACTTCTCTCTTCCTTATAACAGCACTGATTCAATGCTTACATTTATTCAAGATTTTCAGCATTAAATAATTATCGAGGAAGATCGTAACAGATTTTTTCTTGGCAGTTTGCACCAAATACAGGATCACATAATTGCCACATTAAAATTATGGGTAATGACCTATGATTACTTCCAGCAATATACAGAAGAAATTGACAATATACCTCTGTCATGACTGCAACAGCTGTCGGATCATGACCACGCCAGATGTAGTCTCTTAATTTCATTCCCTCTGCAGCTGCACCCTTCTTCACAGCTTGAATGGCGACAACAAGAGAAGCCCCTAAAGAGAAGAAATAACCAGTTAAAGGTGAAAAGTTGAAGATTAAATGCCCAAATTGATTTCTAAATTTGTGACAATCTACTAGCCTAACAGGTAGAGCAACTGTACCTTCAATAAGAAACGAACCACCAATCACCAGAGCTGCATATTCGAGGTTCATGGGAGTCTGAAATGATCATGCAAGTTTATAAATTATGAATTCATTTGTGAAGCTATACACAATACTTGGAGGGAAGGATAGGAGGGGGAAGGTTTGAGAAGTTCTGAAAAATAATTATGCCATATTACTTTGCTACTTACATGTGAAACCCACAAGTTTTGAATTCCATGAACAATTGTAGCTCCAGAACCAAGACAAAAGATGCCAACAGCAGATATCAACGACCAAACAAACCTTTCCTTAGAATAGCCATAACTGGGAAAGGAACTAAACTTTAGGCAAAATAATAGAGAAGAGAATATGTAAATATACACATACATATAATGGTGGAAACGGAAAAGCCAATAAACTGTTTGGTCTTCATAAGAAATAAGCTTTATGAAAATTATTAGATAATAAAGACAAGACAGTCCAATTTTAAGGTCTTTCCTACTGCACCCTTATTCATCTCAAATGAGACAGTATTAAAGAAACCTTAGAGACTCTATCAAGTACAAATTTTATTTCCTACAAATGCTTGAACAATGAGTATGTGAAGACTATGAAACTGAAAAGCAAACTGAAAAGCAAATTTTGGTAAAGAATACTCACGGATGAAGGGCATCTGGTGCACGCCTCGAGCTTGTCAGACCGTAAGCAAGAAGTGCCTACAATGCCAGAGCCAATTAGTTTCTATATGTTCCAAATTCTGAATAGTTTTCATAATTTGGTTGACAAAGTATGAAAAGATAACTACCTGGTTTGCAAAATCTGCAACTGAGTGCACAACTTCAGCTAACATTACATGACTGGAGGTTGACAACCATACACCAAATTTAAGAGAAAATACAAGAAAATTGCACCAGAGCGCAGTTGTGACGGCTCTCTGACTGCAAAAATATCGTAAACATTAAACGGCCAGAAAGGGGCACATTACGGATGGAATATTCTCCCCAAGAATTTATAAATTGAATAAATTGTTTTTGATGCACTGGGTAGCATATATATAAAAGATATGCAGACTCTCAAAGTTATGTTTATGCCCCCAAATGCAATCTTTTAGTATTTTCTTTCGATCTATAAGCTTAAAACCTTTTTTTGGTCAAAAACTTACTCCATCCTGGATTTTTTTAGTCCAGTAAGAAGGCTGCCTCCGATTCTGTATCATCAAAACCACTGCTCTCACAACTTCTAGACCAAATGCACGAATAAGCAAACCTCAATTCACAGTCACAAACTTACAATTCCTGATCATTATGCACTTCACAGGCATGGATGCCAACAAGATCCAGGCATGTCAACCATGACTGCAGCAACCACTAATCATATAAGGGGACACAGTACCATGGAGTTTTGAAGTTCAAACAATCAATTTATATACAATGCTTAATGGTGCAGCTATCAGCATAATAAAAAGTAAACCAATAGTAAATGTTTAATAACACACTAAAAGGATTCCCATTTCCCATAATCCAACGTTGAAAACATGGATAAAGGAACTGAAGTAAAGTAAAGAAACCAGTAATATAGAAGTAATAAACATGCCTATGCTGATCATTGAACTCAATCCTCTTTACATGTTTAGCCCTCGTGAAAAAACCTGAAATACAATAAACAAACTCAAAAGAAGCAAAACCGCAAACAAGGAGAATCAAGTTTTGCCGCTGAACATAAGAATACCATTCTTAAGAATCCAATTCAAAAGCAAAAAGGCAAATAGCATAAAATGAAATACGAAACCAGAACCTACTGCGATGGGATAAATACTGGTTCCAATTGTGTTGCTTCTGATCATTCTCCAAGGGAATCAAACCCAACAAAACAAACCGTTTCGAGGGATTAGGAAAGGAAAAGCTACGAGGTTGAGAGTAAGAAGCATACTGAAAGTTGTGACTTTGTTTCCAGAAAAAGGGTGCACCAGTCTTGCTGATGGTGGCACTATCAATGTCTTCCTTGATGTCTTTGTCAAGGGTCACTGAAAAGCTCAAGTCATTGTTTGGTATAGCAAAGAAAGGGGAAAAAATGGAGGAACTGTGTTTTGGGGAGTGGGTGTAGCGAGAGAGGAAACGATGATATGATGTTAGCATTAAATCAAGGTTAAAGATAGCTTCCTCTTTCTCCCAAAAGCTTACGAAACGCTTGTATTTTCATGAAAAATTCATTTCAGTTGGTGGTTCAAAGAGAAACATTGAGAGGGCCTCAAAGTAAACTTGAAAGCATATGCTTTACTTGCATAGCTGAGCTCAAATTTCCTTTGTTACTCTTTCCACAGTTGAGGTTTTGGTTGGTGAACTTGAAACTCCATAGACCAGTTTGTTTGGGCCCCTCCTGAATTAATGGGTGACAAGCTCGAAGAAGACTTCTTCAGTTCTTCCGTCTCATTTTTTCCTTGTTTGTGTTTGGTTAAGTGGAGACCAAGCCCAAACCACCAGAACGACGACCTTTTTCTCCTTTACTTCCACTTAGGACAGAGAAACGGTTGAAGATCGAAACTTGACGCAATGAAACACTGGAATACCTTGTCACCGATATGGCGGAAGCAACTTGGAACTAGTTTTATGCAATGTAGAAGCTTGCATTGTTCAATCTCATCTTCATGCCAAGATAGCTCAAATCTTCGTAATTAATGAATTTAAATTCAAATTCAAATTTAAATTTGGATCAAACTACAAAAAAACATAGCCTTTAAATATCATACTAGGCCTTGGAATATTTAACCTAAATCCAACCTGAATTGACTTGATTTCATACAACCCAACTCAGATTCCAAGTGTGCGTTCTAACTTGGTCCGAACTCGAGTTTTAACTTTTGATCCCTTTTCATGTTCAATATGCTCAATTTTCAGGTTGGCCTGAGTTCGACTCAGGTTCATGCTCAGACCCACTTTTAGGTTTAGGCTTTAAGGGGTCCGACCTGATCCAACTCAGCCATTGCCATCCCAACATGTCAATGTCTGAAGAAATCACAGTTTATGCATGTCACAGTAACAGGATTAAGCAGACACACACATACACTGATATAGATACAGAGTAGGATATCCTTATTGTTTCCTGTACAGCATGCCTTGATTTGCTCTGAAATGAAATGATGAGAAGAAGAAGGAAGATTGAAGCATACAAGACTTTCAAAAAATTATATTGCAATCTAATGGTTTTCTGCTAATCCATGAGTGGAAAACTTTTCGTGTACATAAACAGTCACGAATGGTTTTCTATGTTACACAACCACTAGGGTTGTCATTGTCAGTTCTATGCTATTAAATACAACAATTCCTACAATCCAGGAACAGAGAAACTTCCAACTACCTTTTATCACCCATGGCAGAAGGATTCTAGAGGCCTTTAATCTAATTCAATAAGGTATAAATCCCGTGTTGTCCATTCAATTCATGCCTCAAAACCATGACAGTGGGATCAGTCAAGCTCACAAATACCAAATGAAACTTATTCATCAAATTGACCTTCTTTCCTTCCCCGACTACGAGTTGTCTGCTCTTCTAATTGTCCGGAAATATCTCCATCATGGCGTGCTACAATTCGTAAAGGGTGAGCTTCAGTGTTGAAGACCCACTCGTCAAGCGAGATTACCGAAGACGGTGAAAAAAGAAGGTAAAGATACTTCAGTGTCTCTGCAAGGAAGAAGCTTTGCATCATGTTGTCTTTCACACCGGTATTGACCTGAAAAGGGACAATATCTAACAGTCAGTAGCAGTGGACGAAGCTAACAGAAGAATCACAATACTCTTTCACAGATCAATTCCTTGAATGCACAAAAAAAGGGAGGCTGAATGGTATTCTGGATAAAAATTAAAGCAGGTTGAGGTTGCCTCATATGAAATGGCAGCTGATTATGCCTGAAGTAAAAAACAAGTTACGGCTGCCTCAGATGAAATAGCAGAAAATTATGCCTGAAGTAAATAAACTGCATAATCACGGTATTTTGGCCCCATCTATGTTACTGTATCAAAGAAGATGTAAATGATATCCCAAAGATGTTGAACACCTATAAACAACCCCATGCAAAGACTTCAGTCATTCATGTGCTTCTGGTTGCCAACCCTGAGCTAAGGTGAATAATAACACTCAAAGAAGAGGTAGGCAAGAGGTAGGCAGAAGAAAATCGAAGATCAAATTATCCTTGTACTAAATGACAGTCTCTATAAGAATCTTGATTTGAGCCAAGCATGAGGCAAGCCCATAGTTTAGTTAGCTATACACTACATGAATTATTCGAGGCATCAAAAGAACTTGTCGATACACATAAGGAGGTTTTGTGGGTAAGATGTTTCCTTACATCCTTTAATCCAACATATCCTGTCTCAATTCGTGAGTGCCTTTCAAATGCTTGAAAAATATTCCAACCCCACTCCTGATATGTTTTGTTGCCCGTGAAACGCCACAGGTAAAAGAGTGATTCAATTGTTTCTGGTCTTAAAATATTCCAAGATGTACCCACAGTCATGTCCTGAAAGTAGCATGCAAAAGACACTCATCAGATAATGGATACAGGTGTGGCTAAAAATGAGGATAAATATAAATAACCTGCCCAGATCGGAAAAAGTAATTTTCTCCAGCCAATTTTGTTGGGGTAGACTGGTAAAAGTTGTAACATGTCCAGGCAAGCTGCAGAAGGGAAGAAACAGACTTCATAAGCACATTCACACGTATGCCCTGAGAAGTTTACACAGTGTTCAATATGCCAGATGAACGAGACATGCTTCGTCCACCTAGTAATTATTCCTATACAGATGCATATAAAATGATAATACTGTATCTGAAAGTACCATAAACATAAACTGACGCACAATTCTTATCTAGAAAAAGCACAACTATGAAGCAATATGATATAAACTGCATCCCAAACTGTTACAGGCTCTTCCCTAAATGTTGAGAGAGTTAAACAGGTAGCTAAAAATTCCAACAAGGCAAGTTTGAATGCTTCTCTTATGCTCTTATCCAGTCTAGGAAAAACAGTTTGTAATGCTAATCCTGTTAAGTATTTGACAAAACCGACATACATTTTCTATCGTTGTGAAATTATTTTGCAGGACCTACAACTTAAGATTACAATGAAACTGCATGCTGTGTTCATATAGAAACATCTCACCAAGAAAAGTTGCAATGAAAACAAACTTATCAGCTCTAGAAGTATACAAGTGTAACAATGGTATTTGTCTTGTTTGACAAATAGTTGAATGGGAGAGGGACCAAAGTTATGCATGTAAGGTGATATATCATAATGCTTATATCTGTACGATATTTGCCATTTTTAATCGAAGGTTTCAAGCATATTAAATGAAAATTCTATATCAAAATAAAAGGTACATCCCATAGTGAGAAAATGAATACTTTTAACATCTAGCTTTGAAGACATAAAGATACCTCTTCAGCAAGTGCGAGAAACTTCTGAGAATCAGCATGTTCGTGACTAGAGGCTCCTAGGGCAATCATTCCCGGAGCAAAGCATGCTAATTCATCCATCTACGTATATGTGTGAACAAGGAATAAGCATTGAATTCCACTAAATTCTTTTTTATCATGATTAGTAAACTTAAATTAAACATGGCTCAACAAGAAAGCAGCATAGTTAAGACTGTTAAAGATGAATATTACCTTGTCTGTAAGCATGTCTCCACTCTTTTCACAAATGTATGCAAAAGATGATGGTGTGCTTCTCCTTACCAAGCTAAACAAGCCCTTCATTGATTTTTCCCACATTTCCCTGCTTCCAAGAATCAAGTTCCATTAAATTTGGCTTCATGATGGAAATCCTAATGAACACAGCTCATGAAATAGTACATCATAAACTCAATTCAAATAAAGGAAATAATAAGAGAGCACATATGGTTTGAAAACATTAAAATTCTCATCATTTCTCCAATCATTTTTTAATTTTCTGATTTCATTTTGCTTTCCATGCTTAGAAAATCCAGGTTGACAAAAGTACTTTGTCCTGGACAACAAAGTCAGTCAATCAACTCTATCAAATACAATCCATTGTCAGGCTAAGCTAGTCACCAATTGATATATAATAGATATGACATAAAATCTCACCTATAGCCTCTCACAGCAGAAGTTCTATTCCCTTGAACCCAGACCTTGAGCAAATACTCATAAAAGCTGCAAGCAAATATTCAAGCTGATCAAACTCTTTTAGAGGTTTATTTGAATCATACTAAAAGCGGTCACGATTGGAAAAATGTCTAAAGTACAGCATATTAGACAGTAAGTGCCTAAATCTTCCAGAGATACCTGTCACCCATGGCACCAAAAGTTATGGTGGAGTATGATCCAGTTCCGCTACGAGGATTGATGTAAATTGGAAGTAGACCATCATCAGGAAAAGTCTTATTGAGCACCTCTATTACCTTCTCTGCCTGCAAGATCAATTTTCAACAAACATATAGATTGTGAGAAACCAAATCAAGTACATAGGCAGCCAATCATTTGATTGACAAATGGAAAGAACGGCAAACAGAAAATATTTCTTCACTATGGAAAGGAAAAGAACTAATTTGAGCCATCTTTAAAAGCCCACTTATTAGTCTAACAGAAAAGGAAGATGAAGCAGAGAATCCACAAAATCAGTTCAACTTTGTAACAATAAAATTAACACTGGATCTGTCGATAAAGAATGACAAAAACAGCCAGTAACTTCAGGAATTTCCACACATGTTATCAGTGCATCATTACAAGAATGGCATACATATACGCAACTAGACATAAAAACAAATGGAAGCCACATACTATTTGCTGATATTTTGGATCTCCGGTCCTTTGAGAAAGAGCAATAAATTCAAGCTGCTCGGTTCCAGCATCTGCAAGAATACTGTTGCCCTGGGAAAAAGAACGATAGAGAAAACAATTCTTTCATGAATATGCAACTGTTTCATACAGATATCCACTCTAAACATTTTCCCAAGTCAAGAAACAATGATTATGAGCACAGATAATAGAGTTAAGAGGTGTATCCAACAGATATATTGGACCATTTAAACATCAAGACAGATAATGTAGTGAAAACAACTTACAGTAGTCCATCCAGGGTTACGTGCATTTCCATGTGCCAGGTTGATTGTGTTATATGGGATTCCGGAAGGTGTATTCCAAGCAGGAAGCAATCTGTCAGTGATATCTTTCGCCTTTTCAAGGAAAACTTTGTCTCCTGAAAGATCATATGCACTAAGCAGCCCACCTACAACTCTGGATTTGGATTAAAGGCACAGAATATATTAGCAAATGTATAAAACCTCATTCTATAAGCACCAAAGATACTGCCAAAAGCAGTATATTCGCAATACTGATCTTATATTTTAGTAAAGAAAAACTAACTATACATTAAACCTGGTAACGCCACCTTATGGTTGTCTCAAAAACGCTAGCATCGTAATCCTTGTTAAAATCCAATGCATTTGCAACCCACCTAAAGAAATGAAAAATAGCAAAAGGATCATACCAGAAACAGTATTCCGTACGAAGTTATTTAAATGGAAGACAATGCACTTGACAGATATAAAATGACAGTGGAATAATTGTCAATAACTAGAAGAAGCTATCATGTAGAAACAAAAAGAATCCAATTGAGCAGATTACAACATGATAAAATATTGATTCTTGACTCTACATACTCAAATTTGGCATGCTAGATGTCAAATTTAAAAGTCAACTGTCTAGTCAGTTAAAAACAGATGTCCTCCGTTTAACCACAAAATTATAGGTTGAAGAACTATGCACCAAAACTATGCAAAAACACAGGACAGAAAACACAGAACTATGATGAATTTTTTTCCTCAATTTATGAACGTGTGCACATTTTTAATGCCACAACATAAACCCATCGTCCCGACTGCTCCTCCATAGAAGAAGGATATTCTCACTCACTCTCTAGCCCGCTGGAACTGCTCCTCCAGACCCATTATATATAATGTATCCAGAGCATCAATTAGAGTTGCTCCAAGGCCGCCAAAGCTATTAACACCATTCTTCGACTGAGGCTGTTAAAAATACAGAGATTAGCATTAGAGACACTAGGAGTGATGAATTTTTCAAATGGCATCGGATAGGATGAAGCAAAAATGGATCACATATAGACAAATTTATTTGGGATTAAAGTTTTCAAGTACTGCAACCTATTCAAACAAAAAGTTTGAGAGATTGGCAATGAAATGCATTGTTTAGAGAGCATTACACCCAATCACATACAAGTATATGTATCATTCTCCAAAAAGTATTTAACACACCTGAAGTTCATCGTTCCCCCAAGCATATTTCTCATATGAATTCCATGCATGAATCATAGCATCTCTTACTTTCTCTCTTCGATGAATTTCAATGGGGTCCTCAGAAATAACCTTCTTAGAAGGTCTGGTAGATCTATTATTAATCAATTTAAATGCATCACCATGAATACTCTTTAACTCTTCCAGCTGAAAAAAACCAACAGAATTAATCAAGAACACAAACATTGGAGTCAATACATTGACTATCTGTCAAACAAAAATATAAATGAATATGAAAAGGCAAATAAAACCACAGGCATTGCCGTAAATTGCATGGGAACAATCAGCTTAGCCGAAGCTCATTTCCACTGAATATTTTGTGGGTATAAACCAAGGAGCTATTGAATTCTTAGTGTTAATTATAGAATAAAACATTGACCAATCTGCATATCCAGTTGACCGCCTAAAACTTTTACCCGCTACTCAAAACAATAATTTCTACCAACAGCAATCATAAAGCTCGACAGTCAAGACTCTTACCATAGCCTTTAATTGGTTCACTTCTTCATTCAACTGAGAAATTTCTACCTGCAAATTAGCATTTGATACAACAATGTATTAAGGACGAAATAAGAAAACAGAGTAAGTCAAAGGGTATGAGCTGGAACTAGGCTTTAACAGACCTGATAATTATAGTATCTAGTCATGAGATCACCGTGCTCATAATTTGTTAGCACGGGTACATATATATTATATGTTAGATTAAAAATTTTGAGTCATCATGTACGTGTTGATAATATCCCCATGTGCAAGACCGAAGAGAAAGCAATGCAAAAAAAAAGCGCACATCTAACAAAAGAAATTATTCCAAACTTTTGCACTATTTTCTAAACACACCCTCATCACAAATGCAAGATTCTAGCGAAGAGAAAAGAAAATTCAGCTAAATAACAGAAGATTACTTAAATCCCAGATGATTTCCTATCTTTTCCAACACTTCTTTCTTTTCCCATCAAATGGTACAATTCCCAACAGAAATTTCAAAAACAGAAATACAATTTAACATCCCCTCAGCAGCCACACAGAACAATAAAATGGAAGACTCAAAATTTAATCAAAAGAAGCCAAAATGTACGACTTCTAGATGGAAATAGAGCTTTTCCTCAAATTCCTAACATATTTCATCGTCAACCCAGATGAACAAACCAATCAAAGACTCGAAATTTGACCAAAATAAAAATAAAATAAAAACACACCTCATGTTCACGAACAAGAGTCTGGCGATCCCAAACGAAGAGGGAAGCAGCAACAAAGGCAATGAAGAGCAAAGCCAAGCGCTTTGGTCTCTTGAGGTAATAAGCCGGGTTAAAGTACCTCCGTTTGCTCACCGACGACGACGATCTGCTCCTTCCCATCTGGATCGATGACTCGGATCAACCACTAGTCCTGCCTGCTTGTGATCGCCGATCAAAAACCCAAAAAAAAAAATTCTCTGCCCTTGAGCCAAGAAATTGGTTAGCATTCGTAGATTGAAAATGGAAATGAAAATGTCAAGAAACTGCTAACAAAAGAAGAGGACAGGAGTCCAATGGGAGAATAAAAAGGAGTGCAAGTGCAACCATTGAAATGAGTGACGTAGGCCATCTCCAATCCACCTTCAAAATGGAGGAGAAGCGCCGTTTTGGAGGAGAAATGCACTCCAACCCAACGGCAATTTCTCCTCCATATTGGAGGAATGCTACAGTTACCAAATTTGGTGTGGCGCAGCATTCTTCTATCACTATTCCTTTTTTTCTATTTTTCGTCTTTTTCTCTCAATTTTTTCTCTCGTCTTTTTCTTCGTTTCTTTCTTTTATCATTCATTCATTTTTTATTTTTTTTATTCTTATTTTATTATTTAAACAATATTTCAATATTTTTATTTTATATATTTTTTTAAATAATTATAACTTTATAATAATATTAAATTTTAGTCTCGTGTATGTAAATATTTTCATTATATATTTATAAATTTATAATTATTTACTTATAAATAAATAATTTAAAAATATCTATCAGAAGACTTCAAATAAGTAAACCACAAATAAATTTATATTAATAGTCAAATAATATAATAAATTATAAACAAAGACAAAATAAATTAAAATATACATACATGAATATTAATAATCAAGCAGTAGAATTAAATAAACAAATACAAGAAAAATATAATTAACTACTAATACACAATTAAAATTTTAATAATCAGATAAATAAGTTCCATCTTCACCAATATTAGTAAAATATTCACTAAAAATATTATTTGACGAGTTTGGCTGTGGTTGTGGTAGTGCAATATATCTCATATATTATTTCATTTAGTATTATCAAATAACAAATTATAGTTTAATTGAAATTTTATTATTTATTATTTATTGTTTATTAACATAAAAATATAACAATAATATTGTGAATAAAAATATACGAGAAAATGTAAAGTTGAATTAATTTTATAAAGTATTTTTAATAATCATTAATGAAAGGTAAAAAAGAATATGCTGAAAATATTTCCTTTTAGTGTGAAAAATAGAGTTGTGAATTGGAGTAAATAGTACTGTAATATTTTTAAAATAGAGAAAACTTTACACTATTTTGAAGGAATGGGTTAGAGATGTCCTTAGAATTAGAAGAAAGACTAAAAAATTCTTGGACAAGACTGAGAAAAGAAATTTGTTTCTATCATAGATAAATTATTAGTTCTTGTTCCCAAAAAAATAATAATATTCTTTTTATTAAAAATCAACAATTTATGAATTATTATGTATTTTAAAAATATAAAAATCAATTTTAAAATATTTTTTAACAAAGGAATATAGTGAAACATAATTTTTAAAATTTATTATAATGCAATAAGAAAATACATTATAAAAAATACTAAGACATATATCTATGCTAAATTAAAAATATAAGCTTTTAATAAAAGTGGATTCAATTATCAATTTTGCAATAATGCTCCCCTTACTTAACTGACAAACTTTCTTCTTCGAAAAATCAAGTAGGATCTTAAATTTTGAGTGCATTGTCCTACGAGTAGGAAGAATTAATACTGCAACACCTGATATCGCAACAGCAATTATAACATGACCCCGTGATCGTAAAACTGCAAGAAGGGCTCAGTATAAGAAATTCTTCTCAATTCTACCCGAACCATCAATAAAAAAACTACCACCACTTGAACCAAAAGTTGAATCTAAAATTAAATCAAGTATGTGTTTATGTTCGCTATTTAACCTTGAATGTAATAACAAATCTTTTGAATGAATGTGTATATTTTTCTCACTTTGTATCTCTCTAGTGAGATGCTCATGATAATCAACTGCAAAATTATATTGACTAAAATGATAATCACTTAAGCTCTTCTTTTTGACTTTTTATTCTTGTAATTGATCAAAAGTGAATTTTTTAAATTTCTGGCTTTCTAAATTCGAGATATAAATGATTTATCCAATCTAAGAAACAAGTGGATGAAATTATAAATATGTATGCTCATAAAGATCATGTTTTTATCATATGATGACATAAAAAAAGGTATACTATTTTAGTTCCTCTCTTTACCAACTTTTTAAAAATATGGTATGGTCTCTAAAATGTTAAAAGGAGACAATACAAAGATCTCGACTTATGGATGATAAAAATCGAGAATGGTTTAGTGTTTTTTCAAACTTTTACTTTGAAATTTAATCCTTTTCCTTTTGAACATTTGAGTAATAACAGTGATTTTTTATAACTAAAATCATAAATCAATTTTAAAATGTATGGTGCTACTAAATCTAAATATATAATTAAATATTGATTTAAACTAAATGTTTAGAGATTGTTTAAGCCTGAATTGTGATTTAGTTAAAAGTTTAGAGATAAAAAAACATGCATCTAAGGCTTAAATCAAACAAAAATAAAACGAAAAGAAGAAAGCCTATATTTGTACCCGCTGTATGGAACCAAAAGCTAAAACTCTATACAAAAAATTTTGAGATAATCAATAGTAGAAAGCACAAATATGTACTAAACATATTTGTGTTTCCAATTTCAACGGTCTTCAATTTGCTGACACAACCTCCTATTTGTTAAATCTAAAGTAATTGACATTTACCAAGTTTATTACCGTGTTTATATGATAATTAAGGAATATTTTATACCTCACCCAAGAGAACAAGTTTTGTTTTAAAACCACAAGTCATCACCACTGTACTTATTTGTGATCATAAGCCTTTAATTTGCTAAGACTATCCTTTAATACATATACAATAGACAGATAGGCATGAGGAAATAGTGTTGGAGATGGGTCCCTCTCACATGGAGGGACTCCATCATTCCAATATTGCAGCACCGAAATCAGTGCCGCAATCGTAATTGTTGAAAATAAGCAAATGCAGCTGTCTTATGCGGTGGAGTGCCTATATAAGGCACTCCCTGCTTCAGACAGAAACACAAAGAAAATAGAGAGAAAAACCAGAGCAAATCAAATGCTCTGAAGTTAGGAAATATTCCTAAAGGGTTGGTGAGTGACA
>JAOQMS010000003.1:1133475-1167971 GCA_027563885.1 Erythroxylum longipes | reverse complement strand
GGCAGGATGGGGTGAATTTGAGATTGCTATCACACTATTTTTCCATAATGATGTCTGTGATAAGCCCTTGAACTTGTTAGTTCCCTTTTCTATCAACATGTTATTCCATAGGTTTCTTTTGGATATATTGCTTGGCATGCTTAGTTTGTACCCAGTTTTTTGCTCCCTTAACCTCCCTTTGGGGATTGGAGCAAGCATTTTTTATGATAATCAGTCTACGTTAAATATCATTGATCTGTATCCATTGTGAACACTAAATACACAGTTGCAATTCGTCAGTGAGTATTGATAGATTACTCCATAATCAGTAATTGCCACCATCAATGTTACCAAAGCTGCTAAACTAGCATTGTGTAGCTTGAGTTTGTGTCTGATTTTCGAAAAATTAAATTTATAATAGATTGAGATATTTTAAGTGGGTGGGTGACTCTAGCAAACATGAATAGGCAAGTGTGGTAAATTGAAAGACAAGGGCCAATTGAATGACCTGTTTTGTGCTTTTGACACTGACATAGGGTGAAGTGTTATAGAATTGAAAATGAACAGACATCAGAACTATTTATTGATGACGTGAATAATTTATAGGTATCACCATTTAAAGTTGTACCCAGAGGATGAATCAGGCCCTATGTCAACTAAGAAGCCTGTTGTTGTGGAATCATATGATGAAATCGTATTTCCTGAGCCTTCAGAAGGTTTCTTAGTTCGAGTGCAGAGTCACCCTGCAGTTACCTTGCCTAGATTACCTGCTGGTTTTACTTTACCACCCCCTAGTATGTTTTCTTTGCTCTATTTCTCCAAGCTTTATTCTTATTATTGCTTTCAGATAAATTCAAAAAGCTTTTATTGCCTTGCAGTTCCTGTTGAGGATGCAACTAAAAGAAAAAGAGGTGACACCAAGGATCATCAGCTAAGTCAGTGGTTCATGAATTTCTCTGAAGCAGATGAGCTATTGCAGCTTGCAGCAGCTCGTCAGCAGGTATGGAACAATCCTGGTTGTCACATAGTTCTAGGGTTCATACCATCTAGGCCTATCCTAATTTAGTTCATACTAAGATAAAGAAAACCAAAAACAACCAAGAAAGAGCACCAGAAAAAAAAGGACCAATTCTCATGGATATTGAATTTAAGTCTTCACTTGAATCTTGATGGAAATCCCCTCTTTTCTCACAAAAGTTGCTTTTTTCTTGCCTCAATATGCTCTAATTTGTGTATCAGATGATTTGTAGCCCTCTAATCACTCTTCTACTTGAGGCACATGGCTATGTGTTATCTAATTCTTACACCTTGTTAGCTTTAGTCCTTCCGTGATATATTAACCTTTGCTGAATTGGACACTGCTTTCTTCTGGATTGTTGATGTGTTTTCTGAGTTCTGTAAAGCTGTGATAGATGGTGATAAGCCATTTGTTGATGTGTTCATTGTTTGCAGACCTCACATTGTTGTTGTAAAAGCTTTTCCAAAGATCTTTCTGTTCTTATCCAAGTGATATTAAAACATTGATTTATTTTCTGGCTAATTATTTTAACATTAGTTCAGAGAACAGAACTTGTACATGAATTGCTATCTGGGATGAGGAAAAGACCGTGCTTTTTCATTCTTGTAAAATTTAAGAGAACAGAAACTCTTTTAAATGCTGTTTGGACAGAAACTTGTTTAAATGCTGCTTGGCGCATAATTGAAGTTGTACCATATAGTATGTATTCTATGGGTGCCCTGTCAATCGTGATTTGTAACTATTTCTTCAAAGTTGCAATATGGTCTCCAACTGTGGAAACGAATTTTTGTATATATAATTTCTTTCTAACAATGCTCAATAGATTACTATATTTCTATTTCAGAAAACTTGAGTTTACTACTTGTCATCCTTTTTCTTTTAATGCTACTTTCTCTCACCCGAACTCTTCATTTGATCTGCTGAACTCTAGTGTTATCATAATCAATTATGTGCCTACACAAAATGTATTGCCAAATATATTGACAGTGTTATCTAATTTGCTAGGTGCAAGCTCATATTGCGAAACTAAGAAGACAAATAAGCTTGATAGATGGGCAGCATCAACAACTGAAGTCCTCCTCCGATCAGTGAATGTACTATGTGGTTTCAACCTCACTTCAACACGTTTTAGCGTTGGCTTGTTACTGTGATCTGCATTTCTGTCTATTGTGGAGATCCATTCCCTTTGCCACAGACTTCCCTTTTGCGCATCCATTTATGTAACAATGAAGCTTTGTATTAATATTAATAAGAAAATATCAAATTGTATGGAAACAACAATAGAGAAACAAATCAAGTTAAATTAAGTAGAAGGTGAGTTTCCTTAAAATATTTATGCACACAGCCTCTCAAGTTAGACTATCACAAGGAAGTTTCAAAAGTCTCACAGGCACACTGAATACCGTTTCACGATGATGGATTGAGTAATGCTCTGATCAGGTTAACTTCTTGGGAGCAGATCGAACCTGCGATGGAAAAAGAGAAATGATGTAGCCATTCATTATGCTGGAGGCTGTAACAGGCCTGCAAAAGGTGTTCCGGTGTTGCGTTACATTACGCCAAGACATTAAAAAGGGATGCAGTTCAGCACTGCAAAAGTAGAAGGCATGCTCTTGGTGTAGGGAAATGATATTATCTTCAACAAAGAAGGTAGCTTGTGATGTGCTGGTTAGAGTGATGCAAAAGGTCATGCTGTTTTATTCTCTTCAGTGTCCTTTCGGCATGTGAATTCGGAACATGTCTCCCCATTATTTTTTACTGTTTTCTGTTTCCTCTTGTCAACACTAATTTGTCTCTGTAACAATGTCCTTGTGTGGGATTTGCAATGAGAGCATTCTTTTTTCTTCCAGCAATAAGCAAAATAGGAAAAGTCAAGAGTGGTAACTCCATGCCCTTACTCAGGGCTTATATAAACTTAATATTATTATATAATATTTAATAAGAATTAGCAATTAATAATGCATAATAAGATATACTTAATAATAATTAAAATTGATAATTACATAATTGACAATTATGTAATTTTTAATTTTTTAAGTTGATTCTAATGTAATAAGAAAATACATTATAAAAATATTAAAACACATATCTATGCTAAATTAAACAATTATGTAATTATCAATTTTAATTTTTAAAATTGATTCTAATGTAATAAGAAAATACATTATAAAAATATTAAAACATATATCTATGCTAAATTAAAATATAAGCTTTTAATAAGAAACTATTGTTTTTAAATTTTAATTATACTTTTTAACTATTTTAATTATCTAATTTTATTTTAGTATTTCATTGATTCATCTAAATTAAAATCTTTCAATAATTTTTTTAACAAGTGTAAATTTTAATTATCTAATTTTATTAAAATGTTTAACCAGCTCCTTTAAATCATAATATAATTTAAAATTTTGGGAAAATCTTGTAGCTCTAACAGATTAAAAGAAACAAAGGAAACGCGTTGGGTATCTGATGCTGAGCTGAAAGAGGAAGAGTGAAGCTCATGCGGAGATCAGCGGCTATGTTGTCTCTTGTAAGCACAAAAAGCACTCATCTTTCGTTGTTCCCAATTCAAATTTGTGTTAAAGATTACATTTTTTGCAGCTTAATCGAGCCAGAGCAGCAGTTACAATGCCAAAAGCTCAACTTTCTACCGATAGTACTCCAAAGACTGTGCCTTTTGTGAAGGTATTCTTTGAAAAAAAATATTTACTTTTATTGATAATGTGCAGGGCTTCGTTTCTGTTTCACTTTTCTGAATCACGGCTCTGAAGCTTTGCTGAAATATTGCTCAAATGAGCAGTTAACCAAGTCATCTTTATCATTTCTTCTTTCCTGAAAGCGTCTTTAGTCCTAATTCCATTGAAATTTATTTCTCTTTTTGACCCCATGAATTTTGATAATTGCCTAAAATATGTTAGAGAGTTTTCAGTTATCTTTAATTTGATGCTGTTTATGATATATCTTAATCTTAATCGTTTGGGATTTATCTGATTTGCTTTTGTATTGTATCTTTCAAAGCTTACTGGATAAATTCTTGTAGGAACAATCTGATCATCATTCAGCTTCAAAAAGTTCAGACAAGGATGCTTGCGACAAGCTGAGACATGAAATTGGGAAGCATGTTTCTGGAAGGGCTAAGGTTGACTTTCTCCTTCAAACGGTGAGTGTTGAAGTATACAAAATTTCTAATGTGTCTCACTTACCATATTGCTTGGTTTCGTAAAAACTAAAGACACTGGATTGTTTTCTAAGTTCTGCAATAGCAATATCTTTCCTTGCTTGTAAGTTTGCATGTGTACTTGATTTGTGAGATAACTTCCATTGTGAACTTGCTGAATGAATTGGGTTTTCGATATTACTATCTTCTTTCATTAAGGATATTGAAAAGGTGGACAGGGGAAACTTGCTCTGGTAAGTTGAGAGTGTTTTATTATGCAGCTTTCCGGTCTTGATGACAGTAAAGAAGCAGTTTATGGCGCTCTTGATGCCTGGGTTGCTTGGGAGCAAAAGTTCCCTACAGTGTTGCTTAAGAATGCTTTGATAGCTCTTGAGAAGGAACATCAGTGGCATAAAATCATTCAGGTGCAAACATCTCTCTCTCTCTTTCTCTGTGTGTGTGCGTTCGTACAAGCGTGTGCAAATCTGCAGGTTACACATGTGTACTAATAAACTTGTGCAATCTAAGCATTTGGGAATTATCTGATAAGGACAAAAGATAGGAACTTGAGCATAAGTGTGCCTGATGCTGCAAATTGAAAATATCTAGATTTTCTATATCAATTCTTCTATGATTTTCAAGACTGTACAATGATGGAAGATCAATATTGAAGTAAGAACAGTATATAATAAACATCAAATGTGAAGAATGAAAACCGTATGAAATTTGCAATTTGATTAACTTCTGGAGTTCAAGCTTTAGATAATCTGTTAGCGTCCTTAAGCTTTTACTTAACCCTTGATAGTATTTCTTGTTGCTATTTGTTTTTGATTGTATATTAATCTGTTTTAGGTAATTAAGTGGATGCTAAGCAAAGGGCAAGGAAACACATTGGGAACTTACGAGCAGTTAATAGTAGCTTTAGATATGGACCACAGAGCAGAAGAAGCACACATGTTCTGGGTGAAGAAGATCGGTAATGATCTCCACTCAGTCTCATGGCAGTTATGCAAGTGCATGATGGGTATATACTACAGGAACAACATGCTAGAGCGTCTGATAAAGGTATCCCTTGGTTACTTTACGTAAGAGAAGTTAAAGTTGGGGATAGTGTCCTTGATTTATCAGTTAGTTGCGCAATTATCACTGTGTATGGCATGGAACTGGTACAAGTTTTAGAAGGGATTGCTGATGGCCAATGTTGTTTGCATTTTTCATATCTGAAACTTAAAAATGATTTTGAATCTAAGTTGAACTCATCTCGACAATTATAGTTTAATACTTTCAAGAACACTCCTTTTGTGTTAAGATTAGCCTATTAACTTTTGCACATTCAAGCTTTTCAAAGGGTTGGAAGCTTTCGACCGCAAACCTCCAGAAAAACAAATAGTTCGGAAAGTTGCAAATGCATATGAGATGTTGGGCATGCTTGAAGAGAAAGATCATGTACTAGAGAAGTATAATCATCTTTTCGTCTCATCTAAGAAAAGGAAGAAATCAGGTGAATATTGTTCAAGCTCACAAGTAGTTTTATTAAAATTCCTATGATGAAAGTGGATATGCACTATCTGGTCATCAAATGATCCTTAAGTTGGCCAGATAGAAGCTTGCTAATTTCTGCCCATTACTGTGCCATGAGTTATGTACTCACCGTAGAAGTATGCATGTCAATTATCAGAAACTAACCAGAACTCCATTAATTGATTTCTTCATTATTAATCCTGGTTTCTCATTATCTTCCTTTTACTTATTCAAAATGGTTTCTTTGCTGACCTTGGGATTGAACATGGATACTGCTTTTTATTCTTTTGACAGTAATCGTTGCTTGTCCAGGTAAATGAAACCAAAAATCAACTCCAGATGCCTCTGCTGATGCAATGGATGGCAGAAAATAACGTTACGAGTGTCGAAAGACCGCAAAAACTCTCTTCCTTGTGCTTGAGATTTCAAGATTGTCTACTTTCTTTCATGAAAGTGATCCTTATATGGCAGATAAAATCAAAGTCCAGATGCCTCTGCTGATGCAATGGATGGCAGAAAATAACATTAAGAGTATTGAAAGACCACAAAAACTCTCTTCCTTGTGGTTGAGATTTCAAGATTGTCTGCTTCTTTCGTGAGAGGTGATCCTTCCATGGCAGATAAAAACACTAAGACCAGCCTTTTGATGAATGATTGGTAATTCTGCTCTCTATTCAATTGCCTTAACAGTGCTTCAGAGAGCACACCATACTATGCTTATCTCTTCAAAGCAATACCTTCTTTGATTCTTTGACAAATCACACTCACTGTAAAGAGATTTCCTGAATGGTGACTGAATTTGTTTTTCTACTTTTTCACTCTTTACTTATGTAACTATGAGACATCAAAGACTAATGTCTCCATTTTTATGAATACCATTTTATGTAATTTGCAAGACCTGCACTTCTCTTATGAGTCAAACAACAAAATCAAGGTTTCAAATCCTGAAAAAAAAAAAAAAAGACTGATTCTGTGGTATGGTTTCTACCTGCTCTAGAAGTGCTAAATCAAAGCTAGTTAAATTTTCCAAGTGTTACCATAAAGATTCAATCCGACTTGACATGAAGTTAAACGGGTTCGGGTTTAGATTAGAAAAATTTTTATAGAGTAGACTGATCATGAAAAATAGGTTTCGAGTTAAATTAAATTTAACTAAATTCGATAATAGAACTTAAAAACGAGCTTAAATTTTTTTGGAGGCATTGTGTTCCATTTTGAGTCTTAGAAACATTCTAATGTAATGTTATAGCTTGATGAATTACCACTTTACAGACTTTGATTTTAGTTTTTTTTGGGTGGCCCCGGTTCACCGGAGCTTTTATGCTCCAACTACATCTGGATCTAACCCGTGTTGCACACCTGGCTGTGGTGGGTGAATCTTTCAATGAAAATTTATGCATATACTAGGGCTCGAACTCGAGACCCTATTTAAGTGAAACTGAGTCGCTTACCACTCAGATCAACTCTAGTTGGTACTTTAATTTTAGTCTATTGTTGTAGTTTAGTAGTTATTACTATCCAATATCTTCTATTAAGTAGTTAAAGTTTTTAATATTTTGTGAAGAATAAAAATTAGTTTTTCTTACTAACAAAATTAGGTTAATTTGTCTAATGAAAAGGGTACTATATATCATTTAAAAAATTAAAAGGATTTGAAAAAAAATTCATTTTATTTCTAGAAAATTAAAAATAAAGAAATGAATATTTTCAACACAATACCTCTAAATTTTCTTAAATGTGTGCTTATGACGTTATAATTAGCATAACATTAATAATTTAAAGTCTTTTTGTTTTAGGGCCATATGATATGAAAACTCATTATTATATACCAAATCTTTGTAAATATAATTAGTAAAATGAGTATGGTAAGACTTAAAGTGAATAAATTAATTAAATTTAGTATTAAACTTGAATATAATAATTTAATTTAAATTTATTCAAATTTTAGAAAGTTACAAGGACCTTAAAGAAGAAGTGGAAAGATGAGGGACCAAATTGCAAACATTTGTATACAAGTCCACGATAGCCACCGAAACTCTAATAAAACCCAATGGCTAGCCTTTTTGCTGCTGTTTCTCATCTAGGATTATCACTTCGTCATCCACCATGGTAACTCACTCTCTAATACATAGTTTGTTTTGGTGTTTCTACACGTTTTAGATTTGTTTGGCTCATGTGAAATTGCTCTGTATGGGAAGAAAGATTGGATCATTTGAATCTGAAAGGTCGAAAGTTGAAACTTTCTGCTAGGGTTTTGTAGAACTGTGTTCTTTTGTACTGTTTTACATTGTTGGGTCATCTCCTCTGTCTGTTTCGTAGACATTTCTGGTTATTGTTGAGAATTGTACCATGGGTTTCGTAGTTATTTTACCTTATGCTACTTCCTTAGATTATTGACCATTTCGATTGCTCTGGACCAATAAGATCGATATAGTCATCTTCTTGAGCTTCTGGTATAGTGCGTGGGGTGTATAGGGTTTTGGAAGGATAGCCCTATGATTGCAGTTGTTCAACTCTATGGAAGATCTTCTTTTGGAAGTGTATACAAGGGATTCTTCCATAGAGATTATAGTTGCAGTTTTTCAACTCTATGGAAGATCTTCTTGAAGCTTTTATGCTGATTGAGGGCCTCAGTTGTTCGTGTTCCTTTTCATTGCTCCATACAATTCTCTTATCAGTGGACTTTTAAAGTCAGGCCTGGCCTCTAGATGATGATTGTTTATTTTGCTATTCTTTTGTCGTCTAGTGACTCAAATACACTGATTTCAGGTGAACGTTCCAAAGACCAAGAAGACTTACTGCAAGAACAAGGATTGCAGGAAGCATACCTTGCACAAGGTCACACAGTATAAGAAGGGAAAAGACAGCCTTGCTGCACAAGGAAAGCGTCGTTACGATCGGAAACAATCAGGTTATGGTGGACAGACGAAGCCCGTTTTCCATAAGAAGGCAAGAGAATTTTGTCATCTCTCACATTGATTCTTGGACACTGGCATCAGTTTAGAATCTGGTTTTTGTGTCATCTATTGAATATGAGAGTCTATAAAGTAACTGAATTTATTCATAGCTCCAACCATCTTAATCTTGTCATGTTTTGTTGATTTTGCCTTTCTTTAATCACACGATGCTGCATGTTCTGCTTTGATGATGAGCTGATGATTTTTCCTAATAGGCTAAAACCACTAAGAAGATAGTGTTGAGGTTGCAATGTCAGAGTTGCAAGCATGTGTCTCAACATCCTATCAAGGTTTTGTTATTTCATCTGTTGTGCCAAATCATTTTACACTGTTCCTAAGATTTTATCCTAATGTTTTGATTCTTTTTATGGTTTATACAGAGGTGCAAGCACTTCGAGATTGGTGGAGACAAAAAGGGAAAGGGGACATCACTTTTCTAAGATCCATCTTCTTGGTCTTATTGTGTTACATTCGTGTTTCGTATTAGAAACTTAATCCTGTGTTGGAGTTTTTGTTTGAAAGTTTAATGATTCATTCAGAACACCCTTGTACTCATAGATAGTTCTAAAGCTATCAAATATGTTAGGCATTTCCACTTTAGTTGCATTCTTGAGGCTGTAGTTGAATTTGTTTCTCATATTCTAATGATTGACTTAAGAATCCTATGAGCTATATAGTAGAGGTATCGGGGCAAAGTTAAAGGGTCGAGTCTAGTTTGATCGGATTCCAGTTCGAGCTCAGGCATTTAGGCCCAGTTGGTGACATGTTTACAATTGACTTTTTGAAAATAACAGACATGCTACGGGTCAGGTTGTGGCTCGGTCAATTTAGGTCAAAAGTGGGTTAGATCGGGCTGGGTCGGATTAGGCCGATTTTGCCATCCCTAATTGAGTTTGAATTAAGTTAATAAAAATAACGGGTTAAATTAAATTTAATTAAACTCAACTTCATATGATTATGAAATGTTATATGAATTTAAAATTTTATTAATAATTGATTTATATTTTGATCAATACAAAATTTAAAATATAAATCCAAGTGCAATTTAAATGATTATTTTTAAATTTAATTTAATACCAATATGGGTCGAACCCTTAAAAAAAAAAAAAGGCAAATCTATATGGTAACTTCCAGTAGGGTTAGACCGGCCGGGCTTGGGTCATCCCTATCAATCTGCTATTATTTGGGTTGGACTTGGCTTTATATAATAACAATTCGGCCCTTATTGGTGCTCTCTCTCTCTCTCTTCTCCGGCTCTTAACCTTTTTCAATCTCTGCGCCTATAAATCCTGACCTCTCATCTTGCTGAAGTTTTCCCAATCAACTCATCGACACAATTTTCCTACCTGATTTCTCATCAAGTTCCCCACGTTCGGATCATCTGCAAAATCCGAACTTTTTAATTCGTAAATCACAATTTTTTTGTTTGATTAACAGTTTTCTATTCTACCAAAGGTGTACTCCGTCACATCTCTTCCAGATTAGAATACACTAAAAAGATCGGTTCTTTCTTTATTAGACGTATGTATGATTCTGGGTTCTGGTAATTTTGATGTTTCCTTCAGTTTCACGGTATCCAAACAGGATCTTTGCCGAAATGCGTGGGGTTTAATGTCTTTCTTTCCTTTCATTTATTGCATTTGGCTTATCACTTCTTTATTTGATGGCTTTGAAGCTGATTCATTTGGAACCTTTCTTGGTATATAGAGTGGATTTGATAATTTTTTTGATTTAATGGGAGAACTTTTGAAGAGTAATTTGATGGGTGGCATTTAAAATGCGAATAAATTGAGTGTTATCTTGTTTCCTTCTCATTATCTTTGTTTGTTCCCTTCTTTTTTTTCCTGGTAGGTGAAATTGCGTTTGCTGCTAGAAGCTGGAGAAACCAAGTTACAGAGGGATAACTTTTGAGTTTTTGTTTATAATCTTCAAGTTGGGAAGAGATCAGAGGAAATATGGATGGTGTACATGGAAATGACGGGAGAATGCAGATGAGTGATGCACAAAATGCCATTAATATGCATTATGAACATCACCCTCATCATCACCATCATCATGGGATGCATGGGATGAGCAATGGTGATGGGATGAATGATGTTGATGATCATGATGATGGTCATGATGATGCAATGGTGGAAGGAGAACTTGTGGCGGATCATGGGAGTCTTGCTGAAAATAATGATATGGTGGTAACAGATCATGGAGTTGATAGTCATGCTATTGTGGTAGCGGATCATGGGGTTGATAATGGTGACCAGCTTACTCTATCATTTCAGGGCCAAGTTTATGTCTTTAATTCTGTGTCGGCTGAAAAGGTCATTTCTTGATCTTTTGTTTCTTTTTCTTTGCATTGCTATTGCTTCAATATGCATCAGACTGCCCTCTGTATGCAAAAGCATTATTGTTTTCATTGTATCTCTGTCTTGAATTTTATCAGATATGCCTAGGAATACTGAACCTACGTAGATTCTGTTTCTTGGGGTTACTATTTTGTGGAATTTACCAGGAATTACACATGTTTTGTTAATTTCTGATTTTCTTTTGGCGTCACGATGAAATGTAAATGTTTGTAGTGATTTTCTCATGCCATTTTCAGGTTCAAGCTGTGCTTTTGTTGCTGGGAGGTCGTGAAGTGCCTTCAAACTCACCTGCTCTCCCAATAGCCGCACAGCAGAATAACAGGGTATTTCACCTTCTCTGAATAAAGCAATTAGTAATGCTTTTGTTCACTCTGCTAAAAGAGTCATTCCATCAGGGCTTAACTGGTGCTCCACAGAGATTTAATGCTCCTCAGAGAGTTGCCTCTCTGATTAGATTCCGTGAGAAGCGAAAAGAACGAAATTTTGACAAGAAAATTCGATATGCTGTTCGTAAAGAGGTAGCACTAAGGTATGCATATAACTATATTTGATGTAAGTGTAGCATTAAGGTATGCATATTACTATATTTGATGCAAGTAGATCATAGTTTTTATGTAACATGATTTCATGATCAGTGTCATTAGTGTACTGGGTTACCCTCCTTCATCCGCTCTTCTTCCTGTCTTTTCCCTCACCACATTAAATGAAGTAAAATGCAAAATAAATGAGTAAACCAAAAAATAGTGGGCTGTCGTTGTCATTTATAGAAGTGAACTAAATAATTCTGTTCTGTGTTCAAAACGCATACGTTACTGTAGATCATATTTACTGTCACCAATCAAGAGATAATCTTCTGCTTGATGGAATTGTCATGCTTTGTTTTCCATATTAGTTATACTATTTATCACCGTACTCTTGGTATTATAGGATGCAACGAAATAAAGGACAATTCACATCCTCAAAGCCCAATCAGGATGATTCTGCATCAGCTGTAACTAGTTGGGGTTCTAATGAGAGTTTTGGCTCAGAAAGCAATGGATCACAACAGGATGCAATGTAAGTTAACAGATCTTGTTCACTGAATGTACTGGGATTTATTGCTTTCTTGTCACAAAGTGGTAGGATTTTTAGATATATATATATGTGCGTGTGTGTGTGTGTGCGTGTGTGTGTATGTATGTATGTATATAAGCTAATTATTCAGGATTATGATTTAAGATAATGGCTATTCCAATCATATGCTATACAATTAGCTAACTTGTGTCATTGATGTTCTACTTGGATGTGTTAGTTGTCGGCACTGTGGCATCAGTGAAAAATGTACTCCAATGATGCGACGTGGACCTGAAGGGCCAAGAACCCTTTGTAATGCATGTGGGCTTATGTGGGCCAACAAGGTGAATGCTAGGGCCTTCTTGATATTTCACTTGTTGAATTTGTGGTTGGTACTACATTTTCAATTCAATAGCTTTGCCTAACAACAATGTTACTGTGTTTGCGTGTGTGGCTTTGAACTGAGTGAAGACTGCACAGATCTGCTCCTAATGCTACTAAGACATTTCCTTTCTGGTTATCTATAGGTAGTGGGATTCCATGCTCTAGTCTTTTGTGAGTCTATAAGAAAGTGCCATTTTTGTTGGTTAACACTGTTGTTATGCTTAAGGGGCAACCTAAAATTGATTTCCAATGCATGCTACTAGCTTTCATGAGTGTACATACGTGCATTGTTTCATGCAAACGCGAGACCTATACTGACATATTAAGGAATAGGCATAAACTCGTCACTTGTTTAGCACTGTTAATTTTGGCTTCATACACGAGTTAATCTGTTAGTTTGCTTACTGAAACATCCGAAATATAGGGAACTTTGAGGGACCTCTCCAAAGCAGTGCCGCCCCAAGGTGGAGTCAGCTCATCTTCCATAAATAGGAATAATGAGGTGAGCATTCTGCAACAAGATTGCTGCGCACGATAGATGATTCTTGCTGCATAAGAATATATAGATCATATGACGTCTATAGTTCCCGGCTTAGCGTACTTGTAAAGTACTTGTTAAATGTTATGCAGAATGGAAATATTGAGGCTAACCAAAATGCTGTTGGAACTGCAAGGAACACCAATGAATCTTCTTGATCACCCCTTTCAAATTGCCGTTTATTTGGTGGATGAAATTGGAATGAACAGATTGAGGATATGATTAACTCGCTTCCCGATGATTTTCAAGGGGTTTGTTTGCTCATACTTCACGAGTATAATTCAACATGAAGTTTCTGCAATTAGCCTGTAGATGCGGCAAAGGCTGAGTGCTGATGGATATGGGACATCCAGAGTCCAACATTGTATGTAGTTTGCATAGTAGTGGTGTTTGTATAATTGACAAAGACCATGAAACCTGTTTCAATATAGGAATGCTTGTTACTAAAGCATGGGAATTCTGTACTTGCTTCTAGTTAATAATTTAGCATGGCAGTGAGGATTTGGTATATTTCATGTTTGAGATGCCAAATTTTCTGGTGCAGGAAATTTTAGAGGAATCAACTTTGAAAACAAGCAGTAGTGTGCATATATAGCGTCGTCATCGTAAAAGAGAAAATGTTAAAAAGAGATTATTGAACTTCACCAATAGGCAGTAACCATAACTAATACTACAGGGGATGTACACCTTTGTCATTCATACTCTAATTGTCCAGTGAAACAAGAATCAGAAAACTCTCATGTTTAAAATTTCTTGCTTTGCTATTAACATTTTAGCAGTCACACTATCACGGATTGTCAAGTAGCTGTCTTCCCACAAAGGATGAAAGCATGAACTAGGCTCTGTGCAAAACGCATTTGATCAGATGTTCCAGTTATTACAACCACACCATCAGTAGCTCCAGGCTTTGGATCATGAATCAGTACACTTGCACCTGAGATCTGGAAGAAAATTGTAGCACATAGAGATAAAATCAATGCCTGGAATAATGCAGACAAAAGTTGGTCCGCATCAGAATATCAATGTACCTGTCTGATATGACTCAAATTATTACTGTTCTCTCCATAAACATGCCCCATAAATATTTGAGGAATCACAATCTCGACAGGTTTACTTGGCAAATTAGATGTCTGATTTCCACCGCTAAAACCAAAACCAAAAGATTATATGCTTTAGATGAAGAAAAAGAAATGACATTGCGGGTTATGTTCTACTCTTTTCACATAACAATACCTTCCAAGAGGCTCATTTCTCACGGCCATGCCTGAACCAGGATCAGCAGGTGCCCTTGGATTCCCATTACTAAATGGCTGAAATAAAGGCGGAGCAGAATAAATTAACCATAGCCTCAATAGATAGCAAGGACAAAGACAAGCTGTTTGAATTCTATGAAAGGATCATTGTGGTTGTAATCCGGGCTTAAAATCAGACTTATATCAGTATGAACCACCAACCTGGGGATTCCATGATCTAGGAGAGTTTTCAAATGGAGGACCATGACCTGGTCTCTCTCCACCATAAGGATAGGGACCTCGGTCTGGGTTATTAGGACCCATGCGATCCATGCCATATGAAAATGCAGGCTGATGATCCCGGGAACGATCAATGTTATGGAAAGGCCCAACTGGAGAAGGATAAGGACCTGGAGACGGTGGATTAGGTCTTGGCCTAAAGTGCGGTGGATGCATTTCAGGAAATGGGGGTGGATAAGGTGGGGCTGTATTGCCAGCGAATGGAGGTTTTAT
The DNA here is from genome assembly GCA_027563885.1 of Erythroxylum longipes. Lineage (NCBI taxonomy): Eukaryota > Viridiplantae > Streptophyta > Magnoliopsida > Malpighiales > Erythroxylaceae > Erythroxylum > Erythroxylum longipes. Next base: position 1,153,259 of record JAOQMS010000003.1, on the reverse strand, counting down.
AGGAAACATCTTCTCCCGAAGTCTTCCAGTAATTTGAACTAAAGCATCTTGCACAGAATGCAAATTCCCAACAACCTGCAGATAGGTAAAACTTTGTAACTTTCCAAAAGGGTCTCTTTGGAAGATATAAGACAGATGCAGGTAAGAAAATTTGGTGAATTGATTTCTTACATCATAGAGATCTACTGTTATATCATAGACAAACAAGACAAATGCAAATAAACATAGTTCTTAATTCATGTCAAACAGACACTTTAACTTGTGTGTAATGGCCAATTTCCATTTCTAATATGGTTGCAACATCACTGACAGCAACACATAAGTGAATTCTGCAACCCTTGCAATGACGTGAATTTGGGATGAACACGTAGATACAAGAACAATGATTCATTCTGAACAGTTGCACATACTTATCAAGGGAATAACTAAACCTACAAAATGATACCAGCCATGGGAGTTTCACAAAAGATTAGCTCATTTTCAATCACCTGCACAACTTCATCATTTTGAAAGCCATACTTGGCAGCATGTTCCTTTGGAAAAATGCATATACTAGTGCCAGTGACTTGTCTCATTTCACTTATAATTTGACCTCCTTTGCCCAATAAACAACCAATCAGCGGTGAATGAACAAGAAGCCGAGCAACAACTGCAGTCCCACGTTCATATCCAATTTCTGCAATTCGAGACTGTACTCGAATAACTGCATCCTGTGCAGAAGAGTGCCTTTGTTCCAAATTCTGAAAGAAGCCAATAAACTTCAAGGATTAGAAAATTATGAGATGAGACCTTTATCAGTCTAAATTGCATGCTTTATGCCAAAAATCAAGAAATGATGTCACAAATCACTCCACCATACAAAAAACCGGTGTACAAACAAACTCTTTCCAATACTATGCAATAAAAGAGTATTGTAACAGCACATAATATAAATTAAAGTCTGATAGACATATTATGTTATCAAAGGGATATTTTTCATTTTCAGTGGAACTAAATTTTCCAAGAAAGGGAAACCACAAGGTCAATGATGGCACTGTTTTTGTTTCAATAGAATATTCTGAGAGGCTATACATTCATGTGCCAGGACACAGTACATAGTTGTTCAATTTGGGCCCAATTACTGTGCATGAACAATCAAACACAAAAGGCTCCCTAATTACCAATATTCAAGATAGTGCAGCTCTCCAGAGAGTAGTAATAAACGAGTATAAGACAGATAAGTTGCCATGCCTCTCGAGCAGAAATCACAACAACCCGCTCATCAGAATCAGGAACAGGATCAGCAATTTTGATAAAAGCACCAGTTTCGTTTTCTATAGCCCGTATTACAGAGCCCCCTTTCCCTATCAAACTACCAACTTTTTCTTGCTGGCACAACAGCTTGAAGACAACCTCTTCTTCAAGATTCATCCTGCCACGGGGTCCAATATTGTCAGGCCCCATATTAGGAGGATAACCCCTCGAATGATAATCTCCCGAATGCCCAGATGCATAACCTCTTTGGGGCAAGTCTACTTGTCCAGGTAATGAACTTCCTTGATAACCTAGCCCTGAAGGTTTGGCAATACCAGAATTGCCAGTTTCTCTAGGGCAATCTTGAAGATAACTTGAAAGAGCCAAGAGGGATTTCTTTACGGCATAAAAATTTCCCGAAACCTAGACAGGAGAACCATATGTTAATTGAAAGGATTAAAATGCTATGAAAACAAAAGAGGGAAAAAAAAAATAGATACCATCAACAGAAAGAGTGATGACAGACCAAACCTTAACACATGATCTACATTTAGTAAAATCTTAGATTACAAATTAGCCGTCACATGAGCAATGCTACATGGGTAAAGCATTGAAATCCAGTTAAAGAGAAAGTTAATTCCTAAAAAATCATTCAAATATTTGATCCTTTCTAGATACCTTTCTGCGTCTAAAGGGAGTAATATTTCAAATACATGTATCATATGGTAAATGAACGTAATTCCCTTTATGCAATACCCATTTCCATAATGTTCTATCTCCAACTGCTTCAACTGATATAACAACATTTCCTATATGCCGAATCAAACTACGAACATGCACTAGTCAAAAGCCTACTTGACCTGTCACCCTTCTTATTCACCACTGAACAGCCTACCTACACTCCTACATTTTAGTCTCAACCTCCCCTCTAGCATCTAACAATTATCGCCTGGAAACCGTGATCAACAATAGCACGTGATCACTCCAAACAGCAACCTCCAAAGTCCCCCCCCTTTAATTCTTAACTATCACTCTCAGCTTAACCATAAGAACCATGACTATAACATTAACGGAAATTTCTGGGATTCTAAACCACAATGTCAACTATTACCCACAAAAGGCACAAAAACAATCACATAGGATTCTAAATCAGCAAAAGATAACACACACAATTGGCAATTCCCACACTCAAACAGATTATTACCATGATCATTTCATCGCCAGGTAAAGCACAAAGAGGTACTTGCTCACGATTCAAAACCCTAATTTGAGCCCCAGTATCAACCCTAATCTTCTCCACCACTTGCCCTCCTCTCCCGAACAAACTGGCCATCTGGTTACCCGCAACCAAAATCCTAATCCCAACTATAAACCCGTCACCAAGCTCCTCTTCACTATCCCCTTTCACCACCTTCTCGAAAACCCTAACCAACGCTTTCTGCACCGTTCCCAACCTATCCTCCTCGCCACCTCCATCTGCTCCGCCGTTGCTGACGACACTGGTTGCGTCGTCAGATTTAGGATTCTGAGGATTAGGATTGGTGATGAGGATAACGCGCTCTTCGCAAGGCGGATGGTGGGGGTCGTCAAGAAGACGGATTTTGGCGCCGGTGAGGGACTGGATGTGCCGAACGGTGGACCCACCTTTTCCTATGACGGCGCCGGTCTTCATTGAAGGGCAGAGGATCCGGAATTGGGTCGGGTCAGCGGTGGAGCGTCGAGGAGTGAATGGAGGATCCATTTTTGGAGTTTTTGCAGCTCCGAACAGAACTCTACTTAGTTCGAGTTTAATTGTAAGATCCTAAAAGGACCCACATGGCTTCCTCAAGCATTGGAACTGCACAAAGATCATTTGCATGAGAAGCGCAAATTTAATTTTGCCCAAATTTAACAAAATAAATTTAGATTAATTATATTTTAAATTACATTTTAATGCGAAAAAATAGATCGAAATTTGATATTTTGGTCTGACTCTCAATTCGAATTTAAGAGATTTGATTTAAATTGAACTTATAAATATTTAAAATTTTAAAATCTAAGCAAATTTAGTTTAAGTCTACAATATAAATATAATTAAATTTTAAATCATATATATTATATTGAACTTGACATTTATAAGATTTATGTTCAATCTACTTTATTATTTTGTATAATTGTTACTTTTAACAAATGGTTTAATTATTAGAGCAATTCTTTCTTACTCGCATGTATGTTTGTCGTTGTCATCAACACCTAGTTGAATTCCTACTGAGATGTGAGAATTAAGAAGGTCAGATAGTACGTAGCCTTATCCATATCTGACAGAGAAACTTATTCTTATGTATGTTATTGCTTTTAAATAATCATTTTAATTAATATAACAAATATTTATTTTAAGTATCTCACTTCTTAATAGATTAAATATTAGAATGTAAGAAACACTACAACTTGTTTAAATTTTTGTAAAAATTAAAAATTAAAAATATACTAAACTTGCAAATATATTGATTAAAATTTTCAAAATATAACTAAATTATTTAACAAATTAAAATATTTGATCTAAATATTTTAATTTGTTAAATATTTAGATTAGGTTGGCGGATTAAACTCAACCCCCTAGTTTTGAATACGCTAGCATTTTTCTGAGACTAAAAGATTATTACATCTAAAAGTTAATACAAATTACTCTTAGAAATAAAGGTAAAGATAAAAGATAATAAGTTTATTATTTAAATTTAATATTTTTAATTTTAATTTTAATTTATGAAGTTGAATTAATATTAATTTTGAGTCATAATATACAAAGAATTATCATCCCATTATGTACGTTTTTCTTTAATTTTGAAACGATAGTGTTGACTTCTTTTACTATATCTAAGTTCTTATTAGAATATTAAAAGAAATACTAAAATATAATACTCATGTCCTTATAAATTCTTTATGTCATATTTTTATAAGTCATTTTACACATAAATAGTTAATACTGAACGGTTATTTTTACCAGACATTTTTAAATAAATAGTTGGTGTTATTTTATTTACTGATCAAATCAATTATATTAATCTACAGTAAAACCTCTATAAATAAATATTTTTGGAACTTGAGAAATTATTATCTTATACGGAATTATTAATTTATCGATAAATTAATATTTATTAATTTATAGAATAATTTTTTATTTTGTACATTATATTTGTTAAATTAAACAATTAATTTTTTTTGTAACTAAGAAAAGAAAATAAATAAACAATTAATTAATGATAGTGCATTGTATCTAAGTTCATTAATCTTGTCAAAAATAAGTTTATTAATCTTAAGTTAGCGTGATTCGAAATAGAGTGCATGTAGATAAATTAAAATATGAAGTGTTTTGAATTGTTTCAAGTACACAGTGCTGTATAGAGTTTATAAAAATTGTTTAAGAAGTACTTTATTTTATGAATTATATATGTAATTTTCATACTTATTTAATAAATTATTATTTTATATTTTTATTAGGCCTCAAGGAATTTTTTAAAACTATTATTTTATGCATTTAGCCAAGTTATTATTTTATCCGTTCAAGTTGGGGCTGGAAAAAAATATTGTTTAATCAAAATTATTAATTTATCGAATATTCATTTATCAAAATTTTACTGTACTATTAACTAACCACTAATAAAATTAACCAATAGCTAATATAATATGCTGATTATCAATCAAAACTCCGTTTAAGCTCCTGAGTAAGATTACGTTCTTGGAATTTTCTCATTCGCTACATTTCAGTTGAAAATTATTGTTATCCAACCCTAAAGTAAAGCCTACTAAATGGATCCACTTACCACAATTGTGGTTAGGTCCCACCAAAGAAGATTATTCTAAATGAAGCAAACAATAGCAACCACCGATGTCACCACCACCGCCACCCCACCACCACTACTGCGGTGCGGTGGCCGCCAGAACCTTTAATGCTTACGTGGACGTTAATGTCTTGCTTATTATGGTACGTTGTCTCTAGTCCTCTTTGGGGCGACTCAAAAGCCCAGCTTGTGGCTGTGAAATTTAACTCCATTCTCATATCTTAACGGCCTGAGGCACGCCACGTCATCCAACAGGAAACGTGGGCCGTACTTAAGAGAGGCCAATCCTGTTCTGTCAAGCTTACCATGTACTATCGTTGTCTTTGATTCTTTTAAAATTTTCAATACTTTTTTCTTTTTTCATGCATTTACCTCTGTGACCCTTTGCTTATTATTTTATTAATTTTTACTAAAGTATTTTTAAAATAAAAGTAGAGATGAGAATTTTTATTTGGTCTAACATAACTCGAATTGACATACTTTTATGTTAAATTTAGATTTTTTAGTGGATAATAATAATTTAAATGTGACTCAAAATGTAATTTATTTCATGTAAATGAAAAGTAAAAAATTCATATATCATTATTTATAAATGATATTATTTAAAATATATTGATCAAAAAATAAAAATGATTTGCAAAATATTTAAATAAGCCAAATTTTTTATTCGGATTTTAATTTTAAGTTTTAATTTATTTCAATAACTTTTATTTTAAAAGGTTTATTTATTTATTTTTGTAAATTAATTATTTTTATACACTAAAATAATCTAATTAAATTTTATTTAAAAGTTATTTTTAATTAAAATTTCACTTTTAATTAATAAGGATAGTTTTTTCAATTTTATTTCAAAATTTTTTATTTAAATATAATTTTGATTAAAATAATTTCATATCGATTGCATCTTTAAAATTTAAAATTTTTATCTTATTTTCAAAATATTAGTCCAGGGGCAAAATGGGTAGAAGAGGATGAAAAATCAAGTGAGGAGGGGGTGTCACTGTCAGGAAAGGACTGGTGAATGATGAAGACGTGGTCAAATTTTGACACGTGGAGGTCTCGTTGTGGGTCACCCAAAAAATTCTTGGTGGAGAATTGGGGATGTGGTTCAGTTGTTGTGTGGGTGTGGGACTCAAATCACAGCCAAAAGCACAAGATATTTTTCCCCAAGGCCAACCACACATATTTTTTTTCCCTTTTAAATATTATTATACTCTTTTATATTCTACTCATCCCCTCTAATTTCATTAATTTATGCATAGTCCCCACACCCAAAAACTTTCATCATAGTTTTATTATTTTTGATTTACTCTCAATCAATTAAACAGTAATTAAAGAGATTTTAAATTATTAATATTTTATAAATAATGAATATTAATATTAAAAACCCCTTTTTTGTCACAATTAAACTATTAAAGCCATTTTAATAGTTTTGATTCACTTCTAATTGAGTAGTAATTAAAAATATTTAAAATTAAAATACATTAAAGAAAAGGGAGAGAAAAAAAAGAATGCAAAGTTTCAGGGACCAAGAGTGCAAATAAGATTAAAAAAGGGGGTTGTTCGAGGGAAACGAGGTAAAGCGATTTATGTGGACAAAATAAGCATCTTGTCCTGGTGGTGGCAGAGAGTATATAGGCGTTTATTTATTACTTTCCACAAGTTTAAAAACCGACCTCTCCGCTAGCATTCCACCACCACATATTCAAATCATCGCCGCCATCACCACCACCACAAAACACGGCGGAGACTCATTTTGAAACGTCTCTGTGGACTTCTCTCTTTTCCTTTTTCTCCTCAAATCTCTCCTCCTTAGTTTTAGTCTCTCTGTATCTCTGGAAGGTTTTGTTCACTTTTTCAAAGCCAATAGAATCTTATGGTCTTCCTTTGATCTCTCTTTTCTCTTTTTTGTTTCTCTTTCTGTTTGCTTCTTTTTTTTTCTTCTTTGGTGTTCTTTCACATTCAGAGTCTCGATCTTTCTTCCTCATTTGTTTTCCGTTAACAGAAGGCACAACAATGAAGGCTAAATCTAGGGTTTGCGAGCTCTGTGACCGAGAAGCGACTCTTTACTGCGACTCCGACGCTGCTTTTCTTTGTTCGGCATGCGACTTCAACGTTCACAATGCCAACTTCCTCGTCGCACGCCACGTCCGCCAGCTGATCTGCCCCGAGTGCGAGTCTATCACCGGATACGGCTTTTCCGGATCGCGACCGCCCTCTGTACGACGACTCTCCTGTCGCTCCTGTTCACCGGAGAATGAAGGAGTAGGAGGAGGAGGAGGAGGAGGAGGAGGAGAAGAAGAGGCGGACTCGATCTCATGCTCTTCTTCTTGCTCTTCTACTTTGTCGCTGGCTTGCATTTCGAGTGCCGAATCACAAACTCGATCCCGGAAAGTAGTCGCTTCCCGAAAAAGGAATCTTCCGGTGAAGACGACGGTCATCGGAGGCCTACCAAGGGCGGAGGGCATCTTCGTAATTTGGTGTACAAAGCTGGGCCTTAATGGAGATTTGGTGGTTCCATCGGCCACTCGTGCGATCGGTTTGTGTTGGGTCAGATTAGGCAGGGCAGTGCCGTTGAGAGTGAGCCTAGCGGCGTCGTTTTGGCTAGGAGTAAAATTATGCGGGGACAGGACCTCGGCCACGTGGCGGAATCTGAGAAGTCTAGAAGAGGTTTCTGGGGTTCCGATCAAGCTGATCACCGCCTTAGAAGCCAAGCTCGAACACTTCCTGAAGAGATCACGGCAAGATTTGAAAGAGGGATGGGCAGAGTCCTGATGCAACTCCGTTTCCGTGTGATGTGCAAATGAATTTGTTGTTACACGTTAGGTCATTTTCAATTATGATATTTTTCTAGAATTTGAAGGCGTTAGAAGAAAAAAAAGCAAAAAAAAAAGAACAATGTACTCTTGTGAGTTGTGTGACCATTTTTTAATGGCCAATTTGTAAGGAGTAGAATCATTATAGAGTGTGTAGCTTCCCAACTCCTTGTGTGTTGCATTAAATATGAATCAATTGGTGTGCAACAATATTTAGATTATTATCATTGTTAATTAAAAAAATCAAACCATAATCATTTAAAATAACATAAATTCTCAAGTTGAGTCTAATATATTGATTTAATTGATGGGTTTTGATTAATTAAAAGTTTTAAATTTTATGACATGAAATGATCTTATTATATAGTTTAAATAAAATGTGGGCTTACTTGTAGGTGTCTATGACGTGACACATATGCGTAAGATTGTCTAATTTCATTGGATGAGTTAAAAATATCTTTCAATCAAGAAAACGACATGACTATATAAGTAATATAATTTTTAGCGGTTGAGATCTTCTGTATTCAATAATTCAGTTACTCGTATTTCCTTAAGATCTCAACTATCCAATACAATAAATTCGATGGTTGAGATATTGTATTGGATAGTTGAGATATATCGGATATGGAGGGAATAGATTTTTAGGGTACAGAAGATCTAGCCCCAATTTTTAGAGTTAGCTCATGTATAGATGTTGAAGATTATGCTTGATTAAATGTTTCATCTTTTCATGCTTAAAAATTTAAAGAAAATGATACCAAAAGTTGATGTCTATCATCACTATGGATCCGTGAGGATAAAAGATCATAATTTGTTTAAAAGATACTTTAATAATACTTTAATAATTATGATGTGTGGTTCTAATGTATGAAAAAAAAGTGGATAAGAATTTTATATAGTATATTAAAAGGTGAAAATTATAATTTTTATCATTTAACTTATTATAAAATTAATTTCATATTAATTAAATTAGTTCATATAGCTCCTTACTCAAGACCATAGAACATGTGAACAAGTATTTAAAGTATGCAAAAAAAAGAAGATGACAACATCACTAATTGGCTCAATAATTAGGGTTTTGATACTTTGTTGCATGAAAGAGATCACACCCAATATTTGATATTAAATTAATTAATGTGAGGACTAAATTGAGCTTAGTGACACCTTAGGGGTGTGGAGATAGGTGTTGGTGGGGTGGGAATGGTGGGTGTGGATTGAGTTTAAAGTTGTTATAAGAATCCAATGGAAAGAAAAGTTAAAAAAAAAAAAAAGAGTTAATAGGTGAAGTGATGAGAAGGTAAGTGCTTAATAAAATTTTTGGTGCTTTAAGATTATTGGTAGTGAATAAGTTTAAAGGTTGATCTAAAACCATAGCTAGCTAGATACATTATTTCAAAATATAATAGTTAGCTATAATGAGTAAATTTGTATGCTAATCTACCATGTTCTATTTTTTAAATATTAAATAAATTTGTAGATATATATAATAACTCAACAATTATATCTATTTAATAAATTATTTGATGAATTGATACTGATGATAATAAATTGCATAAATTTTAAAATTAAAAAAATTAAACTTCAGTAATTAAGTTTAAAATACTTCAATTTAAACTTTATTTAGTATGTTTATTTTAAGTTAAGTCGATTTGGACCAACTAATTTATCATAATTGATCATTTAAAAAAGGTTAATAATTTTGAATTTGAATCTCTTCGTTCAAATTGAATAGATACGAATACCCAAATTCAATCAAATTAAGCTTACACGTTGTTTGGAAACTTTCAAATTAGATTCATTAACGAATTAGATTCAATTATATTGGTGGGATTGAATTAAATTCGATTTATACTGTTTGGAATAAATCTATAAATATTATAATTGAAATCAATTACATTGTTTGGAACACAATAAAAAATGAATTGAACTACTTAATATGATTTTTTTATCCTTAACTAAAAATAGTATGTAATTAATGTGTGTGTGTGTTTTGTAATAATTTGTATATTTATGATATGTATATTTGAAAAAATAGTTTTTAATATTTTGAAAAGAATTGACTCTACAATTCACACACTAAATCGAACCATTTGAGATGTGAATTGAATTCATTAAGAAAATAAGATTCAATTACGTGGTTGAACTCTTTTTTAACATTCCAAAACGCATGAATTGAATTCAGTTATATAAAATTAATGAATTGAATCCAATTCATTGGATTCTAAGCGGCCTGTAAGTAAATCAAAACAGAAAGAACTCAAACTAACTTATCATTCTTATATATATGTAATTCAAGGTTAAACAATTAAGTCAACCCAATTAACTTAAAGTGAAATCTAACACAATGAGTATCCTCACCATCTAATCAAAATTCTTAACGAGATTCAGATTTTTTAATATTTTATTATTTAGTACATAAACACTCATTATTTTTAATTTTTAATTTTTTATTGTAGTAGTACTACCTAACGAATAATTATATCAACATCAATAAATGGGGTATGTGAGGAGCTATGCTATCTTGTATGTGGTGGTTGGAAATATTAACTCTGTACAACTTATCCACCATAAAATCTGCAGATAATAACTTGTGGAAAAGAAACTCTAATGTTGGCCATACAAAGTGGAGATTGGTACCAGAGTTGGTACTTTCTCAAGTTGTACAATCAGATTCTACAGCTTTTGATGTGTACGTGGCATGAATATGATACTACTTACGTCAAGTTGAATAGTCTTGTGCTTTTTTACCCTTGCCGGAAGATATTAATGAGTTCATTCCGAGTTAGATCGAAATTTGAACTGAGCGTAAGTTCTTTTTTAATTTTATATAATTTTAAGTTTTAGGGTTTAAGTTTGGCAGTTAGAGAGAACAAGGGTTTGACTGAAGTGAAGAGGTCGAGTTGAGATTGATTGGGCCTGAGGTCAAGCTCGGGCTAATCATGTCTAGCCCAATTAGAGATGCAACGGGTAATAATAAAACGATGTCATTTTAATATGTTTTTTTAAAAATAGAAAGTTGGGCCTAAGCTTAAGCCAAGTAGTCCAAAGATAAGTTGGGCCTCCAGTTGAGTTTGGCCCGACATAGCACCTTGAAAGTTTTGATTTTTTTCTCATCATTGAATATGACATTGGATTTCAGGTTGGATTCAGCCTAATTTGTCCTCCAACTTGCAGTCCAAGTACATTCGGGCATTAGCGCCTAGCCCGAGCTCGATTCGGTGATATCTGAGTTAATTTATTTTTATTTTTAAAATAAAAAAATCATGTTATTTTTATTATAAATGTCAAGAGTTGGGCTTAAATGTGAACTTTAGTTTTAGTTAATGATACTAAAATAACATCGTCATACTGAACCAGTAGGCAGGCTCAAATCCGTTTAAGGTTCGATTAATTTAAACCTCTTGTTAATTTTGGGCCGCATGATACTCTATCATTGGGCCTATCCAATAGCATTCGGAGAAGTTTGCAGAAAACTCGAACGCAAGGCCTGCTTTGTGCTTGAAAGCTTTAGAAAAACTACAGATCAGCCGGATTGAACGAGTCCGTATTCAGATAAAATGCCTCGTTGATATGTGGACACACACTAAGAAACAAAAGAATCACACAATCAATATAGGGATGAACATATTACACACACTTGAGATATAATCCAACTAGGTCCTTGCTTTTAGGAACATTGAACTGAAGAACGATTCTGGATCTTGGAAATGACCGATTTGATTCATTCTTTTCATGTCTGATCTCTTACCCTACTGAAGAAGTCCAAATGATCATGAAGTTGCTCTCAGTTCTCCAGGTTAAAGGATTCAGAGAAAAAAGAATCAAGTTTTTGTGTTAAAAGTTAGGATCAATGCCCAAGTTCAAGTTCCTAGAGATGATGGTGTTCTTTCTGTTTCTTCTTCATGTAGCTCGGGACTTCTGTAACTATGGATCACACTGATTTTCCTGTTTCCTTTCATTGTACAGTTTAGACAATGCAAGTCCAAGCTTGGTACCATAAGAACCTGGGTTCAGGATGTCAATGTTTCCCCAACTTGAAGAACATGGCTTCTTCTCGGCTTTTGAGCTTTCTGTATTATTTCTCATTTCATCATCCAGGCACCATTTGCCGGGCACGACTCCATTCGGTACACGGTTTAGGACGTGCTCGTCAATCATGTCAAGCACCGGATTCCCTTCTCTGAAGGGTCTTGCAAATGCAGCTTGGCTATTAAGCATCCTGTCAAATGGTGATCCTTCCCCATCTTCTGCAGAGCTTTGCAGGATGTTGAACCTCAGATCAGTTTTCAGTGTCGTGTTTCGGAACTCAGGAGAGTTGCAGAGGACCGTGTGGAAGTAGTAATCGATTGGAGATGCCGTGTTGCTGAAGTACATTACTAGTTTCCTGGGGAGGTTGTCCCATCCTTGTATGCAATACTCCATGAAAGATCTTGTAAGGAACACCCTAGGTGAACCTGTAAAGAACAGCATTCTGAGAATTACCATATGGGTTCAATGCCTTGAACGATGATGCTTCACTAGGTTCTGCAAATTTTGTCTCAGCTTTTTACCAATTCATAATACTGACCTCCATAGATCTTGAACGCATCTGGTTCAGTTCTTGTCTCTACAGCATAGAAAAGGTGACTTTTCTTTTGAAGGTGCAAACTGGGGTCTACAACAATTTGGTTTATGTTTCTTCTCCTGCAAAAAAGATGCAGCTTGACTCAAATTTAGATGATCAATTCAATTATCATAAGATAGGTAAGAGCTTGAAGAATGGATAATGCGAATAAAGCGTACTCCTTCCAGTCACTGATATTAGCATAATCAATGAGGTTGAGATCCCTTGGCAAGGAGCTGATAGCATGGAGGATATCTGTCGAAAAGGCGAATTGGTTAGTTAACAATCTTTCCGTTCTGAAGAATATTTCATTGATTGTTAGCTTTAGCTTGCTCAGAACATCAGAAAAGAGTAAAACAATATACTAACAGTTGAGCTTAGCTCAATTCATTTCAATGATCTAACCAACAAACTAAGCTGTTATAATCTAAATTCACACAAATTCGAAGTAGCATTTACCATCTTGCGTCACGAGGGGATAATCAGAGGCACTCAAGTTGATAAACCAATCCCAATCTGTTCTAAGCTTGAGAAGCAATGCAGCAGCATGAAGTACAGCAGATAGAGCAGATGCTCCCATCTGGTTAATGGCATAGCTTCTGCCAACAACATTGACATTGCCGAATGCTCGAAACGTGTTCTCAGACTCGACTAAAAGAACCAAATCTCCCCTTTCTTGCTCAGATGCCTCAGAATCAAGATGCAAAAGATATTGGTTTCTTGGATGATAAATTGCTTTCAACAGCCTCAAGATCCTCTTACTATCTCCATCAGTACCAGAGATCCAATAAGCAAGAACAGGAGGGAAGCCTTGCCCTTTTGAGGGGAGAATCAATGGAGATTGTATAATCTCTATAGTAGTAGTAGTAATAGAAAACTTATCAAGAAACCATGATCTTGGTGTAGCCATTAAAAGCATTAGACTCATTGCTAAAACTAGAGTCCATAAGCAATAACCTGAACTAATTAAAGAAAACTTTGATCTCATTTTTCTGCAGCTCAGTACTGAAATATTTTGCAGCAGAAACTTTCGAAACACAAACTTCTGATCTTCACTAGCTATCTGAATACAATTCTGTCAGATCCATCGTATAAAGCCATGAAAACTACAGAGAAAGTTGACTTTACCAGCCTCCCAAACCAGAAAACAAGCATGTCCCTACAATTTTTTTCGCAAAAGATTCGAACTTTCAAGCTCTAAACAGAAAAAGAAGAATCCTATACAGTTAAAAGAAGTACTGATCTTGAGCTAGTTTGAAATGAACCTTAGTGATCTGGAAATTGAAAAAAGGTTTCATATTACTGAACCATATGATTGTTTGAGGAAATCAAAGTGAAAATGGAGCCAACCAACTTGAGATAGTAAGGAGAAACTGATTAAGAGGTGTTGAACTACCCAACAATGCAGGAAGACAAAATTGCTTGTGTTTAAAGAAAGTTGAGGAGAAGTAGATATTTCAAAGCTAAACTATGCTTTCAACACAAGAAACCAAGATTTGCCATAATGATGTTACATTAGACCTTTTTGAAAGTGACAATGAAAAGAGAAAAAAGAAAATGAAGAGCAAATGGCTGGTCTTTAGATAGAGAGTGGGTTGGAGCTAGGTACCCTCTTTTCTTGATGGCTCAATTGCTACTTTTCAACTTTGGTGTAGCTATAGATTACTAGGGTGGGGTTCATGGAGATTTTTTTTCACTTTTTTTTGGTCTAAATTTTTAATAGAAAAGTTAACTATTCTTAATTAAGGATAATTATGAAAAAGTGATTAAATTTCGACTTGATTTAAATTTTGATTAAATTTAAGTTTAAAATTAAAATAAGTTTATTTTTATAAACAATTAAAAAACACAACTTTACTCAATTAATTCACTAGAATAATTATATTATATTGTTTTTTATGTAGAGTTATTTTATTCATATAATATTTTCTTGCATATAAATAAATATTCAACAATTTAATTTAGAGTCATTTTAAAGTAATAATAATAATAATAATAATAATAATAATAATTTTAATTTTAATTTTAATAATAATGATGATGATGATGATAATAATAATCTAAAAAATTTTAGGTTTAATTTTTATTTAAAATAAGACAATCTCTAAAAATGTTTTATTTACTTGAAATTATAGTTATTAAATTTTAATAAATAAATTTGAATTAAACTTTTTATAAAAGAATATGGATTTAAAATGAAAATAAATAATAAAATATTATAATTTTAATAAATTCAAATCCTATTTTTGTAAAAGAATTTCCAATTTAAGTAAAACTTAATATAAATTAAAATTCAAACCCTATTTTTGTAAAAGAATTTCCAATTTAATTAAAACTCAATATAAATTCTCTATTTAATAGTTCATGTTCATTTCTATATAATAACATTACTCAATTAACATATTTTTTATTTTCAGTTACATGACTTTCTTTTTTGATAGTTTTATATTAAAAATAATAACATAAATTACATATTCTCCTTTTATATTTCTTTTCTTTGTTGTCTTTTTCTTGTCTTTTTTTATTTTTTTATTTTTAGTATCAAAGTCCTTTAACAAGTTCTCACTAAACCTCCACTTCCTACGCACCATCCATGGAGGCTGTCTGGAGTTCACTTTTCACCTCTAGATTGCCGGAAACTTGTCCAATTCTGAACATTCCCTCTTCTTTGTCTTCCTCATCTTGTTGTTCATTTTCGGTGAAACCAGTCCATAAGCGTGTTGGGTCTCTTGAATTTGCCGAAGCTCCTCGTTTTACCTGCCTTCTCGTTCGTGTTCATGCTCATGGGCTGCCGAGTGGTGAGAGTGAAGATCAGAAGGACTTCAATAATGGGTTCGCTTTTGTTTCTCACGAGTCTCTGTCTTTGTCCCAGGTAATCACACACGGACACTCATCTTGGCTTGTAAATGAGAAGCCCAGCTTACTCATTTGTTTTCTTTTGGTTCCTTTTATCTGTGTTGGATGGTTTAATAGGTTAATTTCGTATTGGGAGGGAATTCATGTAGAAAAGCAGGAGGCTTGACGTTTGTGTATGTACTTAGGATATTGTTGTGAAGTTTGTTAAGTAGGCATTATTGGGTGGAAGTTGAGAACTTGAAACTGGGAACGAATTCTAGAAGGTTGTAACGTGTTGCTTAGATTGATGGGGGAGGACAAGAATTTGTATTTGTATGACTTTTTTTTTACATTGAATTTTATATATCTTCTAGTGGATTAACGTTATGCAATTTGAGACATTTTAGACTTCAGAGTATGTATACTGAATCAATCTGAATTGTCATGATTTTACTAATGTGCTTTTTTTTCCCCAATTGTAGTGGTCGATAGAGTGAATAAGATGCAAGTACTTTGGACATACTGCTCTGAAAGTTCTTTTGGGATCTAAAAGAAAGGGATTTTATTTAAGTTTGTAATTATCAATAATCAATCAAGCTTCTGTGACAGTTAGGTGCTTGGGAACTGCTATAGTTGATCTATCAGTTTTCATCCATTTTTGTCTTCAGATATTGGCAAAATTATGCTGGAAGTATGTTGCTATCTTTGATCAGAATTAAGTGTTTCCCTTTATGATATTTGAAATATATTGTTTTCTATGAAATAGGAAATTAATGGATGTGACTACTCATAATTTTGGCTTGGTATTGATGAACCCTCTCTTATCATGAAGGATTTCATAAAAGCTCAAAATGGTGAAAAGGATGCAGAGGAGGTAATAGAGCTAGAGACACCACTTGCAGTCCCGCTTGGAAGTGGAACAGGTGGTGGAACTAGAGCTGGACTTTTTAGAACTCCAATATCTGGTGGAGTGCAGAGTGCAACCACTGCTCATGGCTTACCTCCACCAGCCTTGGCTGTTCGAAATCTGATGGAGCAGGTAAAGGCTGCTCTTTGATCTGAAGTCTTCTGTTGCAGTTATTTTGAATATTCTAAATACCTGTCTTTTTCCTGGAATTAAAGGCCAGATTTGCTCATCTGTGCACTGTGATGTCTCGAATGCACCATAGGCGACAAGGGTATCCATTTGGTTCCCTAGTAGATTTTGCACCTGATTCAACAGGACGTAAGTCATTGAAGTCTTTCTGCATGTGATTCACGTGTGGTCCTTTATCTTCATTATAAAATTTGATGCAGATAGTTGACATAATGACGTTCATATGTTTAGGGTGTTTCCTGGAATATGATATCCTGTAAATCTATGAATATTTCAGATGCTTTGGGCTGTTTAGCTATTGGGTTTGTCAGTGTATAACATTAGATCAGTTATCCGTGATCTCCATTTTCATGACAAAATTGGTTGTTCTTATGTGTCAGCCTATGACATGATTAATTTCATTATTTTCCACATGCAGATCCAATATTTTCATTTTCCCCATTGGCCATCCATACAAGAAATTTGTTAACAGACCCTAGATGCTCACTTGTCGTACAGGTTAGTTATCTTTTTGTTCATACTTCAAAATTCTTGGTTTAGTTTGCTCTGAATATGCACTTTATGACCTGTGAGATTGGTTAGATACCTGGCTGGAGTGGATTGTCAAATGCAAGAGTAACAATCTTTGGTGACGTCTTCCCACTTCCAGAACGTCAACAAGTATTTTTTGTCTCCCCTTCCTTTCCCTATCTCCCTGTCCCTTTATTTCTCTCTCTCAAACACATAAACCGTCGCACACATGCACACACATGCACACATCTCTGTGCATGTACATACACATAAGCCTTGTGACAGATGCTTGAAATATGGTTTGTTGTATTCTTGGAAGTGTTAAGTATTTCAATTTCATTTCCACGAAAGCAAATGAGACAACACTAGTAATGCTTTGGCATTTTGTTGGAACATTTGATGCATCGCCTATTTGCAATTGTTGCCTGATAAATAAGGAAGTATTACCTTTATTAAGAAAACACATTTTGCAGTTGATCCAATTGCAAGCCTCTGCAGTCATATGGGTTTATTTCTGAAATTAATCCCAAGCTTTAGCTTGTATAATGTGCTCTCTGCTGTGTGTCATTTTTTTTTCTGTAATTTTAGTCTCAATTTCCACATTTTGACATTTTGTAATCAGGAGTGGGCTCACAAGCAATATATATCAAAGCATCAACAAGGGCCTTCCCAACAATGGGGAAATTTCTACTATTTTAGGATGCAAAAAATAAGGTTTGCTCTATAGTATCATAGTCTGTCTAAGGCTATGGAATTTCATGGGTTTTTTGCTACTCATTATCTGGCACTTTTAGCTGCGTGGTTATGGGACCCATTGATATATGGAGAGAACTTAATAAAACAAATATTGAGCAGTCAGTGGCAGCACGGTGTGTGCTAGAGAACTATTACTGATTGACTACTGTAAATTTCCAATTCAATGCCTGCTAAGTGGCCTAAAGACCCTGAATTTTGGTACAACTCCCATATTAGTTGTTCTGAGATCAACTTTTACAAGGCGCATACGATTAAATAAACAACCTTGAGTGTTTATATATTTTCATAACAAACTTACGTTGTCAAAATAAATTAAAAATCCCATTCTTGCAATTCCATTATGATTTCAGGAACTAACATATGTCAATGGTCAGTGACATATATTTTATAGGAGGCTTTGGCACTGTTGCTTGGGTTGATGTCAAGGAATATGAGGCCCTTCAACCAGACAGGATTGCTGTTGATGGTGGAGAACCAATTCTCAAGGTCCAGTTTCAGTTTTGACCAGTTTTCATTGTTGATGGTTGTGTCTCTTGTCTTGATATTTGTTTACTTAGTAAGAAAATTGTTCTGTTTTATTGGACTTTTGCTGTTCTAGGACATTTTAATGTTAGGGATTCCACAATCAAGAAAGATGCAGATACATGCTCTAATTTGTATAATTTACTCAGAAGTTGAAATTCATTCTAGTAGTCCTTATTTGTTAAATCTAGAAAACTAGAATGCTTTTAAGAAGTGCTTGAAAATCTGGGGCCTTGTTTGCAGAATTGATATACATACGCTCTTTATTCCTTTCTGTCGGTGGAATATTATGAGTAATATTCCTATCAAGATACCATACAACTGTAAATTAGATTATTGAGATATAGATAGGCTGTAAATAGTTAAGATAGAATAAGTTTGTAATCCCTTGATTTAAGGGATTACATTAGATATCTTTAGATATCATTCTAGATTTAAATTCTTACTTGTAATGGCCTAGATATGGCTGTATATTTTCCAGTCAATACATTAGAATATCATTCCCCATTTCTGTTCATGGTATTAGAGCAGTAGAGAACACCAGGGGAATGATTACGTTTGGGTCGATTAGAGCCATGCAGTTCGAGTTGGAGATCTCTGCAGTTGGCTCATCTGGTGTGGCTCCACTAGCATCAAACCCATCCTCTCTTCCAGAACAATGCTGACAATTCACAAACCAGTATAGTCAGTCACAGATTGAATGGGAATAACCATCTACCATGGTCCCACTCGGTGCTCATTTTCATAAGAGGGAGAGAAAGAAAAATACTTGTCCGACCCATTAGACCCAAAGTACCAAACTTGGTTGGCTGAAAACAACCTTGTTATGAGCTGGTTGATCAACTCGATGACCCTGGAAGTCAGCAAGCAGTTTGTCTTGGCCACATCTGCAAAGGAAATCTGGGAAAATGCCAAACAAACTTATGCTACTATCGAAAATACTACTGCTTTGTTCCAAATTAAGAGTCTTTTGAGAGAGATCAAGCAAGGAGAGAAGACAGTAACTCAATATTACACGGCATTGGTGAAGGTATGGCAACAATTGGATCTTTATGATCCTCACCAATGGATGTGTAATGAAGATTTGACTTGCTATAGGAGGATTGTAGAACGGGTACGAGTGTATGAGTTTCTGCTGGGCTTAAACTCAGTTTACGATGATGTTCGTGGTAGAGTCATGGCTATCAGTCCTTTCCCAACAGTCATGTGAGCAGTCAATCTTGTCAAGTGTGAAGAAAGCAGGAGACAACTGATTCATGGGACTTTAACAACAATGGGGTTCCTAAATTCTTAGTTATGGCTGCCAAAGGAACTACTAGACCAGAATCAAAGAAAAAATCAAGCAAGATTTGGTATGAACACTGTCAGAAAAGTGGGCATACCAGAGATACTTGCTGGAAGATCCTCGGCAAGCCACCCAATATGAGAAACAGATCCAGAACAGAGAGCAAAAGCTATGCAGCTGCTGGTAATGACAAGGTAGAAGGTGAAAATGTATTGGTAAGCAAGGAGGAGGTTGAGTTGCTTAGAAAAATTCTGAGCAAGTATGATCTAAAAGCTGAAAAGGTGGTATCTACGAGTCATATGGTGAATAC
>JAOQMS010000003.1:1109938-1133375 GCA_027563885.1 Erythroxylum longipes | reverse complement strand
ACTAAACCTTTTTCTATCATACATAGTGATGTCTGGGGGCCATCAAGGATTAAAACTAAGAAAAATGCTAAATGGTTTGTAACTTTCATAGCTGATCATACGAGATTAACTTGGGTATATCTCATGAGAGATAAAGCAGAAGTCTTTCAGATTTTTAAGGACTTTTACTCCTTTATACTGAATCAATTCCATGCAAAAATTCAGGTTTTTAGAAGTGACAATGGGAAAGAATACCTAAGTCAAGCTTTTGTTTAGTTTTTTATCACCAATGGTATTATACACCAAACTTCATGTGTCAATAAACCACAACAAAATGGTGTATCTGAGAGGAAAAATAGGCATTTACTTGAAGTTGCAAGGTGTATTATGCTCACTACAAATGTTTGGGTGGACGCTATTCCTACTTCTGCTTATCTAATAAATCAAATGCCTTCAAAAACATTGGGTTTCCTTACACCTTTACAGAATTTACTTGAAACCTATCCCTCGGTTCCCTTTCTTAATCAACTACCCCATAAAATGTTTGGTTTCCTTACACCTTTACAGAAATTACTTGAAACCTATCCCTAGGTTCCCTTTCTTAATCAACTACCCCATAAAGTGTTTGGTTGTGTTGCTTTTGTTCCTAATTACCATGGTGGAAAACTTGAACTCCGAGCTCATAAGTGTTTTTTTTTGGGCTATTCTTCTACTCAAAAAGGTTACAATTGTTTTTCTCCTACCCTCAATCGGTTCTTTGTGACAATGGATGTAACTTTTTTTGAAAATCAACCCTATTACTCAAAAACACCCATTTGGGGGGGAGAGTTGTGAGAGTGGATGGCTGTTTTCTGTAAATGATGGCACAACAGACACACTATCCCTGAAAAATATACTTTCTCTTTCACCTTCTACACCTAACTGTGATCAAATCAAACCTGAAAATCTTGAAACAGATGATCTCAGACCTGATACTTTCACTTCAGAGGCCACTCAACCCTTTGAGCCCACAATAGATGATCCCGGCCCCCAACCAGATAAGAATTACACTAAAAATGGTGAATGTGATCAGGAGAAGTATACTGAAACTAGGGTGGACAAACCATAAAACAATTCCAGAGTTTACACAAGGAAGAAGGGAACAAAACAAGGAAATGAGCAGCAAGCAACAAGTGAAACCGAATAGGAGAAATCCATCATACTTTCTGAGCAAGGTCATGAATCAGAACCTGATACAAATTTTGAGGAGTTGGGTTGGCCTATAGCATTGAGGAAGGGAGTAAGATCATGTACAAGGCATCCAGTCAGCAAGTTTGTCTCTTATAACAGGTTAACTCCACATTTTCAGACCTTTGTTGCTCAGTTATCTACTGAAAAATTACCACACAATTTTCAGGAAGCCATCAAAGATCCCAAATGGAGAGAGGCAATAAATGATGAACTAAGTGCACTCAAGAAGAATCAGACTTGGGTGGTAACAGACTTACCACAAGGAAAAACTGTAGTGGGATGCAAATGGGTGTTTACTATCAAATACAATCCTGATGGAAGTATTAACAGGAATAAGGCAAGACTTGTGACTAGGGGGTTTACACAGACACATGGGATTGACTACCAGGAAACATTTGCACTGGTAGCCAAACTCAATACAATTAAGATTCTCTTGTCACTATTTGCCAATCTGGACTGGCCCCTACATCAGCTTGATGTCAAAAATGCCTTCTTGAATGGTGATCTTGAAGAGGAGGTGTTATGGAGTTGCCACTGGGATTAGAAGAAAACAACCACCCACAAAGAGTATGCAAACTTAAAAAGTCTCTGTACGGCCTGAAGCAGTCACCTAGAGCATGATTCGGGAGATTTGCAAAAGCAATGAAGAATCTTGATTACTATCAATGCCAGGCTGATCACACCATGTTTATTCGACGTTTGACTACTGGGAGGATAACTATCCTTATTGTCTATGTTGATGACATTGTCATTGCAGGTGATGATTGGGACGGTATGCAGGAGCTAAAGAATTCTTTGGCTCAAGAATTCGAAATCAAAGATATGGGTAACTTGAGATATTTCCTTGGAATGGAGGTGGCCAGATCTAGAAAAGGTATCTCAGTGTCTCAAAGGAAGTATACTCTTGATCTTTTAGAGGAAACTGGGATGCTAGGAGCAAAGCTAGCAGAAACTCCTATGTAATCAACATATAAGTTAAGTCTTAAAGAGGGCGGTACACCAGTGGACACAAGGAGATATCAGAGACTGGTGGAAAAACTGATTTATTTATCTCATACTCGGCCAGATATTAGTTTCCCTGTCAGTGTGGTTAGTCAATTTATGAGCAATCCTCAAGGGGAACACATGGGCACAGTGTTTAGAATCCTGAAGTACTTAAAAATGACACCTGGAAAGGAGTTATTCTTTAAGAAAGGGGGAGTAAGGAACATTCAAGTTTTCGCAAATGCTGACTGGGCCGGGTCTGCAACTGACAGAAGGTCCACAATAGGTTATTGCACTTTTGTTTGGGGCAACTTAGTTACTCGGAGAAGTAAGAAGCAACCAGTGGTTGCAAGAAGCAGTGCCGAAGCAGAGTATAGAGCCTTGGCACTTGGAATATGTGAAGGAATATAGATCAAGAGGATCCTAGCAGAACTACAAATCACAATAGAGCCTCAAATGAAAGTGTGGTGTGATAACATGGCCACAATAGGAATTGCAAAGAATCCTATACATCATGACAGAACCAAGCATGTGGAGATAGATCGTTTCATCAAAGAGAAAGTGGAATCTGGACTAGTTGATCTTGCCTATGTGCCCACTAGCAGTCAAGTCGCAGATGTTTTTACAAAGTCACTTGCAAGAGTCAAATTTGAAGAACTTAGTTGCAAGCTGGGAATGATCAATATCTATTCACCAGCTTGAGGGGGAGTGTCGGTGGAATATTATGAGTAATATTCCTATCAAGATACTATACAGCTGTAAATTAGATTATTGAGATATAGATAGGCTGTAAATAGTTAAGATAGAATAAGTTTGAAATCTCTTGATTTAAGGGATTACATTAGATATCTTTAGATATTATTTTAGATTTAAATTCCAACTTGTAATGGCCTATATATGGCTGTATATTTTTTAGTCAATACATTAGAATATCATTCCCCATTTCTGTTCACTTTCATTTACACTATCAAAAACCCAAGTTTGGTACTAGAGGTTGTTTAGCTATTTAACTATATACAAAGGAAATAATATGTCTTTACTATAGGGAAACTACCATTTTTTGCTAGTTACCTGTGAGGATATGCTGGCTTCTGAGTATATAAGCTTATCATACATGTGTATGTTTTTGTTCATGTTCTATTCCCTCTATTTCATACATTACAAAACAGAAAGTAGCATTTTATTATGTAAAATTTGTACTGAGAAATTTGAGTTTCATTTGGTATCTTTCCTTGATTGTATGTGAATTTTGAACAAGATTGAGCTAATTATGATATTTTGGAGTGGAATCATATTGATACTGTGACCATTTGAAGTCTGAGCTTGTGGAAATCCCAGCTTGTTCTAATTTACGACCTGTTAGCTGATTATATTGCTCATATGATGTATATTCTTCTTATGGCTTCTGAAGCCATCTATGCCATGCTTGAAGTGCACATATGTTGACTTAGGATCTACCAAGAGTTTGATTGGTTTGATAAATGGTACTTGTCACAGGAACTGAATGCATTGTATTCAAAACCCCTTAAGGAGTTATTGTCTATTGAAATGGAGGTAGATGATGCTGCTTTCATATCCATAGACAGTAAAGGAACTGATATCCGTGTCCGTCAAGGTACACAGGTAAATATCTTCATTGTTTTAGTTTCACTCCTTGCTTAGGTTTTATATCTTCTTCTACTTTCTTTTCAGTGATGATTTTCTGCTTTTTTCTTATTTGTAGTTCAACATACAGAGGATATCATTTGAGGTGGGGCATTCTGTTGAAACGTTAGAGGAAGCCAAGGCTGCTGTATCAAAACTTATAAATAAAGGCCAAGTACACAGCCTTCAAAAGTAATCTTTTCACTCTCAGGAAGTTAATCAAGGTTTCATCTTTCTTAGAATCCTTAACTTGTTTCTGTCGAGCATCGATTAAAAGGATGTGTGGACGTATCTTTGATTTTCTTTTCTTTTCCTTTTTCCACCATAAACTGATTAGTGCGAGGATAATCAACTAACCCTTCTGTGATTTCAGCATCTGCTCTAGTATAGGTCAGCTAACATTTTGATCCTCAAGTCTCCTATTATGAGATGATCTGGATATATGAGTTTGTATTTATTGTGGCTGAATGAAAAGTCAAGGTTAATGTTCTCCATACCATGCAGACTCTCTAATGCAATGCCAAACTATGAAGTGATTAGTACTTTCCCAGCCATACACATAAATTTTCCATGACAAAGATTTACTCCATTATTCTGAATTATGGATCAGTATCCTAATCTGAAAGGGACTGATCTACCATGATGTGTAAATGAAAAATGACATTGATGCGTTGTGAGGTCTCATTTTTCTTGCAATTATACAGCATAAGAGGACCCAGTTGAGTGACTTTTCTTCAAGGGCATATTGAAAATTCTATGCATCATTCCAAACATGGAACTACGCTACAAAACCCTCCGCTTGTTTACTTAATTTTGCTAGTAGTAAGGTGGTGCCTTGATTAATTTGTTTATGCATTTTTTGAGTAATCTTTTTTTGAGGAAGTTGCAAATAGAGTTTTTATGTTGGATTTAAACAATTCAATCTGTCTTTTAATTACTGTCTCAGGTGCGGATTTAAATTAATTAACGAGTTATGACTCTTTAAGTTACGAGTTTGATTGAATCTACCATAGATTTTGCCAACTTCAAGCTAAATCCTTAATAGAACAGTACCTTGTACCATGTTGATCGTTTCACTAGTCAGACAAATGACATGGGGCTATCGTAGTATGCCTACAATCCAATCCATCACTTTCCACAAAAAGAATAATTTACCATTATTTCAATAGAAGAAGAATAATTTAACATTATTTCAATCACTCAGAACAAGACAAGGCATCTAAAGATTCAATCTTTTTCCCTACCCAACGTGACAAAAGACTCAATTTTTACCATTTCTCAGCCAAGACAAAATCTTCTCTTTTTACCGTTTCTCTGGTAAAGACAACAGTTGAACAGGTACAGATCCACAAAACAACACAAAACCCAGTTCAGAGCTCTCTTCCCTTTTGCTGAAAAAGCAATTCACATCATTGAGTGAGCAATAGCCATATCTAGGATATGGCTACTTCATTCATGAGTGAGACCAGCAGCAGCAGGAGCAGTAATGGATCATCACAACCAGCAATAGTTAAGTTAACTCTAGACCATCTCTTCACAATCTTGCTTCTTCTTCCTATTGAATCAATTCTCTCCTTTAACATGACCTGTAGAAAGTTCAGGTCCTTCACAAGCTCTGATGCACTGTGGGAGTCCATATGCAGGAGGGAGTGGGGACACACATCAGTGGCTGCCCTCAAGTCTTCTATCACCAACAACCAGCAGTTGCCATGGATGAGGCTGTACAAGCAGGTGTCTCAGCTTGACTCTGTTTCTTGTTATAAACTGTCCGACCCAGATGGTGGCTTGATGTTTCCATCCCCCAGAGCTTCTCACTCCCTCAACTTTGTTTCTGGTTGTTTGGTTTTGTTTGGCGGTGGTTCTGAAGGAGGTCGGTCTCATCCTTTTGTTTTTAATTTCTTTGTTATGAATGGTTATTAGTTCTCTTGCCATTTTGAAATAAAAGAAAAAGATCTAACAAAGAGTTCAGAGTGTATATGACACTCCAATCTCTTGTTATGAGTTCACTGATATAAATAAAAACTCGTCATTCTATAGCCTCGATGGCACCTAAGACATATGCATTGAATATTTTTTCTTGATCAGTGCATTGAGTCATCTTCTTATTTGATAGTTTGGAGTCCAAAAACAAAATCAAGTGGCAGTGTTGGTGATATATCTCCTCATTCAGTAACTCTTGTGTACTGTTCTAAATTTAAATGTACATGGCACCTTAGTTAAGTGTCACTATTTTGTATTGATGCCTTGACACGTTCCTTAGTTTGACAAACAAGATATTGAAAGGTAGCAGAGTAAAATTGGCTTCCTGCTGCTACTCAGTCCTATGTCAGGAAAAGTGATAACTGGAAAAAGAAAGTTCAATCCTATAGTTGAATGAACTTAGCAGCGCCTATTTTATGAAGTGTTATTAAACAGATAAAGTAGGAAATAAAGCAAAGATGCTGGTAATCGCAAACAATATCCTGCAAAATGGAACTCGAATGTGGAATTCTTTGTTGTTCTTTGAAATCGTTGCTTACGAATACGATAGCCATAGTAAATATCCGGGATGATGCTTTACAATCAGTAGCAACTTATGTATTCTGATGTATATAGGCATCTGCTTGTTTGGTAAGACTCTACATGGTTATCAACAAAGTTATCATTGTCTGCCAGGTTCCAAGTTTTAGTGCTAATAAATTGCTTGAGGCATGCTTGGAATTGGGGGTTTTTTGTTATGGTGAGGTTAAAGACCTGATTCCATGGCTGAAGAAGATAACCTGACTACTATCGTTCAAGCCCTTCAAAGCATTCCTTGCATCATGTATGCATGTATGTATCTTTGTCATTTTGAAAATTTTCCAGATGAGATCAATTCCACGTATTTCATTATCATACACAAAGTGTGAGCTCAAAGTGAACTAGTAATCACATGAATTTTCTTCCAACCCTTATTAATTAGAATGTTCCGAATAAGGAATGTTTAGATTTGTTAGGAATAATGATCACAAAGGAAGAGAGTGGTTAGTTTATACATGGAAGAAGAAGATAGGCCGGAAGTTCTCCGGAGGTTGTAAAGGGGTTTCCCTTGTGAAGAAGGTTCTGCTTTCTTGTTTCTAAATAATAAAGAGCTACTGCTCTCTATTTGTGTTATTTCACACTCATGCTTATTAACTTACATAGTTACCTAACAAGATTCCTAATGTTCAAGCTGTAATGCATAG
Source organism: Erythroxylum longipes (assembly GCA_027563885.1). Taxonomy (NCBI): domain Eukaryota; kingdom Viridiplantae; phylum Streptophyta; class Magnoliopsida; order Malpighiales; family Erythroxylaceae; genus Erythroxylum; species Erythroxylum longipes. The sequence continues at coordinate 1,126,335 of JAOQMS010000003.1, read as the reverse complement.
TAGCTCTGCTTGATTATGTTTCAACACTTTAAGGGGTACTCATTTTCTACATTTTGTGTTCTTATCCTTGTAGGTCGCCATCTTGATGATACATGGGTGGCATATATTGGTAATGATTTTCCAAGGATGCTGAAATGGAAGAAAGTTCATTCAGGGATTCCGAGTGGTAGATTTGGTCATACATGTGTTGTCGTTGGCGAGTATCTTGTACTCTATGGAGGAATAAATGACTCTGGAATTCGCCAGAATGATACTTGGGTCGGACAATTGGTATTCAGTGATAATCAGAGCATTACAATCTCATGGAGGCTGTTGAATGTTGGGTCCACTGTGCCGCCGCCACGAGGGGCGCATGCAGCTTGCTGCATCAGTGAAAGTAAGATGGTGATCCAGGGAGGGATTTGGCTGAATGGCATCAGATTGAGTGACACATGGGTTTTAGAACTTTCAGAGAATCATCATTTTGGAACCTGGAGAGAGTTGATAACTCATCCATCACCACCAGCTCGTTCAGGGCATTCATTGACATGCATCAGTGGAACTAAAATGGTTTTATTTGGAGGAAGAGGATTGGGATATGATGTGCTGAATGATGCATGGCTCTTTGAAATCTCTGATGATCAAACGAAATGGATACAACTTCCATATGAACTGCAAACCATACCTGAAGGTCTCTCCCTGCCAAGAGTTGGGCACTCAGCAACACTCATCTTGGGATCTCAGTTGCTCATTTATGGAGGCGAAGATTCGTATAGACATAGGAAGGATGACTTTTGGGTGTTGGATATTAAATCGATCCCGCCACAGCTGACTGCATCAAGCTTGAAAGGATTACAGGCAAATATGTGGAAGAAGCTCAACATAGATGGTTACAAACCAAATTCCAAGTCATTCCACAGGTCCTGTGTTGATCATTCAGGACGCTTCTTGTTTGTATTCGGCGGGATGGTGGATGGGTTGCTTCAGCCTCCTGAGTCACAAGGCTTGCTGTTTGATGGTCAGCTTTTTCTAGTGGAACTTGTGCATCTACCATAAAGTGGAACTCAAAGGTACTACTAATTTATTGTTAAATACCGGAACAATCTCAACCTATGCTGAACCACTACACTGCTTCCCTATATTTTTTTTAGTTGCATAGTACATCTTCCAAAACCAGTAGCAATCCGAAGTTCGTTCCCATGACATGTCTACGTCTAGTTTGTGAAAATGAGAAGTAAATGAGGCAGACTAGGTTCACTTGTATGTGTTGGATTCTTGGAGTATTTCTAGAACTTTTCTAAGATATCTCCAGGATATTACTTTCGATTCTTTTAGTACGAGATATCAGGGAATTAGTTCACTGCCGGTGCCAAGGTCAATGGAAAAGATAGAAGCGCCAAAAGAAATGAAAAAACAGAACAAGGTGGGAGTAGAGAAGATAACATAGGAAAAAAAGGTTATATCAAGTTCATCACTTGGCTTTGAGTCAATGACTCGGTAAATAATTTGTTTGAAACACGTCATTTGCGGACTATTGCGTGACTGCAGGTTCTACCGATATAAAAGAGGTACATATGAATGAACCTGTGTTCAAAATGAAGCAGAACAAGGTTAGACAACAAGACCACGACTCTATTTCTTCAAATGAATCAAAGAAATGATTTAATCCTTGTTTTTAAGCAAAACTTAACATACGAAAGTAACTTCTGGAGGATCAATTACCAATAAGTCAAATCTGTAATTCCCAGGAAGCTATACGAGAACAATTGAAAGATGAATTAGAAACAATCAGTCCATAAAAAACATGAATTTTCTTAATCTGCAGATGACTCCAGGTGATGCCGAGAACTTACAATTTCAATACCCACAAGACAAAATTTCCATTTTCTTTGTTCATTGGTTGGAGGAATTTACAAAGCACGCATTTTTTACTAGAAAAACGTCTATTTGCTCGTGTTGCAGAACTCCAAGTCTGTTGTTCATGTTCTTGGTTCTAACTTGCAGACAGCTACTTGCAATGATACTGCTTCAGAATTTGCAAGTCCTAGAAACTTTGACAAACATATGATAAGAACACGAGTTCCTAACTCAGGCAAGAGTGAAGAAAGTAGGAATTATTTTTACATACTGTATCATCAGGTAGATCAAATTCCACAATGCAACTCTGTTTTTATCTGAGAACTGATAAATCAGATATGTTCAGGAGCTCAAACCATTGTTAGGCATTTTGTCTGATTATTGTAATATCAGGAACAAGGACAAAAGGTTACAAGTTTCAGGTTGTGCCAGGTAAAGAACAGAGTAATTAGCTTGTTAAGAACCATAACATCCAATAGCTCACAAACATTTTCCTTTCTATTTAACATAATTGCAATCTGATCAAACATGTAAATTTCCTACCAGATATCAAGCCACCCCATCACAAAAAAAGCCTTCATGCCCTATGTTAAAAAAATGATAAAATGGCACAAAACACAGACTATACACCAAACGAAACTGTAAAAGAGAAAACACCACCTTCTTCTAGCTTATCATCAATCAACCCATTCAAGAATACACCCACCATTACAGCTGCTACGACCATCAATATTAATAGTAAAGAGAACAGCAAAGAGAGTCTACCAGTGCAATATTACACCGGTATCACGTCGTTCTTTGATGTGTCTTCACATCGCAAGACGATACCATCAAGGCTAGCTGGAAATATACATTTGGCCCATTGACATCCTGTTGTCGTTGGCTCGGGGGGAGGAACTATCATAAGCACATTTTCATTCCTTTGAACGACTCCCATTACACTAACAGTGCTTCCTTCCTTGATATACCTACAAAAGCAAGAATTTCCCATATGTTCAGATTGAAAACTCAGATAAAGTAATTTGATGAGTAACAGCTGATTCAGACGGTAAAATGGCAAGCATACAGTGCAACTAATTTGATCACTGTTTTAGTTTTTATCTAACCAAACGTTCTGGATATCATAGATCCTTCCTGAGTTGGTAAACATAACCCAACAACAGAAAAAGAGAACAGACATATGCTCATTTCAAGAAAATGAGTTTTCAGGAGAAAAGTATATTAAAATGAGCTTGAGGTTTCACTAAAAACTGGCTTGACAAAGAGAAAAAGAGGCAGAAAAGAATTGGGAAGACAAAAAGTCTCATGGTATTACAAATATTTCTGTTTCAGAGCCATACCCTTCTTTCAATCGCATTATACGATCATCACTTGAAAGATTTCTCTCCGCCAGCCATCTGATGAACTCTGGAGACAAGTCTTCGGTGCCAGGGTTGACATCAATCACAAGGGAATCATCTACATAAGGAGTCACCCTTGCTCCATAGCCAGTTTTCACCAGTGCTCTGAGCCCAGATTGGAAATCAGAGATGTAGAAATCAACTGCACGCCTCTGGCAAATTGTATTAAGAAACAAAAGATCCAATTAGAATAGAGAACGTATCCAAATTTCTCCAGGAAATCTGAATGGTACGTGAAAAATATATTTGAACAGTGAATGATATTCATCAAAACGTATCTAGTCAACATTTCAATTGCTCACTTCTAACAATCTGAGTCCCCATGTAAAACGCCGGTGTGTTGGGTTGGCTGCTTTGGAATCCCATCCTCGATACTCATACAAACTTGTGGAAGTATACACACATCTGGGAACCTTTTGGAATGATGATTCAAGAGGCACATTACCACAGGTGACCACCTTCAGAACACAGCAAAAGAATGGGTTTAAATTCCAACAATAATCAACATATAGAATGGCCAGAAAAGCCTCCAAACTATAAATTCATTCTGTAAATGTTAGAGCATCATCAACTGAACTCAATCTATTATAATTAATCCTTATCCAGACACTACACTTACGCATCAATCCCTTCACAAGATAGCTGACAATGCAAATTCACAAAACAGATCCAAGCGTCCAACCGCAAAGACACTGGAGCATACTCCTAGTACACAAGATTTATTGACCACTCCATGTTTGGATGCTACATTTCTACATTCTTCATAGCTTCAATAGTAATTATCAAAGAGGAAACTAGCTGAGAAATATTCCAGGTCTGTTTACCACCCATATACCTGCCTACGATCTTTTTTGCATATTCTTCTGTTCCAGAAAATTTTCTCCATGGCGACAAGTTAATTTCCAAAAATGGCAGCCTTCAAATAACTTAATTTTGTTTTCCCACCATCGTATGCCTTCCTTATCAGGAAAGAAAGAATACAACTGTGTTTTGGGATCAGAATTACAAAGGGGACTTTGAACTCTATACAACTAAGTTCCCTATGGCTTCTAATTCAATGATAAACTCCTCATTCTTTAATGCAAACAGTTCTAGGCATGCTTCAAGCAAACAGTTTAATATCACTGGCATATTAGCTATATAGAACAATTCATAGTTCATGCAGTTACTGAGTCTAAATGGAGTGAGTGATGGATTTATCTATAGAAGTTCAACATAATATATAACATAAAGTATGTTAAATACCCCAGAAATCTTCACAAATTGGCCATTTTTGGCATCACGTAACTCAGCATCTGGATAACGAGAAATGAAACCCATGATAGCGCTTCTTCCAAAGAATGTATTCCATGTAAATAATGCAGCAACAGCACCAAAAAGAATGACAACAACTATGAGGAGAATTGCATTATGAACTGCTCCAAGAATAAAACCACCAGCAATGAAACCCATCACAAAAAGTAGAATTAGTGACCACAGTATTGGCTTTGGGAAGTTCCTTCTGAAGGAAAAGTCACCATCTTGGCTAAGAACAGTCACAGCTTGATTGTGAACAACAGCAGAACCTGATATCTTCATTGACCCTGTAGATTCCAAAGGACCAGATACTTTTCGAGGCGCCCCAGATGAATTTAATGGGCCTGAAGATATAGGACCAGATGTAATAAGGCCAGTAGTAGGAAGAACGGGAGGAAGAGGACCAGAGTTTTGGCGACCAGAGGGCGTTACTCCACCAGATTGAGGGCCTGATGACTTCTTTAAGGGTTCCCCATGTTTATTCAATGGACCAGAATTTGATTTCTTCATCGAAGATGAACCAGTCACACCTGCAGAAGAAACTGAACCAGATGCGGTGTAGGCAGCCCGAGCTGCTGCATTATGCATGATTGGTCCTGAATGAGAAGCAGCACCTCCAAAAGATCCTGTTCGTGAGGGAGCACCAGTTATAGGTCCAGACTTTCTAGACTTTGAGCCATCAACAGGAATGTCAAACATTTTCCCCAACTCTCCTGACTTCTTTATATCACCACCTGTATACGGCATGGCTACTGAACTCATTGTTTGAGCCCTTTCCTTTGGTTGTTCTGGCCGTCCTGATACATAGAGGCCATTGCTGAGCTGATGAGATGGGAACCGGGAACCCATCTAGCTTCTTTGAGAGACAACAGAAGAACAGTATTGATGTACCACAACGCAGTGGTCAAATAACTGCCAAGACAAAAGAAGCATCAGACAGATTATCAGTAAACAGTATCAAAGCAAGTTTTCAGGTCAACCGTATCAATGCATCAGCAGGACATTAAGTGTAAAAGGAATATGGCATCTCAGACAATCAGAATATAAAGATTAAAAATGCAGATGAATACATAGCAGCAGCCCAACAATAAGAAACCACTTTAAAGTCCAGATTTTCATGGCTACCAACCCTCAGTTATAAAGATCCCTAATTATCAGACTACCACTAAAACAAGATAAAGAAAAAAAAAATTTGAAGGGAAGACAAATTAACTGAAAACAGCTTCAATTCCCATCTACAAAATAGTCAAGCAGCAAGTTTCATCCATGTACCGCTTCACATACTTCATTGCATCACTCAAACAGTGAATAAGAGCCTATAGATGCAATCCGAACATAACAAGTAAAGAATAAGATCTAAGATCCTGAGACGAGGAATCTTAAAATGATCAAACGGGCGCTACATCCAATAACCTCCTATTGTATGTTTTTCCCACATATTCTTAGAAATCAATCATACACCACCTTCCATCTCAACTAGGAATTAACATTAAAGACATGCAGGTGGACAACTTAAACCTGAAGAATCCCATGAGAAACAATAAGATCTATTGCAACAAGCAGAGATTTCAAGGCCTAGGAGCTCACTATAGATAAAAACCCTGAGATATGTACACTAAACCCATTATAAATCTATGATTCAATAGAACATAGGAACAAAAAATATATATGACCTTCTAGTAATCTCAGAATAAAAGACGCATCAAAACCCATAATTTGCAAGGAAATCTTCCTAAACACAGGGATTTACAAACACCCAAATATCGAAAGGCACCAGCTTAGCTGAAGAGAGATCTGAAGAGAGAAGCAGAGTCTTCAGGAGTTGTGGGAGTAAGGTAAAAGAAGAAAAGATGATGGACAAAATGCCTACACACAACACATACCTGGACAACAAGAGACAGCTGAGGAAGTTACTGAAATCTGGTGGAGATCAGGAGACAGTAATAACAATAACATCAATAACAACAACATGGGTGAATCAAAAGACAACAATGGTAAGCAGTACTAATAACAAATATCTCTTTCTCTCACTAAAAGACCACTCTTTTCTTTCTCAACTCTCTAGGAATGAGGCTTACTATGTTTATATCTGTCTCTCTCTCGCTGTCTCTCTCTCTCTCTCACACACACACACACTAAAAAGCAAGTCTCTTTATCTCTTCCTCTCACTAAAAATCGTTTCTTTTTCTTCGTGAGTGTCACTTGAGCGAGCCGCAACTGCTGGTGAGTTGTCTCGTCCAGCAAAAGCCTCCAAACCCAAATAATAATGATTTATTAAGCAATCGGTTTTTTTATATACTTTACTCCTAATGTCAATCTGAAGATTAAATTGTTTGATAAAGGACTTTCTGTGCTCAAGACAATAATAATACCCATTAGCATAAATGTACTAAATTCGACTTTCCCACCTCTCTCTACCGTGGGTAGGTAACTGAAATGACAGATAGGTACCAGATACTGATGGCTGAAATGTCATGTTTAGCCTCCAATATTGTGGGGACATGACAACCTTGTTTCACATCATATTTTCCTTTGACAGTACTAAGTTCCTATTGTTTCACCCCTCCGCGAGATCAACTCATGTTGGAAGTAAAAGATTTTTTCCAAGACAATTGGAGTGATAAAGATAGGATCTTTGATCACAGATATGTGTGTTAAGATGAATCTGTGACATACAAACAAGTTCTACCCTGTACTTGATTATGGGTTTCTTTTTCTTGAATATCCAACGAGTCTATTGTGTATCAGACGGTGGTTGTCTGCAGAAAGATATGAGATTCTGACATGAGATAGTGCTCATAAAAATTTAATTATCCAAAAGGGATGATGAATTTAGCGTTTTGTTTTTATTCAAGAAAAGGGATAGCATATAAAGCAATATTGATTGAAAAATGTCAATTTGTTTTCTAAAAATAGATTTAACCCTATTTTATCATTTTACATGAGAAAGACAAAATTAGCTTATTTCTTATGATTATTATTTTTTATTATTTCTAATATTAAAAAAATTGAAATTAATTTCATCAAAATTGACAACTCCCTGAAAAAAAAAACTTCACAGAAATGTCCTTTTCTTTACAGGTCTAGTCTCACATCATGAAGTAATGTAATTTAACAAAAATAGTAATAACAAGTATTTATTTAGTATTTTAGATAATAAAGGTTGATGGGTACAACCAATTTGCTTTCTTCTTCTGATTTGTCGCCTCTTGAGCTCTAAGTTACCCTATAAAAACCATAACTTTCCTCAGTCATTGAGTGCTTAAAATGCTAATACCTTCATGTGTACTTAACCTTGTGGTTCTCTCCTCAAATTCAGGAATTCATATTTATAAAGAAAGAAAAATGAGGTAGGGTAAGGGGTAGAAGAAAGATAGTTATTTTCTTCTGCATGCTTGACTTATAATGAAATCAAATTGTGTCTAATTTCTCCCTTTAATTAGATTTTTTTGGATTAGGTTGGCCAGATTTAGTGGATAACAGATAGGATTTAATATTAAAATTTTAAATTTTGTAACTTTCTTTTTCATGACTAACAAAATTTCAACTTTTATTAATGATAGAAAGGGACATTATGACCAATACCTGTTTTCTTGAGTTTTAGGTTTTGACTATTGTTCAAAATGTATAGTTATTTAAGCTTATCCTATTATGGACTTTGCTTTATATGTTCAATACTTCCAAAAAATGTAAATAAATTGTTTGAAAATTTTTTTGCCCTTTCTTCTGCATTTCTTGCAAGGCATAACAATTGATTTTTTGTTTTGCTTTTACTATTTATAAATATTAATTTAATTATGATTTTTTGAGAAAAAAATGTAAAATTGAGGGTTATTCTCTCTTTACAAGCTTGTATTGAAATTGGATGAAGTCAATATGACAGGAAATTGATTTGATGATCACAATCACATCAATAATTTTTGTATTCTAAAACAAATTCTATTAAAAATGATACTACCATGATAAGTAGTTTTCTTGGAATTGATGTTTTGGTAAAAGGTTGCATAGTACTCCTCAAATTATTTTGACTTGTCTTAGTCATGTCTTCACCAAATATGCAATTTCTTATAACAGAATTTCCCATTTATAGTAAAGTGTTCTCTAGAAATAATTAAAAGATGTGGTAACCATATCTTGGACAAAAAGATTGCAACTTTCAATTATGTTGATGTTTCCCTTCCCTTAAGCAATGAAGAAAACAGGAAGGCATTGACAAGCTACAAAGTCCATCCATGGTTTTGGAATGTGAAACACATACAAGGTTGGTCAGTGTTTCACTCTATCCAAATGCCAGCTAACTTGACTAATAGGTGATGGAGTGAAGTGAACACATCTGTTTTTGCTTGCAAGTGCTTACTCTTATTGTGTAGTTGGAATTTAACCACAATGAGTTTCCATCTTTTTTGGTCTTTTCCTTTCATTCTTTTGGACCCTTTGATGTAGCATTTGATATCGAGCCCGGCCCAATTAGGTCCACGAAAGTTATAAATCCGAAAACAAAAGAAATTTGACCAAAAACATGAGTTTGACCAAATCTAAATATCCGATATTAAGCTTGAGTTCGATCAAATTGATGCCTAATTTGATGTTTTCTTAGTAAAGTTTTTTATAATTCATTGGATTTATCCTTTTCCTGTCCCTTACAAGACATGGACATATCAAGAGAGCTTTGTCACTCTCCGAAGAACAATACAGTTGTCGTTTGCACATATCTTTTCCATGCAACTCATATCTCCATTTGTTGCCTTTTCAAGTACACCTGTTTAGTTTATGCTAATTTATTTCAAGCACCTTAAAAATAGAAAATTTTAATCACCAATCACAAAAATGAGAAGCATCAACTCTTTCAACTTGATAGTGATAGTCCAATGATGATAGGATTTGGTAAAGCAAAGATAATTACAGATAATGGGGCCTATCTTATCTCATACAAAATGCAAAATAGCTGAAGAAGTGATGTTAGGTAGTGGTAGTGGCAGCTGGTGAACTCATTTCAAGAAATGAACAATGAACCAACAAAGATCATGTCATGTGACGTGAAGCTGAAGAAAGACACCATTTTTGTTTTAGTGTTGCATCATTTAAGGATTGACCTGTATATTTTTAGCAAGTTTGTTTCCTTTTCTTACATCATCAAAAGAGAAAATTTAGGTTGTAACAATAATGTTACAAAATGTAGAGAGGGCAAAAGAGAGTCACATGATGTCTCAACCCGGCCAAATCGAGTTTGAATATTCAAACCCGATTCGGGTTCTAACTTGACAAATTATTTTGTGGCCTAACTAATCATAAGATATCAGTCCAAGCCAGGCCAAATTTAATGAACCAAACTATGTTTGACCAGGTTCAAGTTCAATTGGACCTGACTCGTTGTCACTACTGTGAACATGAAAATGACTCAAGCTGACTACAAGGAATAGTCAAACGAAAGTTCCCTGTTATCTATGAGTACTTTTTAAGTGTCTCTAATCACAACTGTTAAAGTAGGTGAGGCAATTGGCCGGCAGAGTAACACCTCAGGCCAGCTAATGAAAGATGCTAAAACAGGCCTGAGCCTAAATATCAGAAAATGTTGATTGAATTTAACAATGTTATTGAGTTTGTTGACAAACAACATGGATTCCTTGTTGGTAAACAAAAACATTCCTGTACTCTTGCAGGGTTCAAGAGTAAAAAACCACAACAGCCAGTGGTTACATAACTTCTGAGGATACTCAAAGTCATAATCTCCTAAACAAGCAACATTATCAGGCAAAATTATCAGATTTATGAAACAAACAAACAAATTGAATAGATTAGTTTCAAATTTCAGATCGACATTTTGCAGAGATGAAGAGAAGAAATAGAATACTTCATAACTCAACAAATTTCCATCACCTATTTTCCCACTGAATCAAGCCACCCTCCATCATTAAGGCTTCACAACCTAAAAGAACTGGAGAAGTACCAGCAATCTATGCACCATGTTGAGGTGAACGCATAAGAAACCGAGAAGGTGAGCAGAAGATCACCTCATCTAGGATCATCAATTCTAATGCGACTACAAAACTAGCTGCAGCAACTAACCTCAATGTTAAGAAATGGAGAGATTCTTACTTAAGAGGTTCATGGATAGGTATGTAAGTGCCCTGCTAACTACACTGGTATGACATCAACATTGGTTGTATCTTCACATCTCAAAACAATGCCGTCAAGGTTCGCAAGAAACATGCATTTAGGCCAGAGCCATCTGGTTTCCAATGGTTCTGCTGGTGGAACGATCGTAAGTACATTTTCATTCCTTTGAACAACCCCCATCACACTAACAGTGCTGCCTTCTTTAATGTACCTGCAGAAGCAGCAGTGTGATTCAGTCATACACCGCGATGATGGCGATAACACTAGTTAAAGCTGCAAGAGCTCTAGACTCACTACTACTCAATAATGATGATGGTCACGGCTTCGACATCATATTGATAAATTTGCATGAGATATGATTATGATCTTAAATTTTTAGAAGAAATATCTTACCCTTCTTTTAATTTCATCATACGATCATCACAAGAAAGATTCTTCAATCCCAACCACCTGACAAACTCTGGAGACAAATCTTTCTTCTCTGGATTGATATCAAGAACAAAGGAGTCATCAACAAAGGGAGTTACCTTGGCACCATTGCCAGTTTTAACCAAAGCTCTTAACCCAGACTGGAAATCAGAGATGTAAAAGTCCACGACGTAAGACTGACCAAAGAAAAGAACAAAAAATTTTATCAGAACTTTTGTAGTCTATAATTTAATAACAAGGCTACTTGTCGAGACATGCACATCATTGCATATTAAGGAAAAGGGGATGTTATGAACCATTTGTAATGTGTTAATATTATTTCATGCTGCGACCAACGCTATGTTAATGGGATCATTAAATAATTCCCCCAACGCCAAAGGCAAGCATTTAAGATAAATCAAAGGGCAGCAGTTTCTTTTGTAGTTCTCATCAGTCACAAAAGGAATAATAAATTAAGATCTTTTAGGAATACGACAAAAATTAACTCCTGACCAAATATATTGTGCCAGGTACTCACCTCTGATGATCTCAATCCCCATGTAAAATGATGATGGTTCGGATTGGCTGGTTTTGAACCCCATCCTCGATACTCATACAATCTCGTTGATGTATAGACACACCTTGGGGCTCTTTGGAATGATGACTCCAATGGGACATTACCACATGTAACCACCTTCAGCAATTAAAAAGACAGGGATCAACCTCATGTGATTAGATATAATAGTTAAACTAAATAAAATGTATGTGACCTCCCCGAAGAGAAATACCAACTAGGCCTTCAGTCTTATAAAACTGTACTTCCCACAGTTAATTATACTAATCTAGTAACCAAAACAATCCGATAATCCAACTTCAAGTGAAATCCACACATATCGAAGTACAACAATAGCATGAGTTTTGTTATAATCAAAACATAATAACCTATCTCTAAGTGTAACTTCCATATTAACTTGCAAAATAAAGAAGGCTGCAATCAACATCGATGTAGAGATCCAAATATGCAATGGACATAAGATAGGATGTAGATATCTTGTTTTCTGCACACACGTTCACATATTTTGAAGCTGTCTATAACATACCCCCGAAACTTTCACTCTTTGTCCATTCTTGGCAGTTCTGAGATCCGTATCAGGACATTGAGCTATAAATTCTACGATGGCTCTTCTCCCTAAAAAAATGTTCCAGATGACCAATGCTGTGACTGCAGCAAAAAGAGCCACTACCACAATGAGGAAGATGGCATTGTGCACTGCCCCTAGAATAAAACCACCGACGACGAATAACACCACAAATAAGAGAATCACCAACCATAATACTATCTTTGGGAATCCCTTGGTGATACAATAACCATCATCTTGAGCAAGAGTGGTCACAGATGGGTTGCTAGAGAAAGAGGAGCCATCCCTTTTCAGCGAACCCATGGATTCTAAAGGACCAGATACTTTCTTAGGAGCTCCAGATGAATTTAGGGGGCCAGAGGAAATGGGCCCAGATGTTATAAGACCGGTTGCAGGCAGAACAGGTGGGATAGAGCCAGAATTCTGTCTTGTTGCTCCACCGGATTGAGGGCCAGATGACTTCTTAATAGGTTCCCCGTGTTTATTAAGTGGTCCTGAACTTGACTTCTTCGATGAAGTTGAACCAGGGCCTCCAGAAGATAGGGGACCTGACTTAGTATAGCCAGAACGAGGAGCAACATTTGGCATCGCTACCCCTGACTGTGTACTGGTCCCTGTAAAAGACCCAGTCCTTGAAGGGGCACCAGCTATGGGTCCAGATTTTCTAGACTTAGAGCCATCCTTAGGAATATCAAACATCTTCCCTAGCTCTCCTGACTTCTTAATATCACCACCAGTATAGGGCGTGGCAGTCGAACTCATGGTTGGGGCTTTCTCCTTTGGTTGCTCAGGTGGGCCTGATACGAAAAGGCCATTGCTGAGTTGATGAGATGGATATCTAGAACCCATCCAGCCACTTAAAAGAAAAGCAAACAACCACCAACTGAACTAAGGAACCAACAATTTGCCAAAGTGATTCTCTGAATCCTGCTGAATGACACAACATTATTAGACATCATACATAATATCTGCACCATAACCGAGTATCAACTTTAATCCCATACACACTTCTGCAACAAAAAGCAGTTTATTTACCGAGCAGTAAGCAAATTGCTATATAGTTGATCTCTATTTTGCAGTGACTATGAATTAACATAACGCAAATACGAGGAACAAAAACCACAGACTCAAGAAACAACAGTTGCAACAGAAGGATCCATTTCAAGTTGGCTGTTGTTTGAGAAGAAACAAACAAAACAAGGGATTCATCATACAGCTTAATTTCATTTCTAGGAAATTACAACGAAATAGAAGACTATTCCTCACACTAATCTGCATAACCTATGTACATGTAAATACATATTTTGAGAAGAAAACAAAAACTTTATCATCAAGTTATCAGACTTTATCATCAAGTTATCAGAAAAAGTAACAAAAGGATAGGAAAAACATTCCTCACAATGGCATGAAAATGTTCACCGTGTGAGAATAGGTAACATGGATAGTTTAATGAACTAAGCTACACAGAGAACTGATCACAATCCCTAAATTTTTTGGTCTCAAGACAAGATAGTGGAGGTGTGACAAAACTTACAGTTTCTATAAAAGATCCTGTCACTTAGGACTCAATGTTATAAAATTGAGAGTGTGGTATTTTCATCATCTTCCCCCTTAGCAACAATCTTTCAATATCCCCCTTATACATAGTGTGATATTTTCATCATCTTCCCCCTTATCAACAATCTTTCACTATCCCCCTCCTCTCTGTTTCCCAGAAAAGGAAAAGAGAAGCTTGGTAGAAGAATAAATGAAAATTTGGAAAGGCAACTAACATATGACCTTAGATCTCATCATTTGTGGAAATTTTGTTCCTTAACTCTCCTTGAATTCTTTTCAGCTATGAAGACCGACCATTGGAAAAGATGTCTACTTGTCAGAAGAAAAAGTTTCTACTTTTCCGTTATTGAAGTTCTCAAAATGGGTCTTCTTCTGAAAACTATAATGCATTAGCAAAGTTCAACCAAGAAAACTCAAGTTCAGGAAACAAGCTTTACAGGGTTTTATATAATGAAAAGCTTATCCTTCCACATTAATTCCAATACAGTAGATGAATTAATTAGTTTCTCAAAAGAATAAAATGAGGATATTAATTTATTGTACTTCAACAAATGTCCAAAATGTAATATACCAAACCTGAAATTAACAAGTGTTGTTTATTCAATGCACAGAATCAGTCCTGAAAGTTCGTGAAACATATGATATCCAGATCCGATAAGTTAATTAAGCACAACCTGAGCTTTTTGACAGACTTTCAACACATGTAACTGAAGAAGAGTTTTTAACACTACAAGAAGATTTGAAAGTATCATGCTTCGACAAATCTAATATTACTCCACCTGTCTAGAGAAAAGGAAATTCAAGTCAATCCCATAAGGCCAAATGCTAACCAACAAACTCCTTACATTTACATCAACTGAAATAACCTATAATTGTCCACAAATCACCAAATACGACACCACAAGTCCTTAACTAAGTAGATTTTCTCGCACGATGAAAAGACAGCCCAAATTGCAACTTGTAAATAGATCTTCTTTCTCATTCAACTCAGTTCCCGAAACTGAGAACCTTAATTTCTTGTTCCACACCTTCTCCGCAACCGACATATGATTATTAGAATCCCGTACACTTACCCCTAAGGCATACTACCTCCACAAACCAAGATTGTTAAACTCAAACAAACAAAGCCACAGCACACATAATGAAAACAAAAGACACCCAGCTTAACACTCTTAATAAAAGATCTAATCTCATATCAAACTTTGACACACCAACATTCTCTCAAGTAACTACGATGCAATACAAACCAAACAAAATAGAAAAAAGTAAGGTCATCTAGGCAATAAAATGGGAATACCTGAACAATTGGTGAAAAACTGAAAGTGAGTGTGGGTATCAATCAAAAACGGATTTTGAAGCAGTAGTAGGACAGTGAGATCCCATCTCCATAAAAGTCACCATCTTTCTTTCTCTCTCTCTTTTGAAAGAGCGAAAACAACTGACTGGTTGTCACTACCTGGGAAGGAAATAAAAAAAGAACCCACCAAATTAACAGAGAGAAGAAATGAATGGACTGAGTGAAAATGAATCGTTTTCGTTAAAAAGACCGAACCTTTCACCTTCTCACTTCATGCCTGTGTCGTCTTTGCTCTGTTATGTTTTTTATTGGTTTTTAAAGACTGTAACTTTGTCTCACAGTGTTTAACGTGGTCGGAGCGGAAATGAAGTGTCCTAACAACACGTCCAAAATGACAGAAATGCCACTGCTCCCGCGAAAATTAGTTTTTGCTAATAAAAATGGTTGTAGGCCGGGTTAATTCCAAGTGAGAATGATATTAGGTCCGGTCGAGTCGAGTTTATCCAAGCTTGAGCCCAAATTAATTAATTTCGATAATTTGAAGTTCGATCAAACTTGATATTCTATTTTTGAGATTGGATCTGGGCAATCCAAAGTTTGATGAGGCCTAATTAATTTTATTTGTAAAATTTTAAAATTAAACTGATATTTTTATATAAAAATTTTAAATTTTAGGTTGGAAAGCACGAGCTTGAGCCTAACTTGAAGCTCAATATTTAATAAAAAATTACGTTATTTATATGAAAATTTAATACTTGCAAAGAAGCCCGATCTAGAGCCTAGCCTAAAATTCAAAATTTTTAAAAAAATTTAAACTTGACTCAAAACTCGATCAATTCAAATTAAATCTACGACTTTGAGCTGAATCGAACTAGGTCAATACCAGTTGGGCAAATTTTACTATTATTAGGTCCAACCATCTTTTAAACCTGAATTTTATTTTTTAAGGTTTTGAATTGAGTTTTAAGCAATGTTACGAATATCGTACCGGATTTAGCACTTGAATAGCTTCTGGTAAGGTATTGTATCGGTACCGGTCAATACTGTATACCGTTTCGGATAAAATTTTAAATTTATGAAATAATCCCTGATTTTTTTTTTAAATTGCAAAATAGTCTATTATCATATTGTACAGTTATACTGTATATTTTTAACCTTATCTCCAAATATCAAAATAATAAATAATAATCACAATTAATATGAAATAACAATAATTTTTAGATATTTCACATATAAATAATAACCACTATTTATATGAAAAAAGACAATAATTATCATACAAATATAAAATTAAGAACAATATAAAGTATTTAAAATATTACAATTTCAATTTTCATTATATAATAA
>JAOQMS010000003.1:1055083-1093286 GCA_027563885.1 Erythroxylum longipes | reverse complement strand
TAGATAAAAATATTAGAATAACATATAAAAATAAAAATTAATAGAAAGAAAAATACAAGATAAAATATATAGAATTTAAAATAGAAACTAGAAAATAGAATATTCAAATTTTATATTAAAATCTATAGAATACAAAAATATATTTTTTTTATTTGTAATTAAAGTATTAAGGGCGGATGTAGCTAAGTAGATCAAAGAAGTAGATTGTGAATCTATGATAAATCCACGATGCACGGTTCAATTCCCATCATTCGCCTATATTAAAATAAAATCAACTACATTATTAAGATTTTTTTTTAGATTAAGTCATATTCTTCACCTCCTATTATCTCTCCCATCAATCTAAAATCCATAATTAAAATTTCATTTGACCATATTTTTCTCAGGTTTAAAATTAATAATAATTTTTTAGTTTGATTCGATTTATTCAACCTCACCCAATTTTGCATGAAATCAAAAATTGACCTAAAAAACAATTGAGTTGATTGTGCGGCCTCTTATGGTCGTCAAATTGTTAGAGTAGGGAGGATGGGGCCAAAAGGTTTTGTATTCGAATCTCCTTACTTATACTTTTCTGATCAAGCTTGTCGTACAAAACTTGCCTATTACAAAATACCTGATTGACGTGATTTGTAAGTTATTCTGTCAACCTAAAAATTTAGGTTAAAAGATAACAACCGTTAATTTCTCTCTTTCAACCAAAAAAAAAAAAAAAGTTGATCGTGCGACAAGCCGTTTGAAATGTTGGGCCTGTCGTCATGTTTGAGTCTGATTCGAAGTATTCGAACTCATGTTGGACCTTTAAAAATTGAGGCTCAAACCCTAGTCCTATCAGGCCCAGATTTTGGTAAGCCTAATCTGTCCAAAAGCTTATGAAGTTGCAATGATACTAAGAAATCTCTTTCTCTCTCTCTCTCTTGGCGCCGCTTTATCTCTCTTCCGTACTTTTATCCAGAATCCTATAAATAAATAAAAGGACACATCCAGCTCTTTCTATCTCATCTCTCTCTCTAGATTTAGCCTATGGCTCGCTCTTTATCCCTGTCTCTCTCTAAAACCTTGCTAACCACGAACATCGTCACCACCGCCAGTGTAAGATCCTCCGCTCGCTCCGTTACTTTTCGATCACTTTCCGCCGTCGCTCCAAACCCCGACCTCGCCGGAGAGGACTCCGCTGACCCTTTGCTCAGGAAGCTGGAGGACGCGATACACCGGATCATCGTTCGCCGGTCGGCTCCCGATTGGCTTCCGTTTCTACCGGGGCACTCGTACTGGGTCCCGCCACCAAGGTCAGCATCTAGGTCTCTTGGGATTGCTCAGCTGATTGAGAAACTCGCTAACCCTATGTCCCCTGATGAGTCTCTCTCCACCACCACCGTCCGTGGCTGGCCTTCTTCCGATTATTTCATTAAAGGTTTTGGCAGTTCCTTTCTTCTTTTTTTTCCGGGTTGTTGTCGTATTACGATTCGAGCTTAAAGATCGATCTTTTATCGTTTTATGGGTTAGTTTTAGGGGAATTCTAATTGTGGGTTTGAGTTGGTCATCTTTTTTAGTTGGTAGTCTTGAAATAACGAAGTTGGTGAGGTATTGCAACTTGAATGATTGGCAACATTGATTCTTATTGGGGGTTTCAATGAATTGGAGGGTTTCCAGGTGATTGTAAGGTGATAAATTTGTTCTTATACGATATTGTGATGATTCCTCAATGTGATAAGTAAGCCCTTAGAGGGATATCTGGTTTTCTTTGGTCTTTTGGCCTGGAAAAGGGAACTAAATAAACATTGTGTTGGAGCAAGTTGTAGAACTGCAGTTGAAAGGCAGGAGATTCAGCACTCTTGGGTTGCAGGTAGCAATCGAGGTTTTAAATTGCAGTCTATGGATTATACTGTGGTTGGTGCGTGCAATTGTAGCAATTGCAGACAATGTGGTTGCATTTGCGGGTGCAATTGCGGAAAATGCAATCACAACTGTTACAAATGGCAATAATGGTCCGGAGCATCGGACTGCAATTTAAAACCATGAACCGAGTCTAATTATTAAATTTGTAGAGTAAACAAGTAATGATAGAATCGTATGACCTTTTGGCTTAGTATTTTAGACTTGTTGCTCTTCATAAGTTTGGAGAAGTCAGTCAGTAATTGGATGTGCTCACCCTTTTATATCTCTTGTTGTAACTAAATGAAAATTGCATAGTTGCTTGTTTTCTTTATTCTTTAAAACCTTGACCTACATTATATGCTATTATGTAGAACTTATTGTCTTCTGAATACAGTTACAAGAAAGTGATAAATTGTGCCTGTATTTACTTGTCTTCTTCTGCTTCCATTGTAGGTGCACCTCCACTCCCGGATGAGACTGAGGTTAACATAATTTCAATCAAAGTGGAGACAGAAATGGATGAGTCTGAGACTGAAGAAGATGAGGGATGATGAACTGAGGCCGATAGGTAAGGCACATGTTTCTTGTTTAGTATACTAGAACTTTTGCTACTATGCAAGCAAGTTGTGACTTGAAACTTCTCGTTCCCAAAAGTTGAAATTTATTTCCTTTTGATTGATTGGTAATCACAGAGAAAGCAGGTTCATCCAAACTTATAGATTTTATGTACAAGCAAGGACAGAGGTGAAGGCATTTTGGTCAAGTTGGAGGTCCTTGAAATGAGCTTTCTCTTGGGAGTTTTCAAACCAATGTGGTTGTTGATTAAGTTAATAGCTTTACTTTGTGTTGGTCTCTGTAACTTGAAAACAATAACCCTGAGTTATAGCTCTGTTGTACATATTTTGAATCATCATTTAAAAGTCTTCAGTTTTCTTTGTGCCTTGCTCCCTTTCAACAATTACCATGATTTCATTAGAATATAGCAAGTGAATGTTAAACTTGGCCATTGCAACCCTTTTTCTGATTGATGTGAGACTTTGGCCAAAATAATGGAAAGGAAGATCCAGCCTAACTCCATTTTGTCATTTACCAAAAGAAAAACAAATTTCTAAATTTGTTTATGGATTAATTAGTTTATGATATTAGAGACAAATTTATGAAATTTTGGTCCAAGAACTGAGACTCAGTTCCTGTGTAAATTTCATGAGTATACATAACAGCAGTTGATATAAAGTCCAAGAACCTAAAAGACACATTTTGACAGGATAAACTGCAATGGAATCAGAATTCATCTACATGGTAGGATCATTTTTGACAAGGTAAACAGCAACTGAATTAGAGTTCATATACATCGTTGGTAGGGTCATTTACATATCTAGTGCTGTTCATGCCGAGTGTTTAGCCCGAAGCACAACAATAGCAAATGATAAACAGCGGCAATGCCGTCTAGAGAGAGGCCAAAATGATAACACTGTTCAAGTATCGAACATTCCAAACTTTTCTTTGAATTTATTAGGAAAAGCAGTAATATATTTAAGGGCAGAAAGACCATATTGCCCTTATCTCGGATAAAAGCTCATACAAACATCTGTCATATTAGAGTTTCACAAAGTCGCTGCCTTTCGCTCACGTTCTCGGCGGCCAAACACCACCTTTTCCATGGCAACAATCAGTCTACGGAAAGCAAACACCCGGCTCCCGCCGGAAGTTAATCGTGTGTTGTACGTCCGAAACTTGCCGTTCAATATTACGAGTGAGGAGATGTACGATATCTTCGGGAAATACGGAGCGATTCGGCAAATCCGAATTGGGACGAACAAGGACACCAGGGGCACCGCATTCGTCGTGTATGAGGACATCTACGACGCAAAAACGGCGGTGGATCATCTCTCCGGCTTCAACGTCGCCAACAGGTATCTGATTGTGTTGTATTATCAGCAAGCGAAGATGAGCAAGAAGTTTGATCAGAAGAAGAAGGAAGAGGAGATTGCTAAGATGCAGGAGAAATATGGGGTTTCTACTAAAGACAAGTAGCTAGTAGAATCACGGTTAAGTCAAAGTTGTTTTCTGTTCTGAAGAAGAGACTTGCTTCAATGGAAAATTATGCCTTTTCACTTTGTATATACTTTGTTGTGAACTAATTTAAGACTTGGGTGTGTTAACTTTGGTTGGATTGAATCAATTTGTGTTCTTTTATGTGGTTGACTATTGGGATTTGTCGATCAGAAAGTTAAAAGTACTGATTTTGATGCAATGAATTGATACTATTTCTTGATGTTAGCTGTTCAGGAGCTTGAATTTGATTTGACAATTCTTGGCTAACCCTAGGCAACTTGAGAAGTAGTCTGCTAGGAAGCTCTGTGGATATACTTGGCTATTGGAATATTGGAATACACAACTTTAGTGATCTTAGTATCTTCTGTATCTCCCACGTATGAAGAAAGATTAGATAAGCATATTTGCTTTTGTTTTGAAGAGATTGGGCTTACTGCAGTTCAGACGGTACTCCTTCCCACAAACTGTTGTATTGAGTTTGTGTGTGGATGGCAAGGGCCAGGAAATCTCAAGGCTGATAAACGAATTTTCATTCTATGCCTTCGAGCTATATATCCTCACTTGATTCTAGTCATTGAATAATGAAAAACTTTGTTGGATAAGATTTGAGTTCCTTTCTTTCGTTATTCTTTTCAACTTTTCTACTATAACAAAAATTCTGGCGGCTTTTGCTACTATAGCCACCATAACTATGATTTCTTTCTAGGCGTTTTGCCGGAAAAATAAAAGAAACAATTGTATTCTCAACTTTTGAGGAAGTGCATGTAGGTGCTGCTATGGTGTTGCAGTTGCTCCTCCTGGTTTTGGTTTTGGAGCCCATCTTGGGTTGGGGATCCTTGAAATGTACTAACAGCTTAAATGTTTTTGATCTTGGGAGTTTACTGCTTCAAGGTAAGATTTTCCTCAGCTTCTTTGTCTTGAATTATGAAGGTAACAGAGTGTGTTTGAAACCTTGAAGTGTCTATTTTAAGAACCATTCCCAACTTTCTAAATCTTTTGACTGGACATTATGTAATTTGTGTACATTGCATTTTCTGTGTTTTTCCCTCTGCTTTGAATTCCCCCCCTCTCCTTTCCCGTCACCGACCAAACCTGTAAACTCGAACGGACGTCTCTTCCTCTACTTGTTTCACTTCAGTCTTGCACTCCTTCCTTGCACAACTGATAGTGGTTTGGTTGGTATAAATGCTTGAGGGTTTCAATCAGATGGTATGAAATTCTTATGTGATTGGTATAGGTCATTGATTGAGTCGAGAGTTGATCTGAATCGAATAGCACCGTGTTCCACATTCATAAGCTAATTTTTTGTCAGAAGCTTCTCTACAGGTTTGCATTTGTGTGTTAGGCACTCATTATGGCAAGTTTATGGTTGGAAAACTGGCCCGATCAATTCCGATTTTGCCAGTTGACCTGCCGGCTCAAAGCCGGTTTGGCCAGTTTCCAAAAGGACATCCTCTTAAACTTGACTGTTCCTGCCAACATAAAAAAGGGTAGGTTCATGTCCGGTTTGATCGATTGTCATCCTAGACAACTAAGACAAGTCTTTAGTTACTCATTAGAAGATGGTTTTTAATAGACATTTCAACATTGAGGCGCAGAAGGGTGAACGTTGTATATAGAAACTTTATATTAGGTTTGACAATATGTTGGGTCAAATTCGGGTTTTTTAAGGTCTGAACTTGAATTAAAAAAAAATAGAATGAATAAATACGAGTCTAAAATTTGATTAATTCAGGTTAAATTTAATAAGGATTAGTCTAACATTTAACTATATAAAGCATGGATTAGAATCTTATGTCTTTCAAAATATATAGCGCATTAACAAATTTATAATTGTACCTTTAAAATTTATATTGAGTTTAACTAAGATTTTATTTAATGAAAAATGGGTTTATTTTTAAAAATTAATTATATTCTTCATTAATTTTTAATTAAGGTAGTAAATTAGTAATAATTTGTTCTATTTTATAATTTATTTTTTCTTAATTTGAATTGAAATAAAAGATAAATAATTTTAATAATATTTTTTAGAAAAATTTAATTACTCAAAAATACTTTGTAATATAAGAATCTCTAAAAATGTATTTTATTAAATATTTGTCAAATTAATTTCTAATTTTTTATTAAGATCAAATTAAAATAACTATGTAATTTTTATTACACGGATAATAATTGATTACATAAATTTTGTTAAGTAATTTAATAAATTTTCTAATATTTATAATACTACATAATATCTTTTTAATAATCTAAAAATAATATTATTATTTTTAAAGTAAGTGAAAACGAGATAATAAGTAAAAAATATTTGAGAATAACCTAAAACATTTATAATTTAGATATAAGAATCAGATTATGATTAGTAATTTTTTAATCTCATTTCGTTTAAAATTAATGGATAATAATTAAGTTGATTGAGTTTTATGTTAGATTCAAAATTAAAGAATTATTTAAATAACTTGATATTATTCTAATTTGATTTCTTGGAATGACATTATTTTGAAATTAAAATAAGGAACATGATAAAGAAAAGAAAATATAAAAGAGGGAAAAGTAGGAAAGGAAAAGGAGTGTACCGCTAAACGACGGGGGTTTTGGCCGTAAAACGGCGTTACTTGTCAAATAATCAGCAAGTCCTTTTCACTGCAAAGAACTCAAAAACCCTACTTGACGCCCTCCCTGCAAATGCACTTGATGCTCAATCTCTCCTGGAAATCAAATTCTGGAGACTAACGACATATTGGAAGTGTAATTGGGCGAGTATCGTTGGATACTGGGGATTGGTTTTGAAATTCTAGGAAGTGTATAGCTTGGGTGATTTTTGATAGTTTAGAAAGATAAGAGCTTGGTGGTCAGGGTTTCCAAGCCATGGCTTTAGCAGCTACTGGGCAGCTAAACTTAAACGAATCGCCGTCTTGGGGATCGAGAAGCGTGGATTGTTTCGAGAAATTGGAGCAGATTGGTGAGGGTACTTATGGGTATGCTCATCGTGCTTGTATTCTTTTTCAATTATTTTTCTTTAAATTTGTTTGAATCGCGGTTGTTGGTTGTGTTGAATTTGGGAAGAGGTCTTGTTGTCCTTGTATGCCTGCATCATGTCTGCATATGCCATGAAATTATGTGGATACAAAGTTTACTCGATGTTTCTTTCTTCTGGAGTTTGTTGATCTTGATTGGTTATTGTAAATATTCATTTCTGCAATATTTCTAATTGTACCAGCCTTTGACAATTCTACATTTTTCTGCAGCATCATAAATAATTTTACTTATTGTGTGATTGGTCTTCTTTGTGACTGTTTACGAGACTTGAGAATGTATCATAATAATCCAAAATAGGATAACGTCTTGACATATCCTACTGAAGCGTTTTCCCTTTTCTCTCATTGAAAAGCATGTTTGTTGACCTATATGAATTGCAATTTCTTCTGAAAAAATTAGTGATGAAGTTTGTAACTTTCTGAATTGTATTTGAATTTTCTTTTAGTTTGAAATTTTATTCTTCAATGATAGTAAGAGGTGTGTCCTTCCCGGTCCTCTCATACTAGGGAAAGCTCCTCTCAATGCTCTAATACCCACACTGGATGTGGGGCTTAATTATGCTTTTTGGCTTTGATTTTTCTCGTGCAGCCAAGTTTACATGGCCAAAGAGATAAAAACTGGTGAGATAGTTGCCCTGAAGAAAATAAGAATGGACAACGAAAGAGAGGGGGTATATTCTATGTTCTCTACTTTTGGACTTGTTTGATGCATCATCCTTTCTTTGTTTATGCTTTAGAAACATAATTCTAGAGAGTTGATTATATTTGTCATAGTGTATTGCTTTTTTTTTATTTTTAATTACAATATCAATTGCAATTCAGTATGTAAGAAAGTGCTTTGTGCTTGCTTACCCTATATGAATAATTTCAACGATTAAGTAATAAGATGCTTTATTTTGTTGCAGTTTCCTATAACAGCGATACGTGAAATCAAAATTCTAAAGAAGCTGCATCATGAGAATGTAATTAAATTGAAAGAGATTGTGACATCTCCAGGTAAAGCTGTGTAGCTTATAGTTTATCTCTATATGCATGTACACTCACACAAACACATATTTGGTCCTGAAGGGCAGCATGGTTTTATTTTCTTCATTCATTCATTAATCTCAGTCAATATCCTATAGGTTCTTAAAGCTTTTGGGATTATTTTCAGGTCCTGAAAAGGATGAGCAGGGGAAACCAGGCAAGTGCTTACTTGCATGTACTAGTATTTTTATATATTCAGCACCATATTCTCTTCTAAGATAACATGTGTGCATGTAAACATGTTGATTGCATTTCTACAGAGGTGGTTCTCTAGTTAGTTTTCTTACACGGTGTTGTGATGTATGTAGACGGAAACAAGTACAAGGGCGGTATTTATATGGTATTCGAGTACATGGACCATGATTTGACAGGTCTTGCTGATCGCCCTGGGATGAGATTTTCGGTTCCTCAAATAAAGGTAACGAAGAAAGAATGGAGATACTCACTTAGCTCATTGATGATTGGTTATGATCACTTGTCAATCCTTTAACTCCATACCCTTTTCCTGCTTTCATCTTAGTGCTACATGAGGCAGCTTTTGACAGGGCTTCATTATTGTCATGTAAATCAAGTACTCCATCGTGATATCAAAGGTTGTGAAGAAAGAAAACCAATCTGGTATTGGATGGTTTCAGTGTCATGAGCCCCTAGGGTAGCTGATGTGCTTTTTAAATGCAGGATCTAATCTTCTTATAGACAATGAGGGTAACTTGAAGCTTGCAGATTTTGGGCTTGCACGATCCTTCTCAAACGATCACGCTGGAAACCTTACTAACCGTGTCATTACATTATGGTACAGGTGAGCTCTTACACATCTTGAAGGGAGTATTTGGGTTTTGTTGGCTATAACTTATTCATTTTCCCCTAGTATCCAGTTTGTCAATTTCTACATTTGACGAAATTAAAACAGATTTTGATTGTTCTATTTCAAGCAGACCTCCAGAATTGCTTCTTGGGGCAACAAAATATGGTCCTGCTGTTGATATGTGGTCTGTGGGTTGCATTTTTGCTGAACTTCTGCATGGGAAACCAATATTTCCTGGAAAAGATGAGGCAAGTTACTTATTTCTCTTTATTTCATGTATTCGTTTTTCGTAATGAACTACTCTTTATTAATACAACAATAACAATAATAACAGCATCCTAATAAAAGTCCTATTGAGACCCAGGATTTGGGGAGGTCTAGAAATATGCAACCTTATCCCTAACTAATAGAGATATTATTTCCAATAGACCCATAAAAAAAGAAAAGAAAAAAAGACAAAATAAATTTTTTTCAATTGTTTGTAGAAAAAATAAAGATTAAAAATATAACAATGTATAATAAATAATTAAAATTAAAATTAAAATAGAAATAAGGAATAATAAAAGATAATAATAATAATAATAATAAATTAAAAAAACTACTATTTATTAATGGCAAATTTAAAAGATGTGGTTAATGAATTATATAAATCTATGAAAGCATGTTACTTCTGCCTCGCTGTTTGGATTATTGCATTATGTGATAATAATAATAATAAACTACTCTTTATTAATGGCAAATTTAAAAGATGTGTTTAAGGAATTATATAAATCTATGAAAAGCATGTTACTTCTGCCTCGCTGTTTGGATTATTGCATTATGTGTGTGTGTTAGGAATAATGGTCACAAAGAAGGAGACTGGTTAGTTTATATAAGGAAGAAGAAGACAGGCTGTAAGCAGTAGTGAGATAGCTAGATATCGATATAGTTTAGTGATTCAGGTTGTTAGCAGGGGATATCTAGGCCTTAGAAGTTTTTCAGGATAAGTAGATATAAAATAATAGTCTATGGGGGAAGTGGGGTAGGCTTTTAGATTGGAAATAATTCTTGGAAGATTTTCTGAGATTGTAAGCGGGTTTTCCCTTGTGAAGAAGGTTCTTCCTTCTTGTTTTGGAATAACACTGAACTATTGCTCTCTACCTAGTGCTATTTAACACACGGGCATATTAAGTTGAATTGTTACCTAACAGTGTGCGACTGCCTTTTATAAGGCAGCAGGCCAATCACAAGCAATTCCATTTTTTGACTTGTGCAGCCTGAACAATTGAATAAAATTTTTGAGCTCTGCGGAGGCCCAGATGAGGTGAATTGGCCTGGTGTTTCAAAGATTCCTTGGTATAACAATTTCAAGCCATCAAGGCCAATGAAGAGACGTCTCAGGGAGGTTTTCAGACAGTGAGTAACTTTTACTAAAATATTGACTGAATGCATGATACGATGGCTATACATATGTTGGATATTTTTTTCATCATCCTCCCTTCCGTTTAATAGTTTTGACCGTCATGCTTTGGAATTACTGGAGAAAATGCTGACACTTGATCCCTCACAGGTATCATTGCATCAGATCCTGCTCTCATAATTTGGTTTACTTTTAAATTGTTTTTGTGGTTTGGATCTTCAATTTGTCATTGGACTTCAGTCTTTTGATATCTGATCCTGTTTATCATTTTAGTTCAGTGATATTACTTGGAAACTAGATTGATTATATAAACTGCATTGCAATGGGAATCTACAATCCCTTAGCACTAATGAAATAGTTAAGCTTATATATACACATTCAGCGCCTATTATGGTGCTAGATTGTATTGTCTGTCTTTTGCACACAAACTAACCTTCAATCTGTTGCAAGTTATCCATTATCTTTGATACTGTTTATCACATTTATGTTACAATCTTGCACAGAGGATATCTGCCAAGGATGCTTTGGATGCTGAATACTTCTGGACTGACCCATTACCGTGTGATCCGAAGAGGTTGGTCTCATACGCTTGTCTGATCTTCCTTCCAGTTTACTCATTGTATTCGTCAGTTATGGCCTATTGGAACTGGAGTGTGCTCTTGACCTTGGTTTTCTTTGTTGATTAAGTTTACCCAAATATGAATCATCACATGAGTTTCAAACAAAGAAAAAGCGCCAGCAACAACGGCAGCATGAAGAAAATGCGAAACGTCAAAAACTGCAGCATCCACAGCCACATGGCCGCCTTCCCCCCATTCAACAATCTGGGCAGGCTCATCCTCAAATGAGATCAGGACTCAATCAGCCCATGCACGGTGCCCAACCTCCAGTTGCTACAGGGCCTAGCCACCACTATGGCAAGCCCCGTGGACCACCTGGTGGGCCAGGCAGATATCCAAGTGGAACAAGTGGAGGATACAATCACCCTAACCGTGGAGGTCAAGGTGCTGGTGGAGGGTATGGTGGCGGATCCTACCCTCCACAGGGACGGGCTCCGCCTTATGGTTCAAATGCTATCCAGGGCGGCCCTCCCCGTGGTGGAGGCAGTGGATATGGAGTTGGTGCTCCAAACTATCCTCAAGGTGGTCCATATGGTGGTTCCAGCGCTGGTCGAGGCTCCAATATGATGGGTGGAAACCGTAATCAACAGTATGGTTGGCAGCAATAGTCTGTGAGTGAGTGGATGATTCATTGCAACAGGCTGAAAGACTGGCTACCAACTAAAGACTATTCAGACAATACGAACCTATTGAGTTGAAGAGAAGAAACATGATTCCAGAATGGTTGAATCCGGCTTCCTATATCGGTACGCTATACAACAGTTTTCAGTTTGTAGTGTGCAAGTTATTTAAGGATGTCCCGGGCAAGGTGATCTGGAACCTTAATGTTTTTTGGTATTATAAGAGGAGAAAAAGCTCATTACATGTGTTTGCATAGTTCCATATGTTAGCTTTTGCAGTGCAACATTCTGTTCCGTATCAGATCTGAGGAGCTGTTATTGTAGTTCCTGACTATTGGGGTCATCCCTACCAAGTTCTTATCATTTAAATTCTGAGTTTTACATATATGTATCTGCAAATAATCTTCACTTCATTCTTAGTTTCAATATATAGAACATTTTGATTGTTCAGTAATAAGTGTAGAGCAAGGATCTTTCATTTTCTGAAGTTCCAAAGATGGAAGCTATGTCTGTTTTGGAAACTGATATGTTGAAGTACCTAATCAGGAACAATAACAAATACAGAGTGGTTCTTTCCATAGATGACTGAATCTTTGTGTGCTTATAAGAAATTAAGAATCATAATTACAATATTTCTTCAAATTTGACAAAAAAATAATAGAAAGAATACTCTTTCAAAGAACCAAATACTCAAAAGGTAAGATTGGCACAATTTTTCTCCCAAGTTTTAAGATGGAATTTGAATTTTCGAACCTAAAGCGGCGATCAAATTTGGTTTAGTCTATTGAATTTAGGTTAGATTAAATCGGTTCACATTTAAGTAATTTATCATAATTAATAAAATGTAAAACAAATTAAATATGATTTTAAAGTTAAGCTTAATCAAATCAAATTTGATTTGTCAATTTCATATTAAATTAGATCAAGCGGGTTCA
Organism: Erythroxylum longipes; assembly: GCA_027563885.1. Taxonomy (NCBI): domain Eukaryota; kingdom Viridiplantae; phylum Streptophyta; class Magnoliopsida; order Malpighiales; family Erythroxylaceae; genus Erythroxylum; species Erythroxylum longipes. Next base: position 1,080,910 of record JAOQMS010000003.1, on the reverse strand, counting down.
AACTAATCTATCAAATTTAATCATGGTAAATGTCTAATTTTAAAATTATTTTATATTCTTTATAATCAATTTTCTTTTGTATAGGTAAAACTTCCAATTTATTGAAAATAAAATTAACATGAAGATTGAGAAAATTACAGTGAATTAATAATATTTGATTAGTAATTACTAGAAATAATTTAACCATTAACACTTTTTTTAATATTAAAACATATTTTTGCAAAGGAAAGATTTATTTCTATTATGTAACATATAGAACATTATTGCTTCAAGTTATGGCTTCCCACTTCATCATTCTAGCCCTCCTCTCTTCATCTGCCATATCCGAACTCTCTGCATCAAGTAGCCATGAATACGTTAAGACCTTAGACCCCAAGCTCATGGGGCTAAAAGAAGAGAAGCTCTCACATTTCAAGTTCTACCTCCATGACATCTACAGTGGGAAACAGCCATCTGCTATTCCCATAGTGGCCTCACCCTTGAAAACTACTAGTGGGTTTGGGTTCCTGAGCATAATCGGCAACCCTTTAACGGTAGGACATCAGACGAGCTCGAAACTGGCAGGGAGAGCACAAGGGTTTTACGGGCAGGCCTCGCTGGAAGGAGCTGGTGATGAACTTCGTGTTCACTGAAGGTAAAGTACAACGGAAGCACCATAGCCATTCTTGGGAAGAACACGTTCATGTCAAAGGTCAGAGAGATGCTGGTGGTCGGTGGCAGCGGGGTTTTCCGGTTTGCTCCAGGGTATGTTCAGGCTAGTACTGACAGTCTCAATCAAACTAGTGGAGATGCTATTGTCGGGTATGTTGTTTATGTCTTGCAGTATTGATGCTTTTATACTCCATTAGCTTCACTATTATTGTTGAATAATTTAATGGAATTTGGTTCAAAAATCACTTCCTTTTACTTATTCTAAGTAATTTATCTAATATTTATAATTTGATACAAAATTATATAAGCTGATTCAATTTCTATCTCAAATGAATTTTTTAGTTTAACAATAGTAATTTATATAGTAATTCGAGGGGTAGCAATAACTTAGGTGACAGTCCAAAATCCTGACTTAGCCTGATTTTATTTTTATTAAAATTAGAAAACAATGTTATTTTTTATAACAATTGAGCCTCGAGCCTGAACAGCTCAAGCCTATACCCTAAAGTGCAAATCATTATAAGAATCAGTATTTTTTTGATAATATGATAATTATAGTTAACATATCAAATAATTAAGACAAATTGTTGAGCACTATTTATCTCCGAGTAATATTTAACATTTGTAATTAAAATCATAAACCCTTTTTAAAGATCCTGGAGAAATTATTTATTAAACAAAATCGATCATCATTTTGAATTCTATATATTTTAGTTAATGATATAATAAACAATAAAATAATATTAAGACATGATATTATTTTTAAAATTTATGGAATGGATTGTTATAACAATAGAAAAATAGCATATACTCTTCTTTTTTGTCTCTTTTATTTGTTTAAATCAGATCATAGATAGTGTAAACTTAACCTACGCTTATATCAAATTAGGAAAGACATAAACTAATTAATTATTACATAAACTAATTAATTATTAAGTCTTATCATCAAGATGATTAGTAGTTTTTCATATAGGGAAGGCAAGGGGAGACCACGGAGCCTAGATTCAAGTGTTTTTAATGAACTACCTTATAGGTCAGGCTTAGGCCTACATCAGCCCGATATCTAATTATTTTAAGTAAAATAATATCGTTTTGTTTAGATTCAAGTGTTTTTAATGAACTACCTTATAGGTCAGACTTAGGCCTACATCGGCTCGATATCTAATTATTTTAAGTAAAATAATATCGTTTTGTTTAGAAGAGTTAAATCTTGAGTAAGACTGGGCCTAGGTGACTTAGACTCAAATCCAATTAAAAAAGATATTATTTTACACTTTTAATTTTAAAAAATTAACAGGATTGACCCATAGGTCGGTCTAATGTTATCTCTATCTACAGATAATTTTATCACATTCAATAAACCATTTGAAATTACTAATAAAAACTAATTGATTATATCTTAAAAGACAAAAACCTGTAATTTAAAAAATCTTTAAAAATTCCAAGATCTTTAAAATGTTAGAATATTTTTTCTATTTTCTAGTTTTTTTGAAAAACTCTTCTCTTATAATTCAGATAAAAAATAACGATAAAACATACGCAGTATAAACATAAAATGTAGGCTAGTCAAAGATATTTATATGATAATTAAATATATATTTTAAACTTAACCTAAACTAATTAAATCTAACACAAAATAATAATTTATTGTAATTATTTTAATTAATTAATTCAAGCCAAATTTAATTGGTTTGAGTCGAGCTTAAGAGCTAACTTAGATTATCATTTGTCATATTTATAATGTGTGTGTTTTCTGATTATTCTTTAACTTAAATCTAAAAACAAAGATTTTCTAAAAAATTAAAAATTAGAAGATTTTTTACCAATAATTTTAAAAATTAGGAACATTTTATAGTGGATATCTTTTACCCTTAATTATAAGTTACACTTAAAAATTTTGTAAGTAACCATCATATCATAAATCAGAAATAAGAACTTAATTTGGTTAATTTTGAGTAAATTTAATAATTCTATCTTGATTTAATCCGAAGCTCCACATTATATCACGCAAATAATTAGGTCTCATTTGGCAAACAACTAATCAGCTAATTTTTGAAAAAAAGTTAATTAGCTATTTTTGGTAGTTTGAAAGGTATTTGACTATTTGACCATGTATAACAGCTAATAATTTGTTTAGTGATCAGCTAATTGAGTTGACAGATTAAACTTAATTCTTTGTTTTTGAAAACGCTTCTATGGTTAGTGTTTTACTCCAACAGTTGAAAAATTAAGGGTTGAAAAGATTATTATGCTAAAAAATTATTATAAATTACTTCAAAATATAGATAGAAATTGAAATAGAGATTGAGATAGATACAAAGATAAAGATTGAGATAATTTATGTTTTCCATCACAATAACTCTCCTTATTAATAAATAAATAAATAAGTAAATAAAATACTATTATTGTAAGAAGATAATAGATGATTTACACAACTAACATACTGCACATGCAGAACCGAATAATAGATAGCAAGTGACAAATCCCAGATGGAGAGTAACAAATTGATAGATAAGTGAGCTTAGCAAAAATGCAAAGTTAAGTGACCAAATGCCTACTTGGTTTATTAAACAGTCTAGACGACTATATATAGACTATTAAAATTTCATATGATTTACCATGAAAGTTATAAATAAAAAATTTATTTGTTAATGGTGTTAATTACATAATTATAGTCCATTTTACAAGTGGAGCCACGTTAGCTCCAATAGGACAAATTAAGAAAAAATAAATTAAAATTAAAATTAAAATTTATTTTAAACTAATAAAGATTCTTAACGTTAGTATAAATATTCAAAATTTGTTCTCACTAAAATTTCGACGACATTTGCGAACTTTATGCCGTAATATGAATATTTTAAAAATCGGACTGGAATTTAAATAGTGAAAAAAAAGGTTTAAGTTTAAAGGTTCAACTAATATTAAAATGTTATGAAACTAATATATAATAAATAATAAGTAAAAAATATAAGAATAAGTAAAGATATAGTATAAAATAATATATCTTATTGAAATAAAATGAACTAATAATGCCTATTAATATATACTAAACTAATAATAAATCTATTAATTTAAACTAAGATAGAATCTAAAATAAAATTTACAATAAAATAAAAATAAAGTTACATTTTTATATTATCATTTATTTAAATATTCATACAAGTAGAAACAGGTTTAAAGAAATTCAATAGAAATGATTCTAACTTTATTCTAACTTATTTTTTAATGTCCTTTAAACATATTTCTTTATAGTTTCAATATGATTTTTAACATACTTTTTAATTATCTTAAGTAAAATTACTTATATATACTAATTAATAATTTAATTTATTAAACACATTCGCGACAGAAGTTATCTGGAAAGAGAAGGATATTTGAAACCTTACTCAAAGACAAGGTGTCATCAATCGGAGTTTCATAGTACAAATTTAAGATGATCTCGAGAAATTTTTAATCAAGCTTATTCATTATTGAAAAGTTTTATTGAGAGGACTTTCAGTGTTCTTAAGGCTTGATGAAAAATATTAGAGAAAATACCTAAGTATTTATTGATAGATTAAAATAGAATAAGTTGTGCAACTTTTGTGTTGTACAACTATATTAGAAGAAGCATAATTGACAACCTAACTTTTAACATCATCGATCAAAATCCTAAATTTATACCTCTAGATGTATTTGAAAATGTTGAAATTAACTCTACACAGAAAAACGTTGAAGAACCGAGAACTCGATAAATGAAAACTATTCATGACAATATTGCTTCTAGTTTAATAACTTGTTAGACGTTGTTCTTAGAATATTATAAACTTTTGTTTTAAACAATGATGTTGACTTAAAAACTATATATAAATTCTTATAAGAATATTTAAAGAAATATTAAGATATTATACTCATGTCTTTGTAAATATTTTTTTAAGTCATATTTTCATAAGTCACTTTATACATAAACAATTAATTTTACGAAACATCTTTAAATATACAGTTAATGTTATCCACTAGTCAAATTAGTTATATTAATATGTTGTTAGCTTACTATTGATAAAATCAATTAACAACTAATGCAATCTATTGATTGTCAAACATAACCTTAAAAACTAAACTAATTTAACCAGAATAATTACAATCAGCCATAATTTTCGATCCAATTTTTATCTATAGCCCTGGTTAGATCTAATGTCTGGGCCGAAATTCGAAAGGTGATCACACTCAACTTACAAGCGGGATATAATTGCATTCGATTCATGCGTGAATGGATAATATACAACTTGATATTCCACGTAAATGTGTAGATGGGATTTAATAGAACATAATTGGAAAAAAATGATTGAATATTCTATACACCACGCTTTTTCACTTCAATAATAATAACACCAACAGTACTCTCCAAACAAGCTTTCTCTTTCTCAGGATAATGTATACTTCTTTCTTTAATTCTTTATTAGCTTTAAAAGTCTTTTCATATATTTTTGACATTTTAAAGCATTCATTGTTTTCTTTCTTTCAATTCTCTCACACATTCTAACAAATAAATTATATTTTTGAAAATTTATATTACTTATTTATCTTTTCATATTTTAATGAAAAATTTTGTTTTAAATTATTATTGTTTAAAATGAATTACTATTTTAATCCTTAAAAAATATTAAATTATATAATCTCACTAGTAAATTATATTTGTCAAATTTTATGTTCTTTATTTATTTCATTACACTTTAATTAAAAATTTTAAATTATTATTGTTAAAAACTATTATTAATTTAAAATTTAGGTTAGATTCAACTTAATTTAAATTATTAGATTTATTATTAATTTATTTTATATTAATAGGAATTATTAATAAATTTTTATTTCAATAAAATATTTTATTTCATACCATATTTTTATTCATTCTTATAATTTTTATTCTTATTCATTATATATCAGTTTTATAATAATTTAATATCAATTGAACCTTTAAATCTTAAACATTTTCTTAACCGGTTTGATGTCCGATTCAATTTTTAAACTTTGATATTATATCGATTAATAAATTGTTACACATGTTCTTATTAATGCTATAATATATTCATTATGTCTTTGAATTTTTTATATTATCCAAACAATTATTGAAGAAAAAACATGTATCTGCGGATTAAGCGGGTCAAAGATATGCAGTGTCTATTTATTAACAGAACTAATATTTTTCTTTATTTTGTTAAAGTTGACTATGAACTAAATTATTATCCAAATCTGAACAAATATACGCAACCAATTTTTAATAACCAAAAGCAAGCTTTTAATATGGGGACTGGGAATTATACTGAGACTTTAATTTAAAAAGGGTATTTCAAGTTCATAAATAATTAAAAAAAATATTGTATATCAACTCAATATTTGCAGACAATATATTATAAACTCTAATTTGTATACAAATTCATTTTATTTTTATATCTGTAAACTCATAACCTAACCAACATTTGCCTTCAAAAAAAAAAAACTAACCAACATTGTTTTTATTAATAACATTTTTTATTTATAAAATCAAAATACTCAACTTCAGATGATCAAATTTTAAAATGAATTTAAGCTTCGGGCCTGGTCAAGTCCTCTCAGTCTAAAACTCGAAAATTTCAAGTGAAACGACGCCATATATTAGAAGATATAACCGTTATACTCAAAAAGTTACGTAATATCATTAAGGTATCCTAATAATCTCAATAAATTTATTAAAAACTAATTAATTATATATAATTTTTTCCTTTCGAACCTAAAGTGGGCGATCAAATTTAGTTTAGCCTATTGAATTTAGGTTAGATTAAGTCGGTTCACATTTAAGTAATTTATCTTAATTAATAGAATGTAAAACAAATATTGAATATGATTTTGAAATTAAGCTTAATCAAATCAAATTTGATTTGTTAATTTCATATTAAGTTAGCTCAAGCGGGTTCAAACTTATTTGTCAAATTTAATTATGGTAAATATCTAATTTAAAAATTATTTTATATTCTTTATAATCAATTTTCTTTTGTGTAGGTAAAACTTCCAATTTATTGAAAATAAAATTAACATTAATTACAGTGAATTAATACTATTTGATTAGTAATTACTAGAAATAATTTAATCATTAACGCTTCTTTTTTAATATATAAACATCTTTTTGCAAAGGAAAGATTTATTTCTATTATGCAACATATAACATATAGAAAATAGAAGTTCTCTTTCGTACAAATGGAAAAGTTGTAAATAGAAATGACAAAAAATAAAATAAAATAAGCATATTAATTTTAATTTTAATTTAATCAATTTAAATTATATTTCAAAGAAAACCATCTGCCGAACTCAAAAGATTTTAATATGTTTAATTTTAATTGAGTTAAATCTAATTTTAATTTAATAAATAAATTTAAGTTTAAAAAAACTCAAATTTAATTTAAATGTGTGAAATTAATTTTGAATTTGAATTTTAGAGACCCAAATTCAATTCGACTTATTCTCGTCTTTATTTGCACATGTATACTTACAATTTTTGTTTTTGGGTGTAATTAGTATAGACTTATAGAAACAAGTTGTTCTAAGGTAGGTTTACTTGGTAAAGAATGTTATATAGAAATTAGTGCAAGACATTTTTGCCCCCTAAGGACAATTTTGTCAATTTCTCATATAGTGGACAGTTATTAATTGTAATTTAGTTTTTAAATAAATCATTGGTTAAGTTGCGTGATTTGATCTAGATAAAGATAATAAAGTAGCCCAATAAATGATCTAAATCAATGAGTCGAAGTCCGGATAAAAAATGGATCCAAATTAGTGTAGATCTGGTCGATATCGGCCTTGTGATGGGAAGCCCGATATGGAAGCTATATAAATAGGTTATGATCTACTGTAGTTACTCATATCAATCGTAAACATAAAGAATATCTGATTCATTAAGAGAGCTTACATATTGAGAAAATTGTAGAAAGGTCTAGCTCGAGTCTCGGTGATGGATTTCTGTGAAGACGGCAATGGATTCGGGCTCGATTTGGATTCAAAAAGCTAATTTGAAGTTTCAGAACTGAAAATAAGGTATTTATGTATTTCTCTGTCTTTTGCCCTTTCACGCTTAATTTGGGGTAAGTAACTAAAGTATCGTTACGTATTACACATGGTATCAGAGCGGTGGCGTGATCGGGTAGTTAAAAATGGAGATTTTTTGGTTTTCTCTCTATAAAATTTTCGAAGAGTTAGCTTCCGTTTCTCAGTTTTTTCTTGTTTTTTATTGTATGAAAGTAGTATACATATATTTAGCCTTGAGAAACAAGTTAAAAATGAGCTCGAGAACCCAAAAAATTGTCCCGAAATTAGCCGAAAATTGTCTTTTCTCAGCGAGGGATGCGTTACGTGCTAGACGAGTTGCCTACACACTCGCGCTGGTGCATGTTCGACACACACCATTCGAGTAGACGCATGACTGACGCAGTGCCGATGTCAACAACTGACATCATGCTAACGTCAGCATACGAACAGGTCTACAGTAACCCAAAAAAACACTAAAATTTCATGTTTTCCGTAAGGGTACCCCGGGGTATTTTGGGTCAATTTCTGGGTCCAGGAAATTTATAAAGTGATTTTTTTCATTTTTCTGGATTTATTACATTACTAATAAATTAAAGTTTAACTCCAGGATAAGAAATTAAGGTATTTCGGATCCGATTTTTAGTGAATTTTCATGTTTTGGACATCACGTGAGGGAGATACTTCAAGTTTTTATGTCTTGGGTCTCATGATTAGTGTTCGGGATCGTATAATGGTTAATCGAAAAAGGAATTGAGACATTCTAAAGCCATTTTTGAGTGAATTTTGTGCAACAAACTTACCATAAGGGAGATACATGTGTGTCTCAGGCGGTCAGTTTGGTTTCCAGTAAGGCACGATAATAGCTCTACAGAGATTTTTCTTTACAAAAATCTCAAATGAAGTTTTCAGAGAATCTTTTTAACACGGGTGTGTGACAATGGGACTGTTTGCATTCGAGTTTTTGCATTTATTGAAGTTACATTGTCACATACCATATACCTATAAAGAATGTGAGGATAATATAAAGATATATCCCTTGTGTTTGAGGACTTTTTGAGTGCTGATGAGAATACAGTCACCACAGTGGCCTTTCAAGTTAGTATTTTGAATTGTTCTGCATGCATATTAGGGGATGCCTCTGGTCTTATGTTTGGTTATTATGCCCACAGGTGTTGGCCTCAAATGAGATTTTAAGATGTGTATAAAGGCATTGGATAGAGGAAAGTCGTTGCTTAAATGATCTATTCACCCACAGGTGGTAGTGTCATGAGAGTTGATAGTTTGTACTATGATCGTTTTTATGTGCGGAGGTCTAGTCACAAATATTATGCATTCGGCCCATAGGTGTTTCATAATATGTGTGACAAGGTTTTCAGGAAAGATATTGTTTAATAGCTTTAAGTATCGTTATTATCCTACATTTGTGCTAATTTAATCAAATTTAGTTACAGTCACCTTTTCGGTCAATAAAATTAGTGTCATCATTGAAACCCTAACCGGTTTCAATACAAAGAAGAGAACTAAGGATGTATTAAATGCTATAGAAATAGCTGAGGTTGATATGACCATACAGAAATATAGGTCATCTCCACCTACATCCATGAGCTTGAAAGCTCATAAAGCAGTCTTTGAAGCCCAGGATCGGTCTGACAGATTATATCTTATGACCATTAAGAGATCCACACCTAACCATCTGCTTAGAGGACTTTCAGATACAGACATAGCAAAGCAATTTCTTGGTGATGTCTACCAGAGGTACACAGTCTCATCTAGTGTTGAGATAAGTACCTTGATTAAGGAATTATTCTCTGTAAGGTATATGAGAGAAGGGGGAGTAAATGAGTACATATCAATAATGACCCATCTTTATAGTAGACTGAAAATGTTAAACATTCCTCTTTCTGATGTCTTTATAGTTCACTAGACTCTGAATACACTCCCTCCAGAGTTAAGTAATCTGGTGATGACATATTATTTGCAGGATGAAGAATGAGAATTCAATGCTTTGATTGCCCATTGCATTGTTGAAGAGGAGAAACTCAAGCTTGCTACTCCTACAGCGCTCGAAGCAACTAAAGGAAAGGCAAAAATGAAGCACACTAAGATTAAAGTTAGAAAGACTAAATTTTCTCCATATGCTGATGCTAGTTAATCCAGTGCTGGTGAAGGTCTTAGGAACATAAAGAAACTAGTAGTATAAGGCCTAGAAGGAAAGACTGTGACTATCAGATAACTCTTTGGCTTGTCAATTAATGAATTTGACTTGCAATAGTCACATTAAGTACTTGGTGGCTATGTAGTGGAGTGTCTGATCAAGGTGCTTCTACAATGCATGCGTTCATATCCAGGATAAAGCCAAATAAAGGGAAGGAGGAACTGATGGTTGACAGTAATAAAGAAGTTGAAGTAATATCTATAGGAGATGTATGTACTGAATCTTGTTGCAAGGTTCATTTAGGTTTTTACACGACACAATTTATATATGATCTTTGGATCAATTTTGGACGAAGAAGATTGATGTTTTGTATTGAATGCTTCTGTTTTACAGTTGTGTTTAATGCAAAACATAAAGGTACAACTTTCTTGTCATATGGTTTGTATAAAATGTGTCTTACCCTGAATTAGATATACGCTTCTTCGTATCTTGCTGAGCAAGTCATTAAATGAAGGACCCTGAGGAATGAAAAGTCATACATGGTGTAGCATAAAGTTTAAGCCATGTTTCTAGAGCTAGAGTTGAGAGATTGATTAAGGAAAACATTCTCTTAATTATGGATTATGATGATCTGGGAACATGTGAACATGTGTTGACTATTGCAGGGGTAAGTTGACTAATAAGGATATTAAGGTTAACTCATGCTTCTGGCTTATTGAGTCTAATACAGGCGGATATAAAAAGACTTTATACAATTGCATTAAGCAATTCAAAAGTATTCTGACATTTGTGATGATTATTCCCATTATAGTTATGATTTCTTGCTTAAAGATTGAAGGTTGAGAACTAATTGGAAAAATCTATTCAGAGAATCAGATCTGACCATGGAGGAGAAGATCATGGCAGACATGGTGTTTCAATACTTGTAAAAGTCTGTTTGCCAGATATATGGAATCGGTTGGTATAGTGACTTAATTTACTATACCGAGTAGTCTTGAACAAAATCGTGATTGTCGAAAGACATAATCGCACCCTAAAGGACTTATAAAAGTCAGTGCAGAACAAGACTAATCTACCTAATTATCTAGAAGTGTGAAAACCCAGTCTCATACACATTCGTGTATAGGGTTGTCCTACTGAGGTAGTATATTCCTTATAAAGAAAAATTGCATACTCATTGTGCTCATTGTTATTTAGTAAGATATTCTAGCCACTCTAAAGGCTACAGATTTTACTGTAGAGAAAGAGGAAACAAAATAGTGAAATCACAAACAGCTACGTTTCTGAAATACGATGTCTATGATGATGGTGGACCTTTTGACCCTTAGGATGATATCAGGGTGGATACTACAGTTATTATGTATCCGCTACTCATACAATTAGATCCGGTGGATCTAGATCTTTGTACTATGCCTGTACAGGAACAGGAACTCATACTTGTATACACAAAGGTTCCTGGAAGTACAAGATCTAATGTAATTGTAAAAATCCACCAGAGTGAGATAACCTATTATCCCATTTGATTACATAGTCTATTAGGTGAACAGGACTATAATATTAGACATGTTACGAATCCAGTTACTTTTAAAAAAACTGTTTTTGTACCCACAGCAAAATTGTGGTGGGTTGTAATGACTTATAAGATGCAAGTCATGAATCATAGTAAGGTCAGGGAGCTAGTTGATTTTGTAGCAGAACTGCAAAACCGTCAGTTGTAAATAAAGTTTAAGACTTAAAAGATTTCAGGATAAAGTTCAGCGATTTATGGACTAACTCAATTGCCTGATGGTTCACTCAGGGAGAAATATTGATTTTCTCTCGTATCCTCGTAAGATACATTTTGAGTGATTATGAAATTTGTAGCTCATGATGATAAAGAGTTATATCTGATGGTTGCCAAAACTGCTTTTCTGAATAAAGACCTTTATAAAGTGGTCTATATGGTACAACCTGAAGGATTTCAGGATCCAGATAGAACTGACTTAGTTTGTGTATTGTGCATATCAATATGTCATTTCCATCAAACCTTTCGAAAGTGAAATCTTATAGTTGATGAGGTTATGACCTCTTAAAACTTCATGAAAAATGAAGTTAAAAAGATGTCTGTACTATGAGGTCAGGGGGAGCAAAGTTATTTTCCTATTACTGCATAAGGGTGATATATTGCTCACGTCAAATTACATGACCATATTGTATAAGGTTAAGCAAATTTTAGTCAAGAACTTTAACATAAAGAACCTTAGCGTAACATCTTTTGTCCTAGGTATTCAGATTCACCAGGACATATCTTAACACTCATCATACCTCTCATAGATGCATACATTAAGTATATGTTATAAAGGTTTAATACGGTTAACTGTAAACCTATCGTAATACCTATCTCTCATAGTGAGAGATAATCTTTGGCACAGTGACTAAAGAATATAGTAAAGAGAGAGGTTATGATGAATGTTCTGTATTCTAGTACGGTTGATAGCTTGATGTATGCTTGGCTGTGTACTAGGTAGAAAATTGCATTTATTGTTTGACTATTTGGTCAGTATCTGGTTAACCTAGATATAGACCATTGAAATTCAGTCAAGTGAGTATTAAGATAATTAAAGGGAACCAAGGATTATGTGTTGACCTGTAGAAAATCCAACCGACTAAACCTCGTAGGGAATTTAGAATCAAATTTAGCTATGTGCCCGAATGATCAAAAGTTCACTTAAGGTTACAGTTTAAGTTAACAGATGGCACAATATTGTGGAAGAGTGTCGAGTTGACATGGGTGACTTCCTCAACCATGCATGCATAGTGTATACTATAGGGCTGCTTCACGGATGGTTTAGCTCAGAAATTTGATTTCTGAGTTGTCTGCAGTTGATTCAGTGGCTAAACTCATTTAGTTGTAATGTGATAATCAAGCTTTTGTGTTGTTTAATAACAGCATTGAATATCACAGGGTCTTAGCATTTTGAGGTTGAATGTTTGACCATGAAGTAGTTGATACGAAAAAGTGACATTAAGGTTTGGAGCAATTGAAGACTGAGTAACTGTAAGTCGATTCTTTAACTAAAGGACTTTGCCCACTTATGTTTGGAATACAAGTATATAGTATGGGTGTTTTCAAGTCCTTAGACACTCCCAATTAGGGAATCGTTATGTTTTCTCCATGTACATTTATATGTTTTGATGTATTATAAAGGTATGATGGTTCATCTATAAAGATGATCATTGTTTATCCTTAGTAATACATGTTATCATACGTTGTTATAATACGTATAGAAGCCTTAAGATTTATGTTGATCTTAAGCATTTTAAAGGTCATTGGGCATATATACATATTGACCTTGAGCCTATGTCATTAGACGCATATAATTTTATACTGATATATCCTTAAAGTTTGACATGACATAGGGGCATATAAGTCTTTAATTCCAAAAAGGTCCTCTAATGTAGTTTAGCATTCAGTTGGAAAACATAAAGGTTTTCTCTAATGCTTTTTAGCATTTGGTGAGAGGAAACAAGTTTTTTCTAATGCTGTTTAGCATTCGGTGAGAGAAAACAAGATTTCTCTGATGCAGTTTAACATAAAGTTGGAGGAATCGAGACTTATAGACGAAGATGATACATATTAAATCATAAAGGTATCATCTTAGTTTGCCACACTCTATTTTCCCATTCATGTTAGTAAGGTATTAGATATTCGTGATTGTATTAGATCTGTATCACATATGACACCTATATTTGATACTTTTCGGTATCGAAAGCCTTGCAAGATAGAATGTTGGACTTTCATTATCTTTTGATTAAATTTTTTTTTTAAACTTAGTCAACTAATACAGCAGTGTAGCTTAACTGAGTTTTTAAAATGTTTTTAAAGTTGAGTCAAAACTGCAATTAATAATTATCCAAGGGGAAGATTGTAAGACATTTTTTATCCCTAAGGGCAATTTTGTCAATTTCCCATACAGTGGACATTTATTAATTGTAATTTGGTTTTTAAATAAATTATGAGTTAAGTTACGTAATTTGATCCAGATAAAGATAATAAAGTGACCCAATAAATGATCTAAATCAATGGGTCGAACTCTGGGTGGAAAATGGATCAAGATTAGTGTAGACCTGGTTTATATCGGCCTTATGATGGGGAAACCCGATATAAAAGCTATAAAAATAGGTTATGGTTTCCTGCAATTGCTCATATTAATCGTAAGTATAAGAAATCTCTGACCCATTAAGAAAGCTCACGTAATAAGAAAACTGTAGAAAGTCCTAGCCCGTGTATCGGTGATGGATTCTTGTGAAGACGACGATGGATTCGGGCTCGATTCAGTTTCGAAAAGCTCGTTTGAAGTTTTAGAACTGAAAATAAGGTATTTCTACATTTCTCCATTTTTTACCTTTTCACGTTCGATCCGGAATATGTAACTAAGGTACCGTTACGTATTACAATCAGATTTCAACTATTAATTTTTTTAAAAATGGTCATTTTAAAAATGTATTCAAAATCCCGATTACATATTAACAAATGTCTAATCTTTTATTTTTTAATTTTAGTGTCTAAGTTTTTATAGTTTTAATTAAATGACTAGTCTTTCAAAACTTTAACAATTCAATTTAAAATGTTATTTTTTATAATATAACATGTTTATGTAGATATTTATTTATCAGTAACATTAACAAAAGTTAACATTTTGAATTGAATTATTAAGATTTTAAAACGTTAATCACTCAGTTAAAAAACTTAAAAATTTAGATATTGAATTTAAAATCTCAAAACATTAAAAATTTTGAAATTAATTATCCCTTAAAATTATATAAAAAATTAAGTTTCAACTCATAAAATCGAACCATTTTTTTTAGTACATTATGCTTGATTTACACGTTTTACTGAACTTTTTTGGTTATTGTGAATGAGTAGAGGGGAATGTTCAATGTTTTGTGTTGAAAACTGCACAAAACTCGAGAAAAAACAGTCACATGAACAAGATCATATGAGAATCTTATTAAGAAATGTTAACATATGTACACAGGGACTGGCATGTATACCATGACTATTTATTAAGGGAAGCAGTTTTTTAGTTGTCAGGACTCAGGAATCATTCACAAGTCGAGACCTTTTTAGTCGAGACCTTTTTAGCAAAGTCATTGGATTTCCGAAAATTTAAGAAAGAAAGAAAGAAAGAAAGCAGGAGTCTTTTGCAAGTCAATCAAACGTTCGTCAGTATTTCACAAGCCACTGTGTTGTTGTCTTGTTTTTCTTGTAGACTTGGAGAGCTTCAGTTCAGAAACTTGACTCAGTGAGAGAAGAAGAAAGATGGCTGAATCTAAGACTGTGCATTCACCCGTGGTTACATATGTTTCGATGCTCACTCTCATCACCTTCTGCCCTCCCACTGTTATTCTTCTGTGAGGGCTCTCAGTCTCGTTCTCGCTCTACCCTTTTTTATCAAATCTGTGAATTTTTGCTTTCTATCAGTTTGCTCTTCAAAATCTTATCTTTCCACTTGTTAATACCCATATACTTTTTTTTACCTATACTTTTGAGTCTAAGGAGTGGCGATTAATGTTGTTGAGATCTGTGGTTTTGGTTGTGCTTAGGAACGAGTAAAGATCGTTTCTTTCTGCCTTATGGGTTTATAAAAATGAAAACTTCCATTCGATATTTAATTTATACTTCAATTGCATACAAGGTAAATCTAGTTTATTCGTTTGTGTCTTCACTGGAGACAGGCACGGAGTATAGAAATATTCTCATAGTTTTCTCTCTGTCATCTACTGGTCAAGGCGTATTTTAGAATGTGACAAGCCCACATAAACGTTTTATGGGTACTTAATATCAAAAGCTGACTGATCTATTGTCATTTGAGACGGCAACATACTTCTAATTTTGTTTATCTTCTTTATCCGATTTAAACGAATATCTCGCTAGATTTCTCTACTTTT
Organism: Erythroxylum longipes; assembly: GCA_027563885.1. Classification (NCBI taxonomy): domain Eukaryota; kingdom Viridiplantae; phylum Streptophyta; class Magnoliopsida; order Malpighiales; family Erythroxylaceae; genus Erythroxylum; species Erythroxylum longipes. The sequence goes on along the minus strand of JAOQMS010000003.1, from coordinate 1,065,135 downwards.
AGTGTCAATTGTTTCAGAAAATGTGAAGAAGTTGAAAATTTAAAGCTATGAACGACAGTTGTTGTCTGGTATGTTACAGTGCATGTGTACATGTAGTGACATATTGGGTGTGGTTTATTCAAAATTTTTATGACCTGGTTGTCTTTGTATATTGTTTATTTGTTTACAAATCATTTCTTTTGATGTTTGATGCAGATGGTATACAATGGTACATGCTGATGGATCAGTCACTCAAACTTGGGAGTTCTTGAAGCAACATGGGTTACAGGGACTTATAAACATATGGCCAAGGCCAACAATGACTGCATTGAAACTAATTGTTTGTTACGCAGTGTTTGAGGCAGCACTTCAGCTTCTTTTACCAGGCAAAAGGGTTGAAGGTCCCATTTCTCCTAAAGGGAATCGGCCTGTTTATAAGGTTCTAATACCGTGTACAATCTTTATCAAGTTCATGCAATTCTTCAAATGAAAATTTTGGGGAAGTTTGTCCCAACCAAACCTGCTTATTTTGTGGTATTGTCTCTGATCCAACTCATAAACTTTCTTTATTGTGATGGTTGCAGGCTAATGGTTTGCTTGCATATTTTGTGACTCTGATTACCTACCTTGCTCTCTGGTGGTGAGAACTTAGTCCATTTGAAGTTGCTGTTCTAGGATCTGGACTTCATTTGCATACAACTTCTATTTATTGCATGAGAAAGTTTAAGTTACGGGGGCTTGGAGAAATAGAGAAACTTCATTGGAATTTAAATGTAGTTGTGGCGCACAGCCTTTCATTTTGAATGCAAGTTATTAATTGTTGTGTGCCTTGTCTCTGTTGACATTTGTGCATGACTAGGACCCTCTGTTCTGTCAGGAGCTCTGTCGGTATTTTCTATCTCATTTGCTCATAATGTTTCTTACTGCTGTATAGTGGTGGATGCTGTGATCATGAACTCTTGTTTCGATCTAGATTTTACATTGTTAAACATTTGTCGAAACCTTTACTGTTTCATGCTGTGTGGCTTTTGGTCAACATTCAAATGTTAGCTAACATTGTCTTGTACACAATGTTTTATCGGTTTTCTGGTACTTGAAGTTGCTATACTTTACTGTCAAGTGCGCCTAATACTTCTCTCTGCATTTGTCATTCAGGTTTGGGATATTCAACCCCTCGATTGTCTACGATCATTTAGGAGAGATGTTTTCAATTCAGATTTTTGGAAGTTTCATCTTCTGTATCTTCTTATACATAAAAGTAAGAATCTGTATAAAGAAAACTTATTTAGTGGTACTTTGCTTATACTTATTTTTTGTGCCTGCTAGGGTCATTTGGCACCATCATCTACCGATTCTGGCTCACTGGGGAACATAATAATGGATTTCTATTGGGTGAGCTCTAATCTCTATGTGCAAGTTTATTGCACTTATGTAATTACCTCTGTATTCCATGAGTAAGATATGGATGAAAGGAACAGAAAGGGACTTAATAGTAAGTCACGGAAGACATTGCATTTATATTCTGCCTATTTATTAGCTGGGACTTGTGGAAGATTTCCTTCCTGAAGCTTCAATATTCTTGTTAGGTCATATTCTGTGTCTAAAAGCTATTTGCCTTTTGCAGGGCATGGAGCTATATCCTAGAATTGGAAAGAACTTTGACATAAAAGTTTTCACAAATTGCAGATTTGGAATGATGTCATGGGGAGTTCTACCATTGACCTATTGCATTAAGCAGGTGATTGCTCTTAGTTGTATCTTGATGCAATTGCGGTTCTATTCTATTATTGGGCTTGAACATTATTGTTGGAGCATGAATTATGCCTATTTTGTATGTCCATCCAAGTTCTTTGTGTATGATTTAATCTGCTGCTGATTTTTTCTAATTTCACCTGACATTTGTTTCACCAGTACGAGCAGACTGGACAAATAGCTGATTCCATGCTTGTCAGTACAATATTGATGCTGGTATATGTTACAAAGTTCTTTTGGTGGGAAGCTGGGTACTGGAACACTATGGATATTGCTCATGATCGAGGTTTAGTTATACTTTACTGTTGGGTGTCTATCTTTTACAGAAACAGTTACTACAATGATTACAACCGATAATGATCTGCAAATGCCAACTGAAACTGTTGCCTTTATGTCAATATAGCTTTTTGGTGCAAACAATTTGTGCCTGCCAAGAATTTAGTTTTTATTCTTTGGAACACTTGGAGGTTGTGTTTATTCTGAAACGTTAATTCATACTTCTTATATGAAAACATAACATTTTCTCGTGTTTTTTTCCATTTTAATACTTCATCTGACTGTGGTTTATTTTTCTTTTTGGCTTCGACAGCTGGCTTTTACATTTGTTGGGGGTGCTTGGTTTGGCTTCCATGTGTATATACCTCTCCTGCCATGTACCTTGTCAACCATCCTGTGCACCTTGGGGCTCAGGTATGGGTTCCAACATCGTTAAGCTTCAACATCGTCAAGTGTTAATCAAATTTGGTTGACACTCATTACGTGAATGATCAACGTGAAATTGAAATTGAAATTCAAATGAACGTGAATGAACCTTATCACATTGTATTTGTAAGAAAATCTTATAAAATTTCCACTATTCTTTTACTACACTTCAGTTCTGACCATTTCCATCTTATTTTCCAGCTTTCACTTTATATACTAGCAGCAGGCCTTCTATCTATATTTATCAACTACGATTGTGATAGGCAAAGGCAAGAATTTCGGAGGACGAACGGGAAATGTTTGGTTTGGGGAAAAGCTCCATCCAAGGTGAATGATTACTTGCTTTGCCAATGCAAAGGTTTTTTAAGATCCATAATTGTCTTCTTTGCAAAAATGGGTTAATTTACGGTTTACAATTTTAACAGATTAATGCCATGTACACTACGACATCTGGGGAAACAAAAACGAGTCTTCTTTTAACTTCAGGATGGTAATCATCTACAACTCATCTGTGCACTTTTAGCTGTTTTTGTAGCCAGGCTTGAACTTATAACCATAAAAGTCTAGACTGACCTAACAACAATTCTATTTCAGGCTTTATGCAAGCACAGGCCCTCTAATTTTGGGTTTTTTAGAAGTACAGACCAACAAAATAGTTGGGAGGTGTTCCAGTGTCATGTTTTATAAACTTATGAACTCTTCCATCTCTACTTGTATTTCTAACATTGAAGTTGATACCCTACCTCACCTCATGTGGGAGATCCGAGTGTTGCATGTGTTAAAAGGGCCATTCTTAATATCCCATTCATGTTTTTATATGATCTGAAATTTCTTAGATTGTTGGTTGAGTTGTCCATTCATGTTCTTTGCAGGTGGGGCTTATCCCGTCATTTTCATTATGTGCCCGAAATATTAGCTTCTTTCTTCTGGAGTGTGCCGGCTCTTTTTAATCATGTAAGGAGTTGTTTTGAAGAAATAATATGCTCAAACTCTAGTTTCGTTCTTGCTGAAACTTTTCTTATACTGTTTCCTTTACAGTTTCTGCCCTACTTCTATGTGATATATCTTACTATACTTCTTTTCGACCGAGCCAAAAGGGACGATGATCGATGTCGGTCTAAGTAAGTACATCAAAACCCTGTTTTTTGATTAAGCTCCCTGGCCCTTTACATAAATCTTCCTTTGACAACTTGTAGCTTCTGTTTCAAGCATCCCTTTTGAACTTTTTGGTTACTTAAAGATTGTTGATATTTGAGTAGCTGAAACATATATGAAACTTTTGCCCTGCTTCTAATCTAGGTACGGCAAATACTGGAAACTTTACTGCGAGAAAGTTCCATACCGGATCGTTCCTGGAATCTACTGACACCCTTATTATACATAGATCAGGCACAACTTGCATCAAATCTACTCTACTTGTATAAGCCTGATGTGTGACTCTTTTTAAGTATTCTGTGCAAAATACTCCATTTTAACTACGAACTCTTGTTTAAACTTCAACTTCTAGTAAGTTGTTAATGTGATATGCATGCACTGGGACTCATCAGGTGTATCTTTCTGGTATATCAGAAACCCTGACATGTTCAAGTTATCTATGGAATTGGTATTCATTCTATGTTCGATTAGGATGCAATTTGGAAGGACATAATTACTAATCTTTGATGCAATGGCAAGTCCATTTCTGCTCCTTTTGATGAACAAACTACAAAGGCTTTCAGGATGAATGGATTGAAGGATTCTATATTGATGCAACTAAGTTCAATTTAATTTTGTTAAATTGAATTACTATAAGAAAGGATTAACGCAATAAAGCATCTATTGCATAGATTAATATGGTTTTCTTAAAAATGGTAAAAAAAGCTTAGTTTTGACCTGAAATTAAAGAACTAGAATCGAAACCTATCATAATTTAAATCCTGATTTTGTGTTAGATATCTCAGTTTTGTAATATTAGTTTGTCCTGTACAATACTCAACCAACTAGAAGCCATTGCTTACTTTTGAAAAGTTGGATATTTATAAATTTGTAATGGTGTATTCCATTGAATCTGATGTGATTAAACATAAACGTAAGCCTGTAAGAAAACGCAAGTCAAACAAGTTGTTCCCTGAACCATAACTGCGATGGCCCATATTGGCAAAAACTCTGATTGATTAGACGGGCTTGATTTCAAAGATGATCATCAATTTGGAAGAAATTTTCAAATAATTCCTTGCTTCCTTTCCCCTTTTTTTCTTTCTTCTGATGCCATCTGTTGATTTTTTAGCAACATGCGATAACAGGTGGTATTTTGACTCTGTCCTTGGGGCATTTGTCAGCCTTTCTTCATCCTGGATTTTCCACGGAAGGTGTAAAAGCTTGCAGATTCGTCAAGAAACCAAAGACAATTTGGCAGGCAGAGACGTAAAAAAAATAAACTCGTAGATCAGCAAACTGAAAAACTGCCAAGTGACTAATCAGTCATTCAGACGATGTGCTGATGACTGATGACGAAATTGCTTCAGAGTTTTTCTAAGATAGATTCATCCCCGGTTGGCGTAATTCCCACTAAATTACAAAAGAATAATAATAATGATAATAAAGCTATAACATCTTCCAATCCCATGGCTGAAAAAAAGTACAATTGAAACATGATATTCTTCCTGGAATAGTTTTCTGAGATGTTAACGCCTGATGGTATCTTTTTCTTAAGATAGATACAATCTCAGTTGGTGCGATTATCATAAGATTGAAAAAAGAAATAATTAAGATGCAATCGTCTTACAATTCCAAGCTGATAAAGAAAAACTGCAACTTAATGTTCTTCATGACTTAGTTTTCTGATATACCAACACCTGATGGTATCATTTATTTTTGGACGATAATGATGAAAAGTCTGCAAAAAAAATTGGACGCTTGCCATATGAAATAAACTCTGGATAATATATAATAATACTTTACAAATCATATATTTTTACTTATAAATAATGAAATTGATTAATATAGTTATATAGATAGAATCATTTTAATAAATAAGTTGATGATTTCATATCGATTCATTTAATAAGTCAATGAAAATATCTAAAAGAACTAGTTCAATTTTGACTATCTAACCACAATAGCTGACTGAAATCAACTATAAAACTTTAAATACTATGTGTGGCAAAACACCAAATATAACTAATGGATTGTTAATTAATTTAATCTTTTGGGATGAATCAATTACTTGGTTTTAAATTTGTATATATAATTTACATAATATATGTTCCTATCAATATTGAATCAGAAATCTGATTATTAATAATAAAAAATTCCTTCTGCTACACAATTCAACTCTCACGCAAACCCAGATCATATATTTAACAGCCTGCTTGTTTGTTCAAAAGTTCATGGCAGATGAAGTTCTTTTCAGTTAGATTACTTGTGTGGCTTCAACTTCAAGTGATTTTCTTTTTTCTTATCAACTTGCAATGGTTGAAAACTGATGCTGCCGAAAATGATACCGAGAGGCTTGCTTTGATCAAGTTCAGAGAAGGAATAATTTCTGATCCTCGTGGAGTCTTCAACTCCTGGAATGAATCCCTCCCCTTCTGCTCCTGGTTTGGAGTCTCGTGCAGTAGGAAACAGCAGAGAGTTACATCACTGATTCTGGAAGGGCAGAGCCTGTTGGGTACTATATCACCATATATAGGAAACTTAAGTTTTCTCAGAAACCTGAGCCTGCAAAACAACAGCTTACGAGGTGATATTCCACAGGAACTTGGAAATGTTTTTGCTCTGCAGGAAATCAGGCTCAACAACAACTCAATTGGGGGAGAAATTCCTGTCAACCTGAGTCGTTGTTCCCTGCTCAGGAGATTAGATTTGTTTTACAACAATATATCTGGAAGGATTCCTTCGGAACTTGGTTCTCTACCTATCCTGGAATTACTCAGACTTGGTTCAAACAACCTGTCAGGTGAGATTCCACCTTCCCTTGGCAACCTTTCATCACTTACCTACTTCACTGCACCATACAATAGTTTGTATGGAACTATCCCGGATAGCTTTGGTCGATTGAAAAGGCTGAACTTTCTTTCTGTTGGAAATAATCTACTTTCTGGTACGATTCCTCCATCTCTTTTTAATATTTCATCGATCAGTACCATCTCATTGCCAAAAAACCAACTTCGTGGTAGTCTGCCGGACAACATTGGTTTCACTCTCCCAAATCTCCAACACTTCAGCTTGGGAGGAAATGGCTTTTCAGGGCCAATACCATCCTCGTTATCTAATTCTTCACAATTGCAGCAAGTTGATCTTCCTTTCAATGAGTTTGTGGGACAAGTTCCTAACCTGGGAAACTCACAGAACCTGTGGTGGCTAAATTTGGGAATCAATAGGCTAGGAGGTGATTCAGCTCAGGACCTGATTTTCCTGACATCTCTAATAAACTGTAGCAATCTGCAGATCCTGGATATCAGTTATAATCACCTTCAAGGAGTTTTACCAAGCTCTTTAAGCAATTTGTCAGTTCAACTCAGTGCGCTATATTTAGGTGGGAATCAATTTTCTGGAAATCTTCCTACGGAGTTAGATAATCTTATCAACTTAACTATACTGGGCATGGAAGGCAATCTTTTCACAGGTGTTTTTCCGTCTTATTTTGGAAAGTTTCAAAAGCTACAAGGATTGGCTTTAAATGGTAATAAGCTGTCAGGTCTTATTCCACCATCCATAGGCAATCTTAGTCAATTGGTTGAATTATATCTCCAGGAAAATAAATTTGAAGGGTCTATTCCTTCAAGTATTGGGGACTGCCAAAACTTGCAATCTCTAGACATCTCTCGGAACAATCTCAATGGAGCTATACCCTCGCAAGTCTTCAGCTTATCTTCCTTAACACAACTATTGAACTTGTCAGGGAACTTGTTATCTGCCACATTGCCTGCAGAAGTAGGAAAGCTGACGAATATCAATACAATGGACGTTTCAGAGAACAATATTACAGGAGAAATTCCTAGTACAATTGGAGATTGTTCCAGCCTGGAAAATCTTTTCCTCCAGGGAAATGCCTTTCAAGGACCAATACCATCATCTTTGTCTTTGCTGAAGGGTCTTCAACGTGTAGATTTCTCACGAAATAACCTGAAAGGAGAAATTCCCCAAGATCTTGTGAAGATAACATTTCTGGAATACATGAATGTTTCTTTCAATGATCTTGAAGGTGAGGTGCCAACTATGGGAGTTTTTAGTAATGCAAGTGCCATATCGTTGGTTGGTAACAAGAAGCTCTGTGGTGGTGTCTCAGAACTGAATCTGCCAAAATGTCCCAACAAAGCAAAGAAAAAGAGCCTGTCACTTGCTCTTAAGCTAACAATCATTATTGTCTGCTCACTCATGGCTGTCCTTTTACTATTAGCCATTTTAGCTCTTTCAAGAGTTAGAAGAAGTAAGAGAAAGACACCTTCTGAAACTACTATAACTAGTACAGGCCATCTCCTAAAGGTCACTTACAAGGAACTCTGTCAGGCAACTGATGAATTTTCTTCTACCAATTTAATTGGATATGGAGGTTTTGGCTCTGTGTACAAGGGAGTTTTAAGTCAAGTAGAGGGACCTGTAGCTATTAAAGTCCTCAACCTTCAGGTAAAGGGAGCTTCCAAGAGCTTCACATCAGAATGTAAGGCCTTGGTGAGCATCAGACATCTAAATCTTGTGAAGATAATAACATACTGCTCCAGCCTGGACTACAAGAGAAACGAGTTCAAAGCTCTAGTTTTCGAGTTCATGCCTAATGGAAGCCTGGAAAAATGGCTGCATCCAGAACTTGGAAACCAGAATCCACCAAGGATTCTGAAACTTCTTGAGAGACTGAACATTGCAATTGATGTAGCATCTGCTTTGTATTATCTCCATGACCTTTGTGAAAGTCCAATCGTCCATTGTGATCTGAAACCTGGAAATGTTCTTCTTGACTGTAACATGGTTGGTCATGTAAGTGATTTTGGCATGGCAAGGATCCTCTCAACCATCCATGGAGCTTCTAAAACCCAAACCAGCTCAATCGGATTAAAGGGTACCATTGGCTATGCTCCTCCAGGTTTCTTCTTATTCTTCACTTGTGCGTAGAACATCATTTCAGATTTACATATTCATCCGCAGACCTATATCCTGTTACATTTTCTGTAAGAACTAAAGCATAATCAATTCACTAATTGGATCTTCCAATTCATTCTTGAAGGAGATCTAAACCCATTTTTTTCCCAATAATTCGATAAAAAGATTCATTTTTTTAATTCATCCCTAAATTTGCACACCTCACTTAATAATTCTTTTTGATCCAATCCTTAGGAATCAATAGAAAGGTAAACTACTTATGATACATCATATATGACTTGATTGAATAGATTTTTCATCTCTTGAAATCTCTCTTCTGATTCAAAATTGTAGTTTATTATGCAATTGCTCTTGTTTTGATCATGGAATAAGTGAAATAAATAAATATTTATATTTTTGATAAAGAAAAAGCAATGCACTTGCCCTAGCTTTGATCATGGAATAAGTGAAATAAATCAAAAATTATATTTTTGATCAAGAAAAAACAATCTTATCGAAATTGTCTATGTCCAGTTCATCCTACCAGCTAGTAAGGTATCTTAGCTTGCTTCTTGGCCTCTTGTGATCAATGTTCTAAGTACCGTACTAGACGAAAATGGGTGGTACAGTATTCTGAAACTTTGTTTATGTTCTAAAGTTGTCCTGAATACTCTTAACCTTTTGGAACACATTTCAGAGTATGGAATGGGTGGCGAGGCATCAAAGGAGGGTGATGTATACAGCTATGGAGTTCTACTGCTAGAAATGTTCTCAGGAAAAAGACCCACTGACCAAATGCTCAAAGATGGCCTAAACCTTCATGAATATGTGAATTCAGGACTGCCAGATAAAGTTCTGCAGATAATGGACCAAACCCTTCTGCAAAAAACTAAAGGAACTGAAATGGATCAGGATCATGAAGAAAGTTGCGAGTCTAGTGGCAGTGATGTTGAGTTGGAACACAAACCTGGTATCAAGAACACAACAACAACAAGAAGAATACTTCCCAAAAACCTGAAGAAATGTGTGTCTTTAGTGCTTGGAATTGGAGTCAGATGCTCTGCAGAATCCCCCAGAGATCGAATGAAAATGGTGGATGTCATCAGAGAACTACACTTGATCAAAGAGGCTCTTTTCGAGCCTTAGATTAATTAGCAGTCTTCTTATATTGTTTTGTAGGGATTTTAATCTCTTTAAAATCCAGATTCTTCCGATCAAATTATCAAGAATAGGATAAAAGCGGCAGCATGCTTAAATCTATTGTAAAATCTGGACTGGAGTCTTACGGTTTATCTTCCAAATTAGATCGTAACCTTTTCACCAGAGTTTTCTCTTGATCTATCTGTTTTCTCTCTGACGATGGGATATCAGAAAAGAATTAAGCGTACGTTTAATTTGGGGACTATAACCACTTTTATTAGAGTGAAACCCTAATCTAATTTTTAGTTTGACATATCATAAAACTAGAAATTATAGCCCGATCTTTACACATATGAAACCCACACTTAAGATAGATACATAAAGCCCAAATTACAATAACCATATTAGACCACTTTAATTAA
>JAOQMS010000003.1:1022618-1054983 GCA_027563885.1 Erythroxylum longipes | reverse complement strand
ATGTTTTCCTTTGTCAGTAAACTATCTACCAATTTTATACAATCATATCTTTGTCGATAATTTTAAGAAATAGTTTGATTTAATTGAAACAAAACAAAGGTAGACTAATCTTATACTATAGCTTCAACCTTACTATGAATCTTTGCATTTTATTTCCAAGACTCAAGTGATATGAACTCTCTTTATACATAAACATATTTAATCTATATTGATAATTCTAATGAGTAATTTATTTTTAATTAAACATATCTAATGTATATTGATAATTCTAATGAGTAATTTATTTTTAATTAAAATTTTGTATTATTTATCAAAAAAAGTTTATAAATCATAGTTTTAACACTATAAAATCTCTTCAAATATTAGTTAGAGGACATAACAAAATAGTTTTTATCAAAAGTTAATGAAACAATTTTAATTCTACCAAATTCAAGTTTAGATTCGAGCTTAACACCTTTTTTTTGGAGTTCAATTAGTAATTGGAGTTCAATTAATGATGAAAAATTAGATTGATCTAACTCAAATTTAACAAATTGGATCAGACTTAGATTGAAGTTGGATTAGAATACTTGGACTTAATTAAGCTTAAATTCGAGTCTAAAATTATTATTTTTTAACTTGGGTTTAGACTTTAAGAAATTTGAGTCCAATCTAACCGTTATCAACCCTAATAATTAGAGTGTAATTATATATCTTCTCACACATCAAATCCTCTGTTTTAGTTACTCTGTTCCAACCCTATTCTATTAAACCTCATTTATGCATTTATATGGGATCCATACAAACATGATAAGAATACAATAACTAGAACAGGAGATCTGGTCCCATCTTCTCAACCATTTAAGGCTAGGGATGTCAATAGGCCGGGCCGGGTCGAGCCAGAGCCGAGATTGGCCACGGGCCGGCACGTGGCCCACGGGGCCCGACTCGTCTATATTTTTTTAATTTAAAAAATACAAAACGACGTCGTTTTGGACAAAACGATATCATTTTGTCTATAAAAAAAAAACAAGCCGCGGACCGGGCCGGGAATTGCTATCCCTGTTTAAGGCAATTATACTTAATTATAAGGCTATTGGGGCCGCTTTCTTCTAGAAGTCAATGATTATATTCCTCATTCAAGTGGCTTCGTAATGATCCACAAAAGTTCTTTTGTTAAAGTCAACTACATCTAGACTATAAACAATGAAGGGAATATACCTGAGCTGACCTAAATTTCTAACTACCACATTGTCAAGCAAAATTGAAATTTCTTGGTGACATGAGATTAGATTTCAAGGTTTAGATTTGGTGACTCGTGCACATTTTTTTTAAAAATATTTTTTGTCAATTACATTGACATGAAATAAAGATTGTTATATAATTCTTTTATTTAATCTGTGTTTAAGGTAATTTACTTGATTAATTAACACATCACTTAGAATTACCATTAGGAGAAAATAATAAGAATATAACATTTTTAAAATGAGAAAATGATATTAAAATTGTAGATGATCTTGATATCTCACCTTCATACCTAATCTTAATTATATCGGATAATTCTTCCATCTAACTCGGTATTTAAGATGATTCATTTAATGAATCAATTCTTTATATACTTAGAAAAAGAATTATAATTTATTAAACCGAAAATTTAAAAATAATTTTTCGTATCACTTGAATGACACTTTAAAGACAATAATACGAAATAACTTTTTTTAATATAAGAAAATAGTATTAAAATTAATGTGAATGATCTTAATATCCTACCTCCATGCCTAACCCTAATCATCTTGTATAATTCTTCTATTTAACTCATGTTTAAGGTAATTTACTTGATGAACCGAGTGAAAAATTCAAATTAAAAAGCTCAATTTATTGAAAAATTCTTAAAATAGTTTCTACTATCACTTGAATCATTCTTTGGAGACAATAATAAGAACATAATTTTTTTTAATATGGCAAAATGGTATTAAATTTAATTCATGCCTAACCTAGTCATTTTCTAGGTTAGGGCCAATCACAAACTTTTTGACTAGGCACAAGCTCCCTTATTTTCAGGTGACATACATGTGATTGTGAACTCTCTTAAACCTATAATACCAAATATCAATATGAAATGGCTGCTAAGGAATAGGAAATTGTCAAGCAACCTAATACCTGGAAAAATATTAAATAAATAAGAAAAAAGTCAATCATATGTGCATTATCCTAATAAGCTTTCTAAGAGCATGTTTACTAGAGAGTTACTAAAACAAAATGGAGCAGAATGTTCATGCATGCATAAATATATTGGTTCTGCATAACATTTCATGAAGTACTAGTTTTGTGTTTAATGTTAAGTCTCTATAATTTTGTTTCATAGCATGTAAAAAAATTAAAAAAAAGTTTCATCTAACACCAATGTTTTTGAAATTATTAGACCAGAAGTTAGGCTGGTAGATTTAAAGAGTTCAACCGATATATTAGACAGTCATAAAATCAGTTAAAGATTGGATAAAATTAAAGAATTTAAAAAATAATTAAAGAAGATTATTCTTACTCATTGAAAATTTAGAATTTAATTAAAAAAGAATATAAATGAAAATTAATCTGTTTATTTTAGTTTATAAAAATTGATTAATTTATGAAAATTGATCGATTAACTAATAAACTTATTAATTTTTAACAACAAAGATTATTAAACTAAACCAAACCAAAAAATTAAATAATTTAAGATTTTTACTGTTAAACTGGTTAAACCGGTTTGGTTTTTAAAACATTATCTAACACTTACTTACAAATTATTATTGCAAGAGATGATTTGATCATTGGCTATTAACATAAAGTATTTGATAAAATTTTGAGATTTCTGCATTAATTATTAATTACTAGATATAAATATAACATGAATTTTATTGATTGGTTATGATTAATTATAAATTTATATAAATAAAAAAATAATGATTGAAAGAAACTTTGAATAAGTTTGTCTATATTATAAAACTTGAGATCATCTTTAATAAAGTTGTTTTTATTCTATTTTCAAAACAATAAAATTTGATATTGTAGAACTTATTTAAATAATTTACAAGTTATTTATAATAATTTTATTGAATTTCACCGTCAGCTTTACGAAGCACCTAACCTACTAGTTGCCATACAAAATGAACAAAAGCTCGCTCCAGGATAGTAAAGATCAGGTTTTGAAAACGGAGAAAAATAAGCAGATCACTACACGAAGTAGATCCAAAACCATCAGGTCAAGGTCGTCGTCTTTGTAACATGCAGGCATGCAAGCTAGACATGCATGTCAGGATTTCTTCATCTAGTATGAACATTGCAGTTAAACTAGAATGTAAGAACTGAGACCAGCTTTTGTTTTATGTTCTTGTGATTATGGAAAACTGACGATGGTTGTCATGTTCACAGAGTTGAAGAAGTCTGCAAGCCATGGAAAATAAGGCAACTAAAAGATAATAAAGGTAATATGGAGACAAGAAATGATTGCAGCTTGAGATGGCAGGTTCATACAAGTTTTAAATCCTGATGGGATTAGGAACTTCTTCTTCAATAGTATTAGAGTAAAATATCCATTAATATGTTCTATATCGAAAAAAAGAGGTGAGATTCTGAATTATGAAGTGTTAGTGAAAATATAGAAAGTCAATATTATAATTTGTAGAAAAAAGAGGTAAAATTTTTATGAATCTATAAAATAAAAACTCAACTTTTGAACCAACTTCTTAATTATTTATTTTTTTGAAAAAAATCTGCTTATTCTAAAAAACGGTAGAATTTTAAAAGATTACTATCATTTACATTACTATATATGTGTGTGTGTGTGTGTGATGCCTCACAGTTTCATAGCATAGCATCATCTCTATAGGAAATGAAGTCCTATCACTCAAGTTTCTTTTCACTTTTGATCATTCAACTACTTCTGTTCTTCACTGTGATGAACAAGCAATGGCTAAAGGTGAATTCTTTAAGCAATGAGACTGATCATTTTGCCTTGCTCAAATTCAAACAAGGAATAACCAATGACCCTTTTGGAGTTCTCAACTCCTGGAATGATTCTCTACCTTTCTGCAACTGGATTGGAATCACTTGCGAGGTGGGACATCAGCGAGTCATGATCATGGAGCTGAAGGGTCAGAATCTCTTTGGAAACATATCTCCATACATTGGAAACTTGAGTTTTCTGAGAACACTAGACCTCCAAAACAACAGTTTAGGAGGTGAAGTTCCAGTAGAAGTTGGCAAGCTATTCAGACTGCAGCAATTCCAGATCAACAACAATTCTCTAGAAGGCGAAATCCCGACTGGCTTGACCAACATATCAGAGCTCAGGATGATAGATTTAACATATAACAATTTCCTTGGAGAAATACCTGAACAGCTTGGATCTTTACCAAATCTTCAGTTGCTCAAACTTGGAGCAAACAATCTTACAGGAAAGATCCCAGCTTCCCTCGGAAACTTATCAGCTCTTGTTCAGATTTCAGTAGCTGTCAACAATTTGGTAGGAAGAATTCCGGATGATATTGGCCGTTTAACCAGATTGACTTTTTTTTCTGTTGCACTAAACCAACTATCTGGTATATTCCCTCCATCCATTTACAACATCTCATCGATGTCTATCTTCTCAATTCCAAGCAACAAACTTGAAGGGACTTTACCAGACAACATAGGCCTCACTTTCCCAAACCTGACATTCTTTAGCATTGGCTTAAATGAATTTTCTGGATCAATCCCAAGTTCATTAGCTAATGCTTCTCAGCTGAGTGTGATTGATATTGGTAACAGCCATTTTGTTGGACAAGTTCCAACCAATCTGGGAAATCTAAGAGCTCTTCGATGGCTGCGACTCTCCAGCAACAGTCTAGGAAGTAATTCAGCACATGATTTTGACTTTTTAGCATCTCTGAGAAATTGCAGCAACCTGGAAGTTCTGTACACCACTGCTAACAATTTTGGAGGTGCTTTTCCCAGTTCTATTGCTAATCTGTCCACTCGGCTAAGTAAATTCGACATGGGAAGCAATCAAATAACCGGGACGATTACCGGAGCATTAGAGAATCTTGTGAACTTGAGTCTTTTGAGCCTGGAGTATAACCTTCTCACAGGTGAGATTCCCTCCTACTTTGGTAAGTTTCAAAAGTTGGAAGGCCTTTCTGTGGCAGGAAACAGATTATCTGGTCAAATTCCAACCTCTCTAGGCAACCTTGTTCAGTTGTTGGAAATAGACTTGCATGATAATAATTTTGTTGGAAGCATTCCACCAAGTCTGGCCAATTGCAACAACATGTACATGCTGGACTTGTCAAAAAATAACCTGACGGGGTCCATACCACAACAGATTCTACTCCTTCCTTCCCTGTCAAGATCTGCAGATTTCTCAGGAAACTCCTTAACGGGAAACCTTCCTGAAGAGGTGGGGAAGCTAACTGCAATAAATTCATTGGATGTATCAGAAAACAAATTTACTGGTGAAATCCCATCAAGGATCGGAGATTGTTTGAGCTTAGAACACCTCTTTATGCAAGGAAATGCCTTTCAAGGAAGTATCCCTTCATCTCTGGCTTCTGCAAAAGGCCTTCAAGAAATAGACCTTTCTCGGAATCGAATGACTGGAAAAATTCCTGAAAATCTTCAGGACATGCCCTACTTGCAATATGTCAATCTGTCCTTCAACAATCTTGAGGGTGAGGTGCCAACAGGAGGAATCTTTGGAAATGCAAGTGCTCTATCATTGATTGGTAACACAAATATCTGCGGTGGTGTCCCGGAACTCGGTTTACCAAAATGTCCTACTACTACCAGGAAAGCAAATTCTCATGCTGTTACCCTTAGAAACATACTTATCCCTGTCATTTCAGGCATTCTGTTGTTGTCACTAGTTTTAACTCTTTTATGGATTAGAAAGTCCAAAAAAAAGCCACCTTCAGAATCTGAAGATATTATCAATCTGGTTAAGGTTTCTTATAAGGATCTATATGATGCTACTGGTGGATTCTCTCCAAGCAATTTCATTGGATCAGGAAGTTTTGGATCTGTGTACAAAGGTTTTCTACACCAAGCGGGAGGTGAGGTAGCTGTTAAGGTCTTTAATCTGCAAAAGGAGGGAGCTTCAAAGAGTTTCATGGCAGAATGCAGAGCCTTGAGAAACATCAGGCATCAAAACCTTGTCAAGATCTTAACATCCTGTGCTGGATTGGATTACAAGGGCAACGAGTTCAAAGCTCTTGTTTTCGCATACATGAAAAATGGAAGCCTGGAAAAGTGGTTGCACACAGATGGTGGCTCTCAAAATCCATACAGAATTCTGAAACTTTTTGACAGACTGAATATTGCAATTGATGTAGCATCCGCACTATACTACCTTCATGACCTCTGTGAAAGTCCAGTTATTCATTGCGACCTTAAACCCAGCAATGTTCTTCTAGACGATAACATGGTTGCTCGTGTCACCGATTTTGGCTCGGCAAGGCTCGTTTCAGCTATCACTGGCTCAACCAGAAGTAAATTCAGCACAATTGGAATAAAGGGAACAATTGGATATGCTGCTCCAGGTAACTGAACCACCAAAATGTGTTCCTGGGAATCATCCAAAAGTACTTACATCGATATTGCTTACTAATTTCTGCCATCTTCATACTACTATGATTCCTTTAGCACTTTTCACAGACAATTTCAATTCACAGAGACGCTAAAAAATGTCATTGCAGAGTACGGAATGGGAAGTGAGGTATCAAAAGAAGGAGATGTGTATAGCTTTGGAATCCTCCTGTTAGAATTGTTCTCAGGAAAAAGACCAACTTCTGAGACTTTTCCTGACGGCTTTAATCTTCACAGCTTCGTGAAATCTTCAGTGCCAGAAAGAATAGAGCAGGTCGTGGACTCCACACTTCTGTGCAGAGGCTTGGAAGAAGCAGCCATGTCCATGCAGGGAGGTGAAATACAAGAAGAAGGTCAAACCAGCAACCAGAACTTGCTGAACCTGAAAGATACTAAAGAATACAAGTGCTTGGTTTCAGTACTTGAAATTGGAATCAAGTGTTCATCAGAATCACCAAGAGAACGAATGAGTATGAAGGATGTGATCAAAGAACTGCATTGGATCAAGGAAGCATTTATTGAAACTTAGATCTTAAAGTTATAAGCTTTATAAATTTCAATGTTTGCCTTGCAAGTTTGCTACTTCTGAAAGTAACCTTTGTGCTATGATAGAAATATTGTATTATATTGCTTTTAAAAAATATTCCTTTATAATTAGGAGTTATAATTTTAAAATCTATGCTTTTTAATTTTGTTTTCATATAAATATTTTAAATAGTTTCTATCTAAAATAAGCTAAATTTAGATTAATATATTTTTAGTTGGTTGTGTAATTATTATTATGTTTATGAATATTTGTCAAAACAAAATTTTACAACTTGTAAATAGCAATGTTCCAATCAAAATTTTAATTAAAACTTAATTTTTATTGCATACTTTAATATAGATTATATAAATAGCTCTCATAATTTTTTAGATTATTATGCAAATTGTATATTATATTGTTAATAAATACAAGTTGAATTACATTTAAGATTAGGAGTTACACTTTTGAATCATAATTAATCATATAGTTATATGCTTTCACTACAAAATAATTCAAATAAACTACTAGTAATTTAGATAAAATATTTTTCCGGTCACGAAGAAGTTTTAATATAAATATCAAATAATATCTTGAAAAAAAAAACTTTAATACTATTATAATCATATAAAATCAAAATAGCTCTAAAAGGAAGAATAGTTTTATATTAAACTAGAGGACCTTCCTCGAGTTGGAATCCTAGTCCCGAAAGGAAACATTCATCAACTCGTAGGTATTATGAATCTATAATTTGTTTCTATCTAATCTAGTGAGTCACTTGTCGATTTATAAAGGCGGAATCCAGATTTGGGTTTCGATGTTTTAGGTTTCTAATGTGAGTATTGGTCTGCTCATACCATTTGGTGTTGTTAAACGTGGAAAATTTGTAATTTTTATCCACTTTTTGAAGATTTTTGGGGATTTTCTTAATGGGTTTTCTACGTTTCTTTGTAATTTAATCTTATTTGGTGTCTATCGCATAAACCTCCCATAAAGATTCGACCTTTGGTCGTTAGGTCATAAAGGGTCATTCTTATTTTTCTTTGTTTTCGGGCTTGTATCATTCATTATCTTGAATTTGGTTCTCTTTCGCTTTAATTGGTTTCACTTATGTA
This sequence comes from Erythroxylum longipes, assembly GCA_027563885.1. Taxonomy (NCBI): domain Eukaryota; kingdom Viridiplantae; phylum Streptophyta; class Magnoliopsida; order Malpighiales; family Erythroxylaceae; genus Erythroxylum; species Erythroxylum longipes. The sequence continues at coordinate 1,046,766 of JAOQMS010000003.1, read as the reverse complement.
TGATTTTGTGGGGAAATTTTGTGAAGTTCTTAGAGGTAAATCGAGATGGGGGTGTTAGCTAAATTTCTGATACAGAATGGCTATGGCATTTTATCTTTTTGGTTGGGAATGGAATGTAGTAGTGGGAACTTTCTTTTTCCCATGTATTGCTTTTCATTTTGTGTTGAATGTATCAGTGAATTAGCCTATGCTTTTTAATGAATTAACCTATGATTCTTACCAGTCTAGTGGTCAAGAAAAGATGTCAGCTTATGATAATGTTGTTGGTGGCAAACTGAAGCTTAAAGGAAAAGCTTTGGATGTCAAGTCTGGTGGCATGAAGAAGAAAAAGAAGCATAACAAACATAACGATCAGATCTCTCAAGTCATAGGAGATGAGCTTTCCCAAGGTTGGATGTCCTTCCTTTTCTTAGACTTTCATGTTTAAGCGTGTAGTTTTTGAATTTCATTCTTCAATCTCTGACGTTTATCATCTCAAGATGTGTTTGTAGCAGTTGTTAATCCCATTTTCTGGAATTTGAATTTATGTCTTACAATTATCTATTCGATTCTGTAGTTTATAATTTTCTAGCAAATTATTGAGTTTTATATGTTCTTTTGCAAGCTTGAGGGCGCAGTTTTCAGTTAATGAAAAGATTTCTTCTTCATCTTCTCGTGTCATTTGTTCGCATTGTTGTGTAACTCTTCTTTTTGATATTTCTTTGGTGTAATGGCTTTTCTCTTTTCTCTTTTTGAATTTCCAGTGAACAATTGCATTGGATTCTTATACTTTATAATTTAGGAAATTATGGAATTTGGTATGTTCTTTTGCAAGCTTTAGTGCACAGCTCTGAAATAACGAAAAGATTTCTTCTTTATCCTCTCGTGTTACTTGTTCGCATCTAACTCTTTTTCTGAAACTTCTTGGTCTAATGGCTTTTCTCTTTTTTATCTTTTTGAATTGCCAATGAACAATTACATATTATGCACCATATTTGTGAATGTCATATTATCTCCTATTGCTTTCTCAGCATGATTTATATATGGGACAGACCTTAGAAGGAAGCATTGAAGCATTACATACTGCTTCCTGAAACATTTTGTTCATGCTCATTACTGCCAAATGTGAGGGTCTTGAGAAGATAACACTATATTCAGTTGTTACAATCCTTGTTTTTGGAGATTGATGATCTGTTTGCATTTAATTTATGGTCTCAGTGTATGAACAAAAAAATTGTCAAGACTAGAGCAGAAGAACCAGAACCTGGTCTACTTTGTTTACCTTTCTGTTTTATCTGATTAAAAATCAACCTTGGATGTGTCATCACTTAACCTGCTATTCGCTACAGGCCAAAGCACAGGAGAGCTTGCTGATCCTAATATAGAAGAAACCAATGATGACAATAAATTGAATGAGGAAGAGAAGGCTGCTTCTTATGAAGATCACCTCACCCCTGCCGAGAAACGATACATTGAGCAGAGGGAGAGACTTGATGTGCGCAAGATGGGCAGGGAAGCCAATAAATCTCACCGTGACAGGATTCAAGATTTTAACCAATATTTGGCGAACTTAAGCGAGCATTATGACATACCAAAAGTTGGTCCTGGCTAGGAAACCTAAACCTCATTTCATTTCCAGTTTCAGTACTTTGGCTTTCCTAGCATTTCAAGAATTGTCTGTTGGAAATTTGTGTGCTGACAATTGTTGTTATAGTACACACCATGTACTTAAAATCTGACTGAGATTGGCAATGTTAATACTTGGTCTGTTATTTAAAGAATTTCAAGAATCAATATCTTTTGTTTATTTTACTGCCTAAGAGTAACAAGGTCAGGGTTAAGCCATACATAGACATTTCTTTCATTGCCATTAGGATTGCCAATTGACAAGAAAAAAAATTGTCAATCCTTAGTTCTAGCCCGTTAAACCTGAATAAGAGGACCCAGTTTAACCCGAGCCCCTTGAAAAAGCCTGAACTTGTTTGTCATGTCAACTAAAGAAAACCTCTCCAGATGAAATAGAGGCAAGAAGCCAAAATGCTTTTATTTTGGATAAAACCTCAGCCTCAGCATCTCTATGCTTGAAATCCGATTCAAAAATCGATCAAATCGAATTTGATCTGTTCAAGACAAGTTCAAACTGATTTGTTATCGCTAACACTTGCATGCAAAAACTTAAATAATCAGTTGCATACCAACACCATCTACACATGGACTGATGGTTATCTACTCATTGGCAAGAAATGCGCGACCACAGGTTCAGAATAGTCTCTTCATATTTTAAGGTAATGAAAAATAAATATTAATACAAGGTAGCACGAAAAGAATACACCTTATTTCACTACATACATCGTCAGGAAAGTTTCAGAGACTTACTGCCCAATAGAGCTCAACTTAAAAGGGAACATAGCTACCACACCTCAAAAGCCAAAACATGCACTACAAAGTGGCGCAACAAGGACCTATCAGCACTTGCAATCCATGTGCTGAAACAAATCTCAGTAACCAAGTTGGGTGCTGCCACCAGAACCCCAAGGAGAACAAACTCTTCAAAAAGCTAAATTATCGGGTCTCGTCCTCCAATGCACGGAAACCAGCAGTCAAATCCTCATGCAACTTTTTGAATTTAGCCACAAGAGCTGGTTCTCCTTCTGCTGGATCTTCAAATTTCTGTGATCTGCAATAGTAACAAAAAACAGAACTTGCACTTTCTTTTCTTCCCAGTTTTTGGGATATTCTCACTAGCATTGTAAAGTTTACTTACACTAAGCGGTAGAAGAGATCCCCCAGTCTATGCTTGATAAGGCTGTATGTTATTTTCTGACCATCCATGCCAGCTGCTTTCTCAACAGCCTGCACATTAGTTACACACTTTTGAATCAATAATCGATGACATTTCTCATCCAGGATTGGAGGTCATTCAAGGTTTTGATTCCATGATCAGAAGCACAAAAGTTTAAGCAACACCATAGTTGATTGAAAGATCAGCCAATAAAGAAAGACAGTAAGGGTCATAACCAGAGATCAAACAACATAAACACTATGTGTAACCTACCAGATCGCTCTGTGTGTACAGACGGTTAAATCATATTCACCTTTCCCTCACAGTACCAGTACACTATCAGTCAGTAGGATTAGAGGGTGCTTCCACTTTTTAGTGTTATAGCTTATAGACCCAGTTTTATTTACAAAGTATTCCAAATAATAGTAAATAGAACCAACAAATTGGCTAAAAGATATAATTGTAAGATAAGGTGGTATTCTATACCTGATTAGCCAAATTGTAGAAGTGAATAATGTTGCGCATCATCCAAACAGATTTGTAGAATGGGCAGAATTTGTCATATCTATCACAGGCAAGCAAATAGAAATTTCCAATTATGGGAAGTAACATAACATAATCAGAAAAAAGAAATCACTGAAGAATAGCTTACGGAGTAAATGCATTCTGAGCAAGATAGTCCTCCCTCAAAAGCTTTGCAGTCTCCAGAGTAATCTTATCTTGTTCAGCTAAAGCATCCTTTCCTACAAGCTGCAATAATTAAACTAATATGTTATATCGAAGAACACTTGTTCTGTAGGTAAACTATTAAACTTGCTTTATCAAATAACAAGTACCAAAAGGAGATTAGCTATCATTTGACTAGAGAAACCCCTTAATTCCTATGCCTAGTATGCCAAATCCAAATATATAGATAATCAAAATTTTAAGTCTTAGGAAACCTACCTGGACAATTTCATTCAGGTCATCTTCTCTCTGTAGCACTTCTCGAGCCTTTGTCCTAATGCCGATAAAATCCTGATCAAATTGCTCATAGAAAGTCTCCAAAGCCTGACAACAAGAATGAAATAATCCAATAAATGCCAAGGATAGAATCATAGAGAACAGGAGGTTAAAGGGCATTATAATGAAGAAAGGTGTGGGCAAGAAAACAGAATGAAGATTGATATTTGCTACGACAAGTAAAACGGGACATACAGAAGTATACTTCGAATATGAAATGAGCCAGTTTACAGAAGGAAAATGTTTCCTCTGGGCAAGTTTCTTGTCCAAACCCCAGAAAACCTACAAGATGAAAACAAAAAAAAAAAGTTAATATAAATGGAGAGCATGGATCAACTTATACTAGGTAAAAGACTAGAGACTATCCTGGCTGGATATCATGATTAAACCTACAAATGCACCTGATCAAGGAAATTCTCCATTACCTGAACAATGCTGAGGGTGGCGGAAGTGACAGGATCCGAAAAATCTCCTCCAGGAGGAGAAACGGCACCAACAATTGTAACACTACCAGTACGCTCTGGCCCACCAAGGCATTTAACTTTCCCAGCACGTTCATAAAATGAGGCTAAACGTGCTGCCAAATAAGCAGGATAACCACTGTCTGCAGGCATTTCAGCCTGTATCAGGAATTAAGACAGAGAATCACAGTTAGCGTTAACTAATTGAAATCAACTTTACAGTATGCATGGAGGATTTAATACCATACAATTAAAACTTTTACATCTAGATTAAATACTTTGTCATCTACAGATCTTCCAAACGTTGGAACATTTTATACAAAATTAACAGTTATTGCAAGGCTTTAAAGATGGCCTATTGCCTATTTATGCCCCATTCCATATTAAGAAATAAAAAAGAAGTCATTGTTAGAAGTGCTGCAAGATATATGTTACAAAATAAGCTAGACAAGAGATGAGCAAACCAGTCGTCCAGAAATTTCACGCAATGCTTCTGCCCATCGGGATGTTGAATCTGCCATCATGCTAACATTGTATCCCATATCTCGGAAATATTCAGCAATGGTGATTCCTGAATTAAAACATCCACCATCCAATTAAAAAATATCAATATGCAATGTCTAAAGAATTGACACCTATCATAGGAAATGAATACTTATGCTTAGCATGAGCAATAAATTAACAGGATGCATCCATTAATGCACAATATCATGTTGATATTTCAAGAAAAGTTAGCATTATAATTCAAACATTTTCCCCACACAACAGAACATTGACAACTGCACTGAACCAATCCACATATCAGAATATAAGTTTCATGATCCTTCTAACTGTCGGACAAAAATCTCCCATTTCTCAGATCTAGTCTACCAGTATCTTTCAACATGGCCTAGAACATGGTTACCTGTATAGATTGAAGCCTCACGAGCAGCCACAGGCATGTTAGAAGTATTGGCCACAAGCGTTGTGCGCTTCATGACAGATTCTTCACGGCCATCGGGCAAAGTCATTGTCAATTGTGGGAAATCCATAAGCACCTATAAAATTGACATGCCAGGTAAGAATCAAAAGACCTGACAAGATATGAAAAATGACCCACAGAAGAGAAGCACAAACCTCAGCCATTTCATTTCCTCGCTCACCACAGCCAACATAAACAACAGTATCAGAATTAGAGTACTGCATAAGAAAAAAGCGGAACAACTGATCACTTGTGGAAACCTCTTACAATCATAATGATTATACCAAACTGGTACAAGGAATGAGAAAGGTCACCTTTGAAAGAGCTTGACTAATGACAGTTTTTCCACAGCCAAATGCCCCAGGAATGGCACAAGTTCCACCAAGAACTGAGGGGAAAAGAGCATCAAGAACACGCTGGATCCAAAAAGATCATCAGGAACTCCATTTTCGTAAACAACTAATAATTGAGAGAGCCAGCTAAGTATGAGCTAATAGTACCTGTCCAGTAAGTAGAGGCGTATCAGCAGCAAGCTTTGATGCAACAGGTCTTGGTGTTCGCACTGGCCAAGTCTGCACACAACCAATTTGATCCATTATGGTGAAAGAAACAACTATAAAGTTCCTCCTATAGTAATAAAATTTAGTTACAGACCTGAAGCATTGTAAACTTCTTCTTGACACCCTGAAAGTCAAGCTCCAATACAGTATCCTGCAAGTATATAAGAAGTCAACTTACAATTCTGTAAGAAAAAACCATGTGCAGCATAACAATTTGGGTGGAGTTTTCAATTGCAAAGTTGTCAAGTTTTGCAATAAGTTCAATAGGTGGAAAAAGAGGAAGACAGCTTAGAGTTCAATATATTGATGGCTACCCATTGTTTCTCTAATTTCAACATCAAACAAAGTTTATCAGGATCACAAACTATTGAATATTAGATTGAGATATCTGTAGAACTATTGAAACCTTTAAGGAATATTGGCCAGGAGGAGCAATATAAGTGATTTTCCCCATGGCATCAGGGGGAAGTGCAACACTGTGCTGCATTAAACTGTTCTCAAAGACAGTCTGCATTGGCCAAAAAAATTCAGAATGTTAGAAACGTATTTTACAACCTTCGACAAGTGAAGACTATACTTCTTAAAAATGTTTGGCATAGAAAAACTTACTGCATACAGGTCTCCACCAGTGAGAAGATCTCCCTCACCTGCCACCATCGGACAGATTACACTCAGCAGTCAGCATTAATTCACATCAAATGGATGGAGAAAAATTATCCACTTACCGATCTTTTTAGGTTGAAATTCCCAGAGTGTATCTTTGTCAAGGGGAGGAACAGAGACACCACGAGGGATGTAGACATCACCAGATCTTTTTGCAATTGTTTTCAGAGGTCTCTATTTTAACAAAACAGAAAAAGAAAATGAAGAAATGATTAAGCAGCAGACTATTTGACCAAAACACATAAGACCTAAAAAGTAGTTTCACCCATTTAATGGTCAAAACAAAAGACAAACAAGTTAAACAGTTCGGAGACACTGAATAATTGAAAAATAACAAGAAAAGCACTTCCAACCTGAATACCGTCAAAAATGTTTCCCAATATTCCTGGTCCCAACTCCACAGACAGAGGCTATAAGGTGAAGAAGCTTATAAGTAAACAGAGTTGAAACACTATATAGTAAGTAACAAACGATTGATTACCTTGTGAGTCCGAAGAACAGGATCGTTTACCATCAACCCTGCTGTTTCCTCGTACACTGACATCAAAAAACACAAAGTTCTTTGCATTTTAGAAACTTAAAGTTCCGCCCATTTACAGAAAAAAGAATCATTTGAACACACAAACTTTCTCTGTTCCACCACCTTCTTCAACCTTCCTATTCTATTTTACTTTAACAGGGTTATATGGGTGGAAATTTGCAAATGATGGAGGCATATATAACTTCAATAAGTAGGAAGAAGGATAAAGCAACAAATTCAAGATAGACGAAAAAAGAGAGAGGAATATGACTAACTATGTAGAAAACGAACCTTGAATTGTGGCAGAATCTCCTTCCAATCGAATGATTTCACCAATCAGGTTGTCATGGCCAACACGGACAAGCTCATACATGGCAGCACCGGCCATGCCATCTGCAACCACCACTGGACCTGATACCTGTCAAACCGTATAAAATCGTTACAAAAGCCTCAACAAAAGCCTGACGAGATACATTACAATATAGTAGCCCTCAACATTTACTTATATTAAACTTACAATCAATTATAAAGTACTGAACTTTCAATTCCCAGAAATCAGCAGTAAAGAACTAATCTTTTCACTTAATTATTAAGCTCGCTACCAAGTAATCCTATCATTACAAAGTACACAATCAATTTAATCCTGATCAGAAAAGTAGAGTCATTAAAAGCCAGTGTATCAATCTAGCAATAACTTCTAGACTATTCAGATGTGATGAGATCCACTTAATCACCAAACAGATAACAATTTCACCAGCAACAATACAGAAGATCCAAATCACACGATTCCAAATTTAATAAACTCAAGGCAGGAACACTAATCCATCCACTTGACAGAGAAAAATTAAAGAAACGGATCAAATGGCATCAGTTTTAACATCTCCACCTGATCCATTCGCCGCAAATATAGAGAAAAAAAATGAAACCTTTCCAAATTGAAATTACCTTACGGACATAACCGTATTCACTTTCTTTCTCCGAATCTTCGAAGGTGGTGAGTCTGGCTCCGTACACCGACGGCATTTTGAGTTACGAATGGAAATTGAGAATTGAGAAAACCGAAGTCCCGATACAGAAGGATCAATTGAAACCCTAGAGAGAGAAAACTCAATCCACAGAGACGCAATCACACGCCAAGAGAAGAAGATGCAATCATGTGATATAATAGTCGTCGTAGTGTACGTGTCATCACAGGGCTCGGATCAAATACCGGCAAAACTACTGTGTGGTAAATGAAGTTCGTATTTTGGGTGGGAGCCTGGGAGATTGACGGTCTTGATATGTTGATGGTTTGCAAGGTATGATCTAGTGTGGTGAGAGTTCGTGGTAAGAGGGTCATATCGTATCATTTGAGTGATTTGTTTTGTCCCATTTAATTTAATAATTTAAATTTTTTATCTAAATTATATACTTTTTATCAAATAAAATAGAATAATTTTACAAAATTTCTCATATAAGTATAAATGAAATTCTCTTATCCTTAATATAATATGTTCTTTTATATAATTTTTTATATAATTTAATTTTTTAATCTAAGACTGTGAATTATTCGACTTCCTCTTTCCATTCTATCAAATCCTCTGTTTCAGTTATCCTGTTCTAATCTTGTTCTATTAAATTTCATCCATATATTTATGTGAGATCTACGTAAATATGTGGATAAAATTTAATAGAATATGACAAGAACATTATAACCAAAACAGGAGATCTAATTTTCATTTTATTGAGTGTTGTTATTTGTATATAATTTATTTTTTAGTAATTTTATTTGTAATAGAAACTTATAGTTAAATTTAAATTTATAGGAGATTATTTAAAAAAAAGTAGCAGGAATAGAAAAAAATGGTTTTTCAATCGAGAAATAAAAAGAAATATTCTTAATGATTAAAAAACTAATTTTTAATTAAAAAATCACGTGACAGCGATACTTAATACTGTAGAGTGGATTTGTCACTTAGTACGTAATTGGCATTTAATATTGTAGTTTAGGGTCACGTGAGATGCCTTTTAGATGGCATTCCATTTCCAGATCCGCTTGGGCCTGGTCCTGAGTGTGGTCTGATTGGCCGATACTATACTTGCTCACTTTATTTAATGGTATGTGTGTATATTATCTAATGGAGCATTCTCAACTTTTATTTTTTAAATACATATTAAGTAGGGATGATAATTTTGGCTCGACTACTCAGTCTGGCTTATTTTTGGCCTAAGTTAGTCAATTACAGGCTGGCCATAGGCCGACTATAATTCGCTCGGGTAGGTTGTGGCTCTTTTATTTTGTTCAAATCGACATCATTTTAAATTTTTTTAACTTCAAAAACAAATGCTGGCCTGGTAGGTTGTAGCTTGGGCCACGGGTTGGCCCATTCCGCCCCGCGCAGGCCACCATTACCAAGAGTATTAGATAAACTTAGGCTATGTTTAATTGGGTGGTTATTAATAGAATGAAATGTAATGTAATATTATTCCATTGTTTGAAATGAAAGTTTATAATGAAATAAAATAGGATGGAAGGAGAGAGTTTTACTTTACATTACATTTCATCCTAAACAGTAAAAATAAGTTACTTCTAATTTGGAGAGTTTATGATAAAATGTAAAATAATGGACAACATTTCACTATATTATATTATGAACCCTTCTTTCAAACAATATTTCATTATATTACATTATGAACCCTTTTATCTCTTTCAAACAACAATTTTCTAATATTACATCAATTTTCATTCTATTACATTAAAAACCTTATTTCCAACCAAACATTGCTTTAAGGACGATAATAAGACATATTAAGTTTGGCTTATTAACAGAACATTTCAATTAAAATAAATTTACTTTAGAATTTAGATAAATTCACATAGAATTATTTGTATTAAGTTGGACCATTTTTCTCTAAATTAATTCAATTTTTATGGATTTTATTTAGTTCGAGTTAGTTTTCGAGTAATCTAAAAAATGTACCATAAGATAAATTAATAAGACAAGAAGTTTAAAATTTAAAAGTTTCAACCGGTATTAAATCAGGCTAAAGATGTAATAAAATTTAAAAATTATAAATATGATTAAAAGAAATTATTCTTATCTGTCAACGAATTGAAGTTTAATTGAAAAAAGAGATTGTTAAATAAAAATTAATTGATTTATTTTATATTATAAGAATTTACGAATTAACGAAAATTGACTGATTAATTAATAAATCGATCAATTTTTAACAACAAAATTTATTAAAATAAATTACACTGGAAAGTTAAAAATTAAATTACGATTCAAAGTTTTTACAGTTGATCTGGTCGAAACGGTTGAATATTTTAATCATTGAATAAAACACTCGATCAATTTATAAACTTTAAATAGTCTCTACTACTTCCCTCTGATTTTCAGTTGAGCCTCTACCCATCCGAGGGTCTTGATCAAGGGTACGGTCGAGTGACTACGTTCCTCTCGCTTCGCTCGAACTTCACGTAGTCCACCCTTCTTAATGTCAAGAAAGGATCCACCTCTTTTTTTCTGTCTCTACAAGTGCAATAATATAAGATAGACAATTTTTTAATTATTGATTTTAAATTAATTTATAAAATTAAACAATTAACTAATCAACAAATTTTTAATCATAACAAAAACTATTAAAATAAACTAAACTAAATTAATTAATTAATTTAATATTTTTGCGATTAAGTCGGTTTAACCAATTTAATTTTCTAATCACTGTTAAAAGTTACTCGACAAAATCAACTTCTAATAGAGGACCTGCGCTTATTCATAAATGACTCAAAATGTTTCCGTCAGCATTAAAGTTAAAGCCAAAAATCAGATATTTGGTTTTTACTTTTTTAGGGGTCTCAAGTCAACTCACAACAGTAAGCTCAGTTTGACCCTATCCCATACTTCGTACTAACAATTTAAATTTATTTAGATCATAATAAAATAATATGATTTTAATTATTTATATTTAAATAACTTTATTTATGGTTAAGGGTAAGACTGTGTATTACTAGATCTTTCCAAACTTTATACCTCAACTGAATTTTTATTGGGTGTTGTTGTTATTATTATTGTAAAATAAGTTGGATATTTTATATTTTCAAATCAAAATTTAAGTAGATCTTTTAATTTTAAACAACTAAGATTTTATTTGCTAATTTTGTTATTGAATTAGTCTAAAATTAAACTATTATAAAATTTTTCAGGGTATATTTTTATTGTTAGATTAAGGTGAGAACGATACCCATAATAAAGTCATAAACTACAGATAATTCCTAATAAATTCTTAGTCAAATTCAATATTAATTATATAAAAATTAAGTGTCAATTATTATTGTAAATATTTTCATGGATCCATGAACAACAACATATAAAGATAAACCTATCTTCGTAGTTTAGCAATGTTCTTGACGAGGATTTATTCCCTCTCTACCTTTGTTCTTCTGTAAATTGATTTTCTCAATGGTTTACCCATCCATCGTTTAACACCTAATAACTATTATCTTTCACAGAGTCCTTTTATTATTCATCCTAGCCGTTATTAACAGCTCTATTACCTAGTTAAGATTACCATTTTTATTAAAATAATATTATTAGTGATTTTTAATCAATTGAAAATTTTATAAATAACTCTATCTATTCAATAATTTTCATGAATCTCGTTCAAAACTCAGTTTCAAACTCTTTAATATATACAAACTAAATAAGAAAAAATAAAAATAAAAATAAAAATTATCTTATTAGCGTTAAATAAATAAATACTCCATACCCCTTTCTATAACACTTGTAAAGAAAATCACTTTAAAATAAATTCTTATAATCTAATATAAAAAGTGAATTTTCATAACCATCTTAGAGATTTATCTACATGTTAATACTAGTAAATTTCATTAATTTAAACGAATGTACCCTTTTACTTAATAGTTATTAGTTTAACTAGTCCATCATGAAATTAATTTATATGTTACGTACATCTCATTAACACCAACGACACAATTCACAGTTATTAATTATAAGTCAAAAACTCCAATTATATTAATTTAATAAAAATACATAATTTCTCATTATCATTAATTAAAATTTTCCTAAATCGGGATCATAAAAACAATTAATATAAGCAAGATAAAATATATCCAAAACACATAATTTATAAAAGTTATTAAGTTAAAAATTCTAATAGACATATACTACCTCTTAACTCTAAAACTACAAAAAGAAAATAAGTAAGGACGAGAAAAAATCCCAAATATTAAAATCAAGGGTTAAAAAAATGTATCTTAGTATACAAAGTTCAGCTCATTTTTTTCATAAAGGTGAAGTATAAGTGGTGTTTTTAATAGTTCTTTTTGTTGTTTATTTTGTAGACAATTATACTGCCTTGTTTAGAGAGTTATTTGTCTTATTGTAAATATGATCCTGAGCTTCATGCCATGAACTCCTTATAATGTATATATGGTTTTAACTATAGTAAAAAAAAAATTCTTAAAAATATTCATTTTTTAACTATAGTAAAAATTTGTTATAAACCATTTTATGAACCGAAGAATTATGAACATGGACTAGTTGATGGCAGGAGTTCGACTATCCAACATGAATTGTAGGTGTTTTCTAAAAAGTCGAATTTCTTAAAAAACTTTCTATAAATTCTTGAACTATTGCCGATATGATATTTATATTTTTTTTTGGTAATTTTTCTATTTAAATTCAATTTTTTGATTTTAAAACCACCTTAACTCAATATTTCTATAAAACTTATATTTGAAATAATCAAATTATTTTAACTATATCTGAAAATTAATATTAAACATAAATTATTTCATAAATATCAAATTAATGATGACATTTTGACTCAAGATCACGTAAGTTTACCGAATTTTAAATTAGATTTGAGTTTGTGTTTGCCTAAAAATGTAAAACTTTTAAGCATAATATTAAAAATTTTGGCAATTCAATTTGTCAGCTCACCGAATGTCATAAATATTACAAATTTTGGGACACACACCTATTGGTTGCAAGCTTTGATCTTACTGCTGTTGGGTCCGCGTGAGATTGTTTCTTCGGAAGTTTAATGCAGCTTTTGACTTTGTGGTTGTGGTATATCTTTTATCTTTTCCTGCCTAAAAAAAATAGGCTGAATTGTCAATGTAAACTGTTAGAGATCACATGGTCTGTTATGTTTGATTCAACTTGCTATGTACCAAGTTGAACGACTTCACAAATAGCATAGAGGAAGCGAAATTCAAGACAATGACACTTACCAAGTCCTTTGGAAGATTGAACTAACATGCCATGTTTTGCTCCCAGTACATTAACACTAGAGCATCCTTTTCCGTTCATCGATTGTTTTCCTGGTGCCGTATTGGTAATCAAACTACTGCTATCACTGCAACAGAACTGCAACATATGGATACAGGCACTTTGTGTTTACTTTTCTTACTACTGGCATTTCAACTTCCTCTTTCCTTCTCATTTCTTCCAGGAAATGAGACAGATCGATTGTCTCTGCTAGCCATTAAGGATCAAATTGAGCACGATCCTTTTGGGAGGCTCAAGTCATGGAATGAATCCTGGCATTTCTGCCATTGGCCTGGTGTCACTTGTGGACGCAAGCACCAGAGAGTCCTCCAGCTTAACTTAACGGCTTGGGAATTGGTAGGCAGGTTAGCTCCTGACATCGGGAACATGAGTTTTCTGAGGGTGATAAACATGCAAAACAACAGTTTTAGTGATCGTATTCCTCCAAAATTGGGACTTCTGTTCAGGTTGCAGATGCTACGCCTTCAATACAACGAGTTCATCGGTGAAATCCCCGTGAACGTCTCACGTTGCTCTAGACTACAAGAACTAAACGTAGGTAACAACAATTTGACTGGCAAACTTCCTGTAGAACTTGGATTTTTGTCCAATCTGAGGGAACTTGTCATCCAAAAAAACCATATATTTGGCGAGATACCATCTTCTTTGGCGAATATTTCATTTCTTGAAGGCATTTATGGGTCCGTGAACAACTTCCAAGGAAGTATTCCAGAGGTGTTTGGACAGCTAAGAAGCCTAAAATTCTTTGCGCTTGGTGGCAACAATCTGAGTGGTAGTATTCCAACTTCCATTTACAACATCTCTTCATTAACTGTTATAGATGTGCTTCTTAACCGACTTCGCGGAAGTCTTCCGCACAACCTTGGTGAAACTCTTCCAAACCTCGTACACTTGGGACTTGGTGGAAACCAATTCACTGGCCTGATTCCCTCATCACTTTCCAACGCATCCAATCTTAATGATTTTATTATTGGAACTAACAAATTTGCTGGAAGACTTCCTACTTTTGCAAAACAGCAAAATCTGCGAGTGTTGCAAGTTTCTGAAAACAATCTTGGGAATGGAGAAGACGATGACCTGAATTTTCTGTACTCCTTAGAAAATAATACAGTTTTAGAAGTTTTGGGCATAGGTGATAACAACTTCGGAGGGATCATGCCACAAATAGTCGGCAACTTCTCGACAAAACTCTGGTTCCTGAATTTTTTCGGAAATCAAATAAGAGGAATTATTCCAACTGAAATCGGAAATCTCATCAACCTGGAGTATTTGATTTTAGGGGAAAATCATTTGACTGGCAGCATTCCAAATTCTATTGGCAAGTTAGAAAATTTGTATGGTCTGTACCTCATGGGGAATGAATTATCAGGGAGTATCCCCTCCACTCTGGGGAATGTTACTTCTTTAAACAAAGTAAATTTAAATAGGAACAAATTACAAGGAAGCGTTCCTTCAAGTCTTGGAGATTGCCGGCATTTAGTAGCACTAACTCTTTCTGAAAACAAACTAAGCGGTCCGATACCAAAAGTGCTGTTTGGAATTTCATCCTTAACAATATACTTAGGCTTATCTGACAATGAGTTTGAAGGTACCCTCCCCTCTGAAGTGGGTCAGTTGGAGATGCTTGGACATCTGGATGTTTCAAACAACAGACTATCAGGAGAAATTCCTGCTAGTCTTGGGAACTGCAAAAGTTTGGAAAATCTATATATGGAAGGAAATTATTTTCATGGGAAAATCCCTGAGTCATTAAGTTCTTTGGCAGCAATTCAATATCTCAATCTCTCTCAAAACAACCTCACCGGCCTAATCCCCAAGTATTTGGGACATTTAAGACTGCTAGAGCGTTTGGATCTGTCATTTAATGATCTGAAAGGTGAAGTGCCTGTGCAAGGGGTGTTTGAAAATGCAACTGCAATTTCACTTTCAGGGAATCAGAAGCTTTGTGGTGGAATACCTCAACTCAATCTGTCACGATGTACCTCAGGGAAGCCGAAATCTTCCACTAAGGTGAAGTTGGCGATTGCAATTGCTTTTGGATTTCTAGGGTTGATCTTCACAATCTCTTTTGCCATTTTCTGTTGGTTAGAAAAAAGAAAAACCTTGGCAGTTTCCAGGTCTTCAATGAATATCCCTTTCCAGCAAGTGACATATCAGGATCTACTCAAGGCAACTGCTGGCTTCTCCGAAGATAATCTAATTGGGACAGGTAGTTTCGCGACAGTTTACAAGGGAATTCTGGAACAGGATCAAATAGTAGTGGCTGTGAAAGTGCTTAACCTTCTAAACAAAGGAGCTTCCAAAAGTTTCATGGTAGAGTGTGAAGCCTTGAAGAACGTCAGGCATCGAAATCTTGTCAAAGTGGTAACTGCATGTTCGAGCATTGATTTTCAGGGAAATGATTTTAAGGCTTTAGTATACGAGTACATGGTTAATGGGAGTCTGGAACAGTGGCTGCACTCCACCGATAAGACTGATGGGATACACGAGCCGAGAATCTTGAATCTAATCCAGAGATTAAGCATCGCAATTGATGTAGCAAGCGCCCTTGATTATTTGCATCATCAGTGTGAAACCCCAATTGTTCACTGTGATCTGAAGCCAAGTAACGTTATGTTAGATGCTGACATGACTGCTCGTGTAGGAGATTTTGGATTGGCGAGATTCCTCCATGATACTTCCACCCAAGTTGCTCCAAATTCAAACCAGAGCAGTACTGGTGGCATAAGAGGCACCATTGGCTATATAGCCCCAGGTATGCAACTTCTGATGAAGCATACCGTGTTCATTGAATTCTTTTTTTCTTGTTTACCCTGATTGTATGTTCTATCGTTTCAATCTATGAACTGCAGAGTACGGCATGAGAAGTGGGGTGACGACTTATGGCGATGTGTACAGCTATGGAATCATGTTGTTGGAGCTTTTTACAGGGAAGAAACCTACAGACGCCATGTTCAATGAAGAGTTGAACCTTCACAACTTTGTGGAAGGGGCATTGCCTGACCATGTGGCGGAGATTGTGGATTCAGAAATCCTGGAAGAAGGCCAGGAACCTAGTGCCAATGCCACAGAGAGGAGGAGGAATAACGTTGGAAATCACAAAATCATGGAATGTCTGATCGCAGTTCTTGAGATTGGAGTGGCTTGTTCTACTGAAATGCCAGAAGAGCGGATGAATATCAGCAACGTGACAGTCCAGTTGCAAAAAAGCAGGGACATTCTTCTAGGAACTGGTGTGCATCGAAGACGCTGAATCCTTGTTTCCCTGGGAGGTGGGTCGAAGCCATTGTCTTAATATTAAATACCTGGATTAAAAAGCTTGCTTTTAAGTTTACGTCCAAAATTGAGTTCGAAATTTAATTTGTTAATTTCAACTTAAACTTAAATGTAAAAATGACAATAATTTTTAAATATTTTTTTTAAAATAGAAGTATAAAATAATATTTTTAAATTAAACCTGAGCTATCAAATTAACAAGCAAAACGATATTAAGTCTTGTGTTAGTCTAAACCTGACCTTATCCTATAGACCAGCCTATTATCATCCTCACTTAAATCAGTCTAATTATATATATTTAGTAGCATTTGAAAAATTTATTTCCTAATCAAAATATGAATTCAGAGTCAACCAAACTAGATTTGTCACATTAATTTTGAACGGCTTAGTATTGAAATTTTTTGCCATCCATACATGTAATTAAATAATTTTTTTCTAAAATTATTTTTATTTCATTTATTTTAATTAACCAATTAATTATGTTATATGTTTTCAAATGAAAAATTATGAGCTAAGCTTTAATTTAACCCGACTAACACAAACATCAGATTTTGAACAGAAGCAGATGACGAACTAGGCATCAACAAGAAAAACTACAATGTAATATGGTCATATGGTTTATGCATTTCAATTAGGACTAAGAGAAACAAAGAAAATTGTCACTTTGAAGGTCTCTTAACCTCCCAACATGTCAATAATAAAAAGACTAGAGAACCTGAATGAGACCATCCAGCAGTCTTAACTCGATAATCGATATCATTGACACAGAAACCATCTTTTAGTAATATGGCATGTATCGCATTGACCTTCTGAACCTTGGAACCTTCCTGCCCGCATCATCAACCGATACAAGTTAGATATATAACTATCAAACCAATCATTGAGATGGCAAGTGCAATTGACCTACCCGTATCCATAAGGAGAGTAGAAATACGACGGTGCGTATGGCCTCCTGGATCGATATCCCATGTAAGGATTGAAATGCCTAGGACGATACTGCTTCATTCCAGGAATATTGGTCCTCTTGGGTAAAACCTGAGTTGAAGATCAAGTGACCAAAGAAGTGTATATTCAAAAATCGTGCCACTAACCATAGAAATCATTTATGGCTGAAGTTTGCATATCAAGACCAATACTCTAAACTTATGAAACAGTCTTAGATAATATCTTATACTAATGTAACCATGCGTGTCAGATAGTGAGAGAATGCCTAGTAGCTTCAAAGGACTAGTGTTACCTTCAATTGGCGGCCGTGTAACTCGGATTCATTAAGAAGAAGAGCCTCTTGAACAGCTTCTACCTCGAGGAATTCCACATAAGCAAAACCCTTCGGCTGGCCAACTTGTCTGTCAGAATGGTCACCCCGTTTACAGTACCACAGGACTGAGAATGCTGCTGTACTTCCTCAGGCGTGCAAGCATAATCAACCTGCACAGAACAGTAATCAAGGTTTTCGCAATCAAATTTGAATGATTATACATAACAGAATTTTGCTCGAGCCACAAGTCACTGAAAGAGTGCTGCAGTTTCACAGAGTCTTGTGATGAGCCTAAGACGAAAAATCATTGACTTCCAAGATGTTGCCGCAATCTGTTCAAGTTCCAATGAGAAACAAATAATACTACAAACAAAAAATATTTCTTATAGATACTAAAGATACCATGCATATATACACACACACATACATATATACATAGCATTTCAACATCCATAGATATCTGCAAATATGTCTAATACAGACCATACTACACATATTTAGATCCGTAGTGCAATATGAAGAGAATTTGGGATTACAACCGGATAATTAAACTTGTAACAGTGTCATGAGAAATAAAACCTATGCTTTGCAATAATAATACATTTTAGCTAATCAGTTTGCAGTCATTCACATGCCACAAAAGTAAGCAATGCTGCGTATTAAATTTGTGGTTTCCCTTGACAAATCACATCCATAAAAAAACCAACATTGTCTAATTACTATATCATCAATGTTCTACAAACATAGCACATAACAAATACCATTCTCATCCATATATAATGATTGAAGCCATTTTTTTACCCATGCTAATCCTATTTTGTTTTCCTTCCTTGCATCAGCGAAAACAATGATCTCCTTCTCATCTATCCCCAAGGTTAAATCATTCCATTCAATACAAAATGCAGCTTCACAAATTCATTCTTCTCCTTTGCTTTGCCAAATAAAAAGGCAGAGAGACAAAACATTATTTTGCTAAAGGTAAAGATGGTTCTACTCTTGCTTTCTGGTGTACCCACTACCCAAAGAGATTATTATAGTCCCAGAATCATATCATATACTGGAATTTCATACAATTGATATTTTCAGGTGAGCTTAAAGCATTTGGAAATAGGTAGTCACTGTGTTGTCAACTAAAGCTAAACTAAGAAGTGTACACCAATGAATGAAGCACACAGTTCAAAATATTTTTCATACAGAACAAGTAGAGGATTCAATATTTTCCAAGGCTAAGGTGTGCCAAAGGCTGTAAGATAAACACCAGTAAAATAATAGTCAAAATGATTTCAGTCACAGAAAGCACCTCCATAAATCAAAGCTAAGGAGATGTTCTTTCTTACATAATAGCTCACTGATGGCGATAAGAAATGCTTTTTACCTATGACAAAGCTTATGAGGGACTTCGAAAACCAAAAGATGGAGTTTTTGATACCTTCTATTAATTCATATAACAAGTAAACCATCAATCTTTTACAAGCTCAGATTGTTTAAACCACTATTACATGGATTCGCAAGGCAACTAACACCACAAGAGTTGAAGTTTAAAGATCATTGGATTAGAGATGAGCCTAAGATGTATCTCACGTAAATATAAAGCAAAATAAGAACTTGTTGCCACTTCTTTTGCAAACCAAAAGTACATCTGGGACAACAATTTCATCACTCTACATAGACAGTATTAGTCAGTCAATACATTTTTCAACAAAGAAATAACAATCTTATACCCTTCAACGCAACTGTTAATCAACAACAGATGTATGCATCAGTGATCCCACCAGCAATGACGAGGCTCTGCAGCTCAGTTTGCCTTTCTTGACTAGCCTTTGGCTCTTCAAAAGAAAGCACTTCAACTGTTGTACAAGATAGATCCTACTTCCATACCTTCAAGAACCTCCATGGACTTCTGCCACCTTTACTCCAATTTACTGCCTCCAACACCTTTGCAATACATAACACCTCTTCTTCCTCTCCCCTCTTTTAGGCAGCTGACTTCATAATTTATCCTATAAAAATTAGTTTCTCCAATTTTTCTCAGTTTTTTCTTTTTTTTCCACTTTTCTTTTTCTTTCCAAAAACTTTTTTTGAATGCTTCTCTTCCCCTTCAAACTTCTTTTGTTTCTTTCTTGATAATTTTTCTTTTTTCTTTTTACCTTCGCATTTTCATTGTTGTTATTTTCTTTCAAATTTTCAGCAAACAAGACCCATTACATATCTTGCAAAACAGGAACATTAACTAGAAAATAACTTTTCCAACCCAAAATAAGGTACTTATTGCAGCTCTAACACACAGAGAACTTGAAGAATAAGAACCCTGCGATCATAGTAAGACATAGATCAAACCATGATCTAAATGATAAGATAACAATATACACAATCCAGTAGATAAACACAAAAATGTAGCTCAGGTTCTATTCAGTGAACCCTGAAACAAAACAACATTTTACATATAGATCATGAAGTATAACAAAATTTTATTCTCCAAATGAAAGACATAAATACTTGTGGCCTATTATGATCAAAATAAAAGTTAACCAATTTCGAGCCCAGGTAAAAAAAAACTGAAGTTGCTACAAGGAAATTTTCGAGAATTGTTGATAAAATGAAGCCACTTAATATTTCACTATATCCACAGCATTCCTAAGTTTGTCATTGTTTTGAAAACTGCAAAGCAGTAAATTGTTGCACAGATATGAAATGACCCAGTGTGTTTGAGTGTAGAAAGATATTCTTGCAATTCATTTACTCGTTCAAGTTCATTGAGATTTAAAAGTAGACACATTGTTTGAGATGCATTCTTGCATTAAGTTTATAACTCTCCACTGTTGTTTCATTTGTAATACAGCTGAAAATATACTCATACCAAAATGAAGTATTAAGCCATCCTATTTCAAAGGAAAATGAAGTGCCACAGATACAGAAACTGAACAATGATTTCAAGAAATGACTATGTAGAAATCATAACAAGAATCTCACACGCTTAGGAGGGTATAACACATTAGATACAACAGAAAATAAACCTTTAGAAGCTAAGGATAAAAACATAGCTAAAATATGCATGCAGGCAACAAGACGTCAAGGAAAAAAGTCAAGAAAGAGTAAACTCCTCACGTTGCCAACAAACACGGAGCGAGTATCAGCTTCCTCCCTGCTTGCTTGGTTAGCAGCTGCATTGGCTGGGTCTGTACACAAACAAGAAATCAACAAAAATCAAACAAAAGTTTCAAACAAGCTTACCAACTTTACTATTGGAAAAAAGTTTAAACACAAGGACAATCAAAAGGTATTTCAAGCTGAAATTAGAGCTGAAACATATGCTATTTAGAGGATCATTCCAAAACGTAAACAAATGATGTGTAACAAAAGGAAAACCAAATTCATTAAACCTTGAACAGAACCCATTTCCTTCTCGACCTTAGCTTGCATTTCGCGAAGAGCAGCAGCTTCTTCCTCCATCTCCTTCAATCTCTTCTTCATCTCATCCAACTCCTGCACCATAAAAAAGCGGGCCAATTAACACGAAAAACTTATAATCGATTTCAATCATTAGGGTTGTGGTGGGGACCTTGACAGCGTCATCATCGGCGGCGGACATGTCGACGTCAGCGTTGTTAGGGTCCATATCACCTTCGACGTCGGGGATCTCTCCGCCGTAGACCTCATGCTCCTCCTCCTCCATCTCCCTTTGTCGTTATTTCAAGGCAGAAGATATTTTCCGATTGTGGATATTCGGTGAGCCCATTTACAGCAGTTCCAAACCAAGAAATAGAGCAGGAAACGCCTAAACGGCATGTCGTTTGTCCCAGCTTGAAACGACGTAGTTTTCTGGTCAAACGACAGAAGCCCCATATTTGATATGTACTATAATATTTTATATTTTGGTTAAGTAAATAAAAAAATATTTGACTCACTAGTCACTACTGCAATATTTATTATTTAAAAGCCATAACCTTGTGAATTTGGTAGAAAATATCATTTTAATATATTCTTTCTACTACAATTTTAAATATATTATCGAGAAAAAACGTAAATGAGAATGTATCCCTTATCAAAAATTACGGATGAAATAAGAATATAACACTTACTCTTAAATATTTTTTAGCAAATTAGTATATTTCTATTAAAATAAATTTTCTAAATTAATACCATTTTTACTAGAATAAATGTATATTTTGCTAAATAAAATAAAATTTACGTAGAGTATCAAGATATTATTGTTCCGGTAATATTTTTAAATAAATAATAAGAATTCTTCCAATATTTTTTAAATTGAAAAAGAGAAATAATAAAAGATTTTAAGTTTTAAATTTGAATTTTTTTGTTTAAGTACATATATAAATAAAAATTTGACTAAAATTGATTAAAATCAATGAGACAAGTGTTATTTAATGAGATTCGAGAATAAGATAATTTTTTTAATTATATAGAATTAAATTATTAGCATGAACTTAATATTTCAAAAATATTTGATCCGATTTAAATCTAAATTAAGCTTGGATTAGACCCTCAGGCTGTCTTTGTTACATCACTTTTAAGATTGCCTGTGCCTTTATTCCTGAAGTTGTGACATAATATAAATGTACATCTACACAATTATTATTTGGGAAGTAATTAAAATCTTTAACTAAACCCTTCTAGCAACAAAACAGAGAAATTGGTCGCACCATTATTAAGACAATGAAATCTTGCAAAGCCAATGAAGAAGAAGAATTCAGAACCAAAATGTCGATGGCCGTTAAAGATGATCAAGCTAGATCGATCCGAATTTCATGCAACTTGTGGTCCCTGTAATATCTGTTTTTTTCTTTCCTGCAGCCTAATGTCATTAGCTGATACACTGTCTTACAAATTCAGGTAACACAATCGTTTTTGTTTTCTGTTGAACCAATGAGAGCAAGAAAGATGCCAAAATCTTGCTCCTTAAATCATCTTTTATTTTCATTATCAGCCATTGGATATAGGGTGGCGTGAAAAAACGTACAAGAGCCAATATGAAAGGCTCAGCTTCTTCATTTTTTTATCAGACGCAGATATATGAAAAACTTGTTCTTCATCTCTAATATGTGAAAAAAAAATATTTTTTTTGCTTATCTTGAGTTGACTCAAAGGTGTGCTGTAGTTAAGTTGGAAAAACAGACATTGGTTATGAAAAAATCCATTTTCTAGAGTTTCATAAAAAGCCACTAGCTATCCGAAACCATTTAAAAACATTCGAGAGTACCTTACATTGATTTTTGAGAAATAATATTCCTTACAAGTTACAATTTGTGTCGCACGAAGTTGATTTCTTTTTATTGAATTAATATAATCGGAATTTTTCACTAATAATTAATGCGAATAAATTGTGTGATTGGTGATATGTAAAGGAGCCGTACGGTTTATGAGTTGTGTGTAATGTAGTAACATATAAATTAAATTCATGGTAGACAAGTTAACCAGGGGTGGCACAAGGCCCTACAAAAAGAGAAGCAAGATGATGAGAGGAAGGTAAAATTTTCGGTCTGTGATAAAAAATAATTCAGTTCGTGAAGTGGGGGAAACAAAGTTGGGTTAGATGGATGTAGGACACCCCGCCGTCGGATTTGGCGGGGTGTAAACCATCCCGCCATGGGTGTTGGCGGGGTGGAACACGTGGAGGGACGTGTAACCCAACCCACCATAAGCGTTGGCGGGATGTAAAACGTGTCCATCCCGTCATGCAGGATGGCGGGATGGATTTACCACGTGGCCATCCCGCCATCTACACTGGCAGGATGGGGCCACTCCGCCATTGTGAATGGTGGGGTGGAACCTCTACTGTCATATAAGGTAGAAGCACCGAAGAGCCAACATTTTATGTAGGCTCTTCATGCTTCTTCATCTTCTGCTTAGTGCTTCTTCATTTTGCTGGTTCCTCTGCTTGGTGTTTCTTCATTTTTTAGTTGGTGTTGCTTCCTCTTTTGGTTGGTGTTACTCTGATTTTGCTAGTTTGTCAACAAATCAACTAGCATTTTTTGTTCTTCTTCAACAGCAAGTCTACCGACATTCTTTGCTCTTCTTCAAGGTTTATTATTTCATAATCTATGTTTTTTAATATATGTAATGTTTATTTTTAGTAAATATGTTAATTTTTATATTAGATATTTGTGATATTTTTGTTTGATATTTTTGCATTTGACATTTTATATTTTATTGTTAAACGATCACATAATTATTTGTAGATTAATTAGTTGGGATTGATATATCACTCATTTTAAATAACATATTAAGTTACAAATCATGTTGGCTTTTCTCCTTTTATGTCATTGATTTAAGAGAATTAATTAGTAGTGCGTTAATAATACCATCTAGTCGAAATTTGTGGGTATGAGATAAGTAATAATGATTAGCCTAAGTTGACATTTGTTGTGTTTAGTG
>JAOQMS010000003.1:989393-1008477 GCA_027563885.1 Erythroxylum longipes | reverse complement strand
GGGCCAAAAATGGGCCAGGCTAGGAAGGCCGGGCCGTGCCATCCCTAGTTGGTAGTTGTAGTTCATTTGGCATTGGTAAGGGTATTATTGAAAATACTGAAGGTAATATGCCTACTCAAGAACATGTGATTGATGCAATCTCAAATGATATGAGGAAAATAAGAAGACAAATGTCTGGCCTTTTTGCGGCAAGTCTTGAGGTTCAAAAAAAGGTTGACCCGCAACCTCGAGGGCCCCTCAGCCCCGGCCCATCAGGATACTAAGAGGAGTAAATAGCGGGATGTGTCCTAGTGGAGCAGGGAACGCCTGTTTCACACAACTACTGCTAACAAGGAAGCCAAATCCACCTTTGCGGGGATTCAAAATTTCCACCCTGCGGCTGGCAGTCCTGGAAGGTTTTACCTCTAGTCGTCCTTTCAACCACTAGGCTATGCCCCGGTGGGCAAGTCTTGAGGTTCAACTTTCACCCTTTGTCTCATTACAATCTAAACAAACAGCTTATAATGTGAAAATGAAAATGGCTAAATGGTGGTATGATGTTGGTGCACCATTTAGCGCCGCTCAATCTTGCTATTATCAGCCTATGGTGGATGCTATTGCCTCTTATGGTCTAAGATATGAAGCTCCTTCAATTGATGACTATAGACGTAATCTTCTAAGCAACTGTGTTAGTAAAATAAAAAGTTATTTGAGTGAAAGAAAAATGTCTTGGGCAACTTATGGGTGTTCAATAATGTGTGATAATTGGATAAATAGGAAACACGAGCCTATTATAAATTTTTTAGTTTATTCTATTGAGGGGACATTATTTTTGAAGTCAATTGATATTTCGAGTCTTGTAAGAAATGCTGATACTCTTTTAGAGATTTTTGATAAAGTTGTGACTAAAATTTGACCTGAAAATATTGTATAGTTTATCACTGACAATGATGCTATTTATAAAGTAGCTGGAAAGAGGTTGCAAAATAGGTATAATTGTTTTTGTTAGACTTCTTGTGTTTTACGTTGTATTGACGTGATATTGAAAAATATAAGAGATGGTAAATATTTTCCTATAATAGATGAAAGTGTGCAAAAGGCAAGAAAAGTTACTAGATTCATTTACAATCATGTTTAGGTTTTGCATTTGATGAGGAAGGACTTCAAAAATGGTAGAAATTTATGTTGTCTTGCAATTACAAGATTTGCAACTAATTTCTTATCATTTCAGTGTTTTATTCAAATGTTGAAAGAACTTTGACAAATGTTTACAAGTTAAAAATGAGTTGCATTTCAATATGTCAAGTCTAATATCGGAATTGAGGTTTCAAGAATTATACTTGTTAAATTTTGATCCCAATGTCAGTTTGTCATCAAAATTTGTGAGCCTTTGCTGAAAGTACTTCGTCTGGTTGATAGTGATGAGAAGTCAACGATGAGTTATTTTTATGATGTTATGGAAGGGGCGAAAGAAGCAATTAAGATTAATTTGAAAACATGTCTTCTTTATATACACCTTATCTTACTGTCATTAGTGAGAGGTGGGAAAAATAACTTTACTCTCCTTTGATTGCTGTTGGGGCATTTCTTAATCCGAGCGTTTATTTTAATCCAAGTTTTACAAAGAGAATTGAAGTTAATAGGGAAATGCTCTTAACCGTTACAACAATTGTTTCAAATGGCAAGATGCAAGACTTACTTAGCCTTCAGACAGAGGCATATAAGGATTCGTTGGTTTTTTTGGAATGCCTATTGCAATTCGACAAAGGAATAAACTTAATCCAAGTGTATCACTTGTGTTGCTTGTTTAAAATAATCATTACTTCATTTATTTATGAGATTATTTTTATTATCTTATAGTTGCATGGTGGGATCAATTTGGAAGCGATGTTCCATAATTGCAAAAGTTTGTGATTCAAATTCTTAATAAATATGTGAGTACAACTAAGTGTGAAAAGAATTGGAGTACATTTGAGTACATTCATTCAAAAAAACAAAATAGATTAGAGTATAAGAGGTTAAATGATTAGATATTTGTTCGATACAATTTGAAGTTTCAAAAAAGGTACTTTATCATCATTATTATGTTGAATATTATTTTTTATATTTTATATATTATAATTATTTTATTTTTTTATTTGTTAGGACTGTTAATAGAACATGTGGTTCTATTGATCCGATTTGCTTTGATCATGTTAATCTTTTAAAGGATTGGATTTCGAAGGAACCAAATTTTATAAATGAATGTGAATTAGAAGATGATCTTGAATGGGAAAATATTGATGTGCCATTTAACGCATTGAGTTTAAATGATGGTGATGATAATATTCCTCTTAACTATAAAGACTTTGTACCAAATGAAAATTAGACTCCTTTTGGTTTAAGTGGACATGTTTCCTTTGGTTATATTTGTGGTTATGGACTCTTTTTGCTTTGATTATCTTTTTATATGATGCTATGATGTTGAGAATTCATAATATTTTAAATATATTGTATTTTTTAGTTTTGTAAGTATACGAGAATTAAGCAAACTTCTTATATTAACTATAGCTTTTGTTAGATAATATAAATAATATTTATTTATATGTACAATATGCGAAAATAATGATTTATTAAGTGTTACTTTAATTAACAAGAATATAGAGAAAATTTTATACTAATGTTATGCTATTATGTTTCTTTCGTATAGGACTTAATGTTGTGCTAAAAATGATATAGCATAATATATACATACTCTTCACTTTAATTATTCAAATTAGTAATATTAAAAATTTTAAAAGAAATTTAGAAAAGTTACACTTTTTAAAAGATAAATTTTATAATAGGAGATTAATTATAGAAATTATTTTATGATTTTAAAAGTTATTTAAAATAAAATAGTCTCCAATATTAATCATTATTAGTATTGTATTATATTGAAGAGTTCGCTTTTATTATTTTTTTGATATAGGAGGACTAAAATAGAACAAAAATTATAGTTGATAGTCACAAACTTCTACGAAATGAGGTGTCCTGTAAGTCTTGTGTAAGGATCGGGAGGCATTACTCAGGAATATCACTAAGAATATGAGTTCCTGGAGAGATGAACGAAGCTAAATACGTCAGCTGATCTGCACACTGATTGTCTTCCCCGTAAATATGCTGCAACTGGATAACTCAAGCGCGCCCCTGCATCTCCTGAAATCTCTGGATCTCCTGAGACACATCAAATAACGAGAGGTTAGAAGAAGAGAGGATATTAATAACCTCCAACGAGCCTACCTCTAAAATCACTTGACGGTATCCCAAGCCCCACGCCAACTGTAAATCTGTGATGGACCCACGAAGTTCGGCCGTAAACAGAGAGTATATCCCATACGCTGTAAAAACCTGCCACACCAGTGTCCTTGGCTGTTTCTAAGTAACCCGCCAGTTGTACCAATGCTGGATCCATACCGCACCGCCCTATCTGTGTTAATTTTTACCTATCCTTTCAATGGACGAGCCCAACCAATGAGTGTGCCCAGTGGTGCTGCCACTGTCAGAACAGCTCGGCTTGTCACTCCTTTTACCTTCTCAATCCAGTCGACATAGTCCAAAACAATCCTCGTTCTATCAACAGCCCAGTGAAACGCTTCCTCAAAAATGCTTTTGTTACGTCACTGTCAAACGTACCAACATGCAGTGCCAAAGAGAATTGCCCACTAAATTCGTTGGGCTTGATGCATTTTGCCAAGTTTAGTAAGCAACTCGAGTGTTAGATAAAAAAAGGAAGTATCAAGCCCCGCTCCAAATAATTGACGAGTTCGCTTTAATTAAAGTATTGATAAAAATTAATAAAAGAGACAAAGTTTAAGTTTAAAACATCTCGATTCGCATTAAAAAATAAGTTATAATTGAATTTGCTTTTTAAATCCAAATTAATTATAAATAATAAAAAAATGATTTGAAATTAATATAAAAAATAGGTTTTTGACTAAATTAGAATTTAAGTTCAAACTAAAATTGAAAACAAACAAAATTCCAACTTGCTTAACACGTTAGTACCCCTAAGAGTAAAGGGCGGCTACGAGCCTGGACTCCACAGGACTTGCTTCCTAAGCTTCCAGCTTTTGAGCCTTTTCTTTGGCACTTCTAAAGCAGATTTTCCTTGTCCACTTCTCACAGAGAATCATTACGCAAAAGGTGGTTGACCAAAGGTCTGTTTAACTCAATCATCTAATGGCCCAGAAATGGAATAGATACTTTCATGTTACCTGTCTCTTTTGCTTTCTTTATTTCTTTACCTGCTGTGTGGGCAATTAAGGTATATCATATATAGGATTAGAATATTGAAACCTATCACTTCTAGGGTTTTATTATTCTAAGAAGACCATAGAAGATGGAAATTGATAGATATGACATTCCTTATAAGAAATAGTAATTTTGACAACTTTTCTTTTCCCTTTGCATATATTTTCTAAGATGGTGAAAATTTCAATGTAGGTGTGATGCATCTATGTGAACGACAAAGTGATAGCTTCCAAATATATTCCGTTTATAAATATTTGCGTTAAGATCATACCATTTGCTTGCATATTGTATACATTAGTTTACTTTTTTTAATGATTATTTAGAAACAATCTTTTTATTGATTAGAAACAAGATTATGTATTACTGAATTTTTCTAAATTTTGTGAATCAACGAGATTCATACTAAATATTGTTATTATTGTAATATACTTTTTTTCTTACCTAATGAACTTGTAAATCCCTTTTGCATTATTTTATAAAGTATGTATTGTTTGAATGTAAAAGAAACATGTTTAGTCTCACTTTCTAATGTCTCTGTTCTTCGAGATGACATTTTCTCGTAAGATATGATCCAAAAATGGAAATGTGATAAAATCCAAACACACCCCAAATCTCAGCAACAGTACAACATGCCACGTGTTGATAACCCATTTCCTGAAAGGTTTAACTAACACCTGTCTTAACAAGGGCTGGTATACTTGTAACTCCCTCCGTATGATCAAAAAAGGGTTAAACTTTTAACAGAAAACTACAGAATCCCATGCTTACTATGCCTAGTGGCCTTTTCGTCATTTAGCATGATAAGTAACATTGAGTAACCTAGTTTAAGCAAAAACCCAAGAAAAGTCCAAAGCTTGGAGCTTTGGTTAAAGCTGAGGTTTTTCTTTTGTTTTTTTTTTCCCCTTGCTGGTGATATTTTGTACTTCCCAAAGCAAAACGATCTTCTCTTCCCTCAAGAACTTATTTGTCCTGATCAGAGCACTCCGATACACTTGGTGCTGTTTTTGTTTCTACACTTGAGAGCTGTTTCCTTCCCTCTATCATCAGGTGACATAACTTTGCTTTTGTTGAGGTGGAGACGGGGTTTAGTTATATGTGTACGGTTGTGATCATTTTGAGTTGATTGTTCGCTTGGTATTTTTAGAGGGTCTTGATAGGTTGGTTTGATTTTCCAGAAGTTTGCTTCCTTTGTTGTCTTGCTTTAATTGCGTGTTGACGATTAGGGGTGTGGGAGGTGTAAAGATGAGGCCTTTCGTATAAAGATGAGATTTTTACGTATTATAAAATGTTAATTAGAATCTGCAGTTTTCAAGATTATGGTATGGTTTCTTAATTCCTTGTTTCCTCTCCTTGGTAAAGCGAAGTACCCTGATCTCTGCTAATCGAAAGATATGTACTTTGTGTTAACACAAACACAAACATCATGTGAGCAGTAATGAAGGTCGTCATATATTAGTAGTGTGGCCAAATACTTTTCTTTTTTTCTACCATAAATTTTTCTGTCTACTTTATTTTTCTTTACTCTAGTGAGTTCTGATTGAAAGTCCTACTTTTTGTGATGGTTAATAGGAATATTCTTGAGGTCAAGTTACTCTAGAAAAAGTTGCCATTGGGTTCCGAGACTTTGGTTGCCATGACTTTTGCAGTGATGAAAACCGGACCAGATTGACAGTGGCACGGCTGTGCTGGATGAAGTAGTTTTCCTATCTTTCTTGCAATAGACAATCGTATAAGAGGAAATTCGATAGTTTGTGCTAGCATGGCAACTGAGAGCCCAATGAGATTGGTTGAGACTAGTGCAACTAGGAAATGGCCCTTTGCTAAGGATATAGCTAGGCTTGGATCATCTTTAAAAGATATGACTACGGAAGAATTGGGTTTGCTTCTGAAGGGGCACAGAGTGCAAAGAGATGACAGAAACAATATTCCCAGTCGAAGTGGGAGTGCACCACCAAGTATGGAAGGTTCGTTTGCTGCTATCAGAAATCTTTTAAGTCAAGAGAACTTTAACATGGGTTCTGGGTTGGAGGGTCTAAGTACTGCTGCTGAAAATTGTGAGTCTGAGGATCAACTGCGTTCTGATCCAGCATATTTTGCTTACTACTGTTCAAATGTCAACTTGAATCCAAGGCTTCCTCCTCCTCTTATTTCAAGAGATAAGCGACATCTAGTAGGCCATAATGGTGGTTTAGGAAATAATTGGAATTCTCCTTCTTTAGATGATAATGGCAATAAATGCTTTCAAATGACCAGAGGTTCACTAGCAACTCATAAGGAGGAGCCTGAAGATGATAGGTCACCTGGAGAAGCTTCAGGAACTTGCTTGGAGGATGACAATTTACTTCATTTTGGTCAAAATTCAAGCTCTTTGGTGTGGCGCCACAAAAGTGTAGTTGATCTGATACAGGTATATGACTTGCTCTTCTGGATAGTCGCTCATGAGGTATTGGTGAACTAGGATTATGATTGTTTTTCCCCCTTTTCAATAACTTTATCCCTTATGTCCAGTATTCTTGACTATTTATCTGCTGATGTGTATGATTTAGTTATTCAATATGACTCTATAATTGTGCATATAATGCTTGTTCCTGTGAAGCAAAATGGTTATGCACTGGTTTTGGATTTTCCTAGCAAGGGACTTATTTCACACAAAGATCCTTTTCTGTTTGCATGATTCTATTAGGAATCATATGGATCCTGTTTTGATGTAACTCGAAATATTTTTATGGTGTAAGAGATTATGGATTGATATCTTTTTAGTCACAGGAGAATTTACGAGTGAGCATTGAGCTTTAATGATATTATCTGCCCTTCCCTGATGCCTCCGACTTAAATTTGAGGAAATTTGTAAACGTTTTAAAAGCAAACGGATAACAACATGAGACGCTGCTGGAAATTGCAAGTGTAAATTTCATTTCACTTTTATTTTAGAGGATGAACAATATATAATGATTTTACAATATTATTTTTTGTATTTCAGAGGTTCTTATTCTTCTCTTCAATTGTTTTCCTGGAGTTCTAGTTCTCACCATCTTATATTGATGGATGTATGTACAGGAAGATTTCCCTCGCACTCCATCTCCTGTTTATAATTTGTCTCGGTCTTCAAGCCATGGAGCAGAGGAAGCAATTGATCACTATACCCATACTCTTTCATCCAAAGTTTCTTCTATGAAAATATCTAGAGAACTAGAATCAAGTGCAAGTTTTTCTGATGTTTGTGTTGACACATATACTGCAAAGGCCAATGCTATGGGATTAATATCGGAGAGTGATTCTTCTCCTACACCTTTCCTTGGCTCAGCATGTGTCAATGGAAGACCGCGGCAAGAGCTCGATGAGACAGATGCTACAAGTGCTGGTTTGGAGGGTGATGCTCTAATTAGTAACTTCATTAAATCAGGTAATTCCAGAATGGATCTTAGCATAAAGAAAAAACAAGATGAGCGGCAATCTCGTGGGAGGATATCGGAACATGACACATCTACACAGCAAGCGATTCCTTTCCACTCGCAAGCATTCCAGTTTCAAGTAATATCTCAAGGAATGCAACTGCCATTGCAGCCTCCTGGACCCAGCCCTCCTTTATATGCATCAGCAGCAGCAAGTGTGTCTGCTGGAACTCCATTTTATCCAAACTTTCAACCTTCTGGTATATACTCAACGCTTTATAACATGAATGGATATGCTCCAGGTCCTGCATTTCTTCCCCCATTTTTGACCGGATATCCTTCTCAAGGTGCCTTCCCTATGCCATTTGGTGCTTCTTCTAGTCTAAACTTTGACAATAGGAGTGCCCCATCTTCAGCTGGGGTAAAAACGACACATGCAGGCAGTCTGCAACATTTGGAGAAGTTCTATGGACAGCATGGTTTGATGGTGCAACCTCCTTTTGTGGATCCCATGCATTTGCAATATTTTCAACATCCTCTTGATGATGCATATGGCTCTACAGTTCAGCAAAATCATTTAGCCCCAAGGGGGAATGCTGGAAGCCACATTGTCCAACAAAAAGAGCCTGCTATTGCTGCTTATTTGGGTGATCAGAAACTGCAGCCTACAACTATTGGCAGTCTAAGCATTCCTAGTCCTGGAACAGTGGGGATCAACAGTGGCAGTCTGTACGGTGTTCCCCCTAGCATCAGTTTCATGACTCAATTCCCTACCTCACCTCTTACAAGTCCGGTATTGCCATCATCTCCAATAAGTGGAATAAATCATCTAGGTCGCAGACATGACATGAGGGTTCCTCAACGTTCAATTAGGAATGCAGGGTCCTATTCAAACAACAGTCTTGATGATCCTAAGAGACATTATTTCCTTGAAGAGCTAAAATCAAGCAATGCCCGGAAATTTGAGCTGGCTGATATAGCAGGGCGTATAGTTGAATTCAGGCAGTACTCTATACCGAGTTTGTGTTGCTTTCTTCTCCATAATGTGATTGTCACGAACATATCATTATAATGATAATCTTTTATTGCATGTCAAACTTCAGTGTTGATCAACATGGAAGCCGATTTATTCAGCAAAAGCTGGAACATTCTAGTTTTGAGGAAAAGGCTTCTGTATTTAATGAAGTTCTTCCTCATGCTTCAAAGTTAATGACTGATGTATTTGGAAATTATGTTATTCAAAAGGTATTTGTCTTTTAAGTATCCTGCTTTACTTGGTCATTACATCCCTCCCCCATCTGTTTCTTTGGCTATGAGTTGTTGTAATTAAATAATGTTAAATGGTGTTCATGATCCTTCAAACCACAGTTTTTTGAACATGGAAGTCCTGAACAGCGACAGGAGCTTGCAGGTGAACTGAGTGGGCAAGTTTTGCAGTTGAGTTTGCAAATGTATGGTTGTCGTGTCATACAGAAGGTACAGTAGATGGTTCACATAAATAATCCTGTAATATTTTGTTCTTGGATGTGAGCTTAAATCTATATCAACCATTTTAATTCTTCTATCAGATATTCAGTAAACTTCACTGAAAGCATAAGATTATGGTTACATTGAAAACACAAAATTCTTATGGTGACTTCTACATGAACATAATCAGATTGTGTGTTGAGTTTTCTCATAGCTTAGGTACTGATGTGAGGCTCCGGAGATCTATATGGATGATGAGTTTTTTTTTTAAAAAAAACAGTTTGGTCTATACATAGTTGGTTAATAAGTTGGATTAATTGCTGCTGTTACTAAATCAGTTTTTCATAGTTGAGAAATGTTTTACACAAAGTGTCCATTCTGATTCTAGGCCCTTGAAGTGATTGGACTTGATCAGAAGATACAACTCATGCAAGAGCTTGATGGGCATGTGATGAGATGTGTGCATGATCAAAATGGAAACCATGTAATACAGAAGTGCATAGAGTGTATACCTGCGAAGAATATTGATTTTATTATATCTGCTTTTCAAGGCCAAGTTGCCACTCTTTCCACACATCCATATGGCTGTCGTGTTGTTCAGGTATGCCTGAATAACTTGTTGAGCAAATGTCAGAAGGCCATATTCTGAATTGTAACTCTTAAAACTTTTGTTTTCATTCCATGATAGAGAATCCTGGAGTATTGTTCAGATGAGCTGCAAAGTCGATGTATAGTGAATGAAATCTTAGAATCATCTTACCTTCTTGCTCAAGACCAATACGGCAACTATGTCACCCAGGTTCCTTACGTTCTTCTCTGCTTCTTCTTCTTTTTTTTGTTGTTGTTTAAAAGATGGTGACAAATATGCTGAAAATCATTATCTGTATCAAAGAGTTGAACTTTATTGAAATATTGAATATGATCCCAATACACATAAAATATAAGCAGATTGTTGCAGTCTATTCCTTTTTTGTTCACAAGAAATTACTGATTTGTGAATTCTTAAAGAAATGTGAACCTGTTTTTACGACACCAATCTCTTCAAGCAATCATGCATTTATCTGTTTTCTGGCCTTTTTTTTTCTAGTATTTCTCAAGACAGGTCCTGAATGCAGTTTCTTACTTGCTTTTCATGCTAAGATTATTTAGACTCTGCTGTAAGTCTTTGATTTTCTTCTGCTTTTTCTTTTCATTCTTGAAACCATTATGCCATTTTCAGCATGTTCTGGAGAAGGGAAAGCCCCATGAGCGAAGCCAAATAATAAGCAAGTTGACTGGAAAGGTTGTACAAATGAGTCAGCATAAATATGCTTCGAATGTGATTGAAAAGTGCTTGGAATATGGTGATACTGCCGAACGAGAGCTTTTGATTGATGAGATAATTGGACAATCTGAGGAAAACGATAACTTGTTGGTAAGTCAAGGTGATACATGTTATATAGTTACATTACTGTGTATAATTTTTACTTTCCTTCGGTTACTCTCCCAGTCTGAACCAAATGAAAAGGCCTACTTTTTCTCATTTTGCAAACAATGTATCTTCAACCTAGAACAAAGAACATTTCAATTCGACATCATTGGGTCTGCCTTGGAATATTACAGCTTGAACGGTAATCCAATGCATGGAAGTTCATAAAATGCATTTTTTGGTCTGTGAGATGTCCATTAACAATTCCTTGCTGAATACAACATATTATGAATTTTGATCGTCTCTCGTTGGCTTTTGATGTGACAGACAATGATGAAGGACCAATTTGCCAATTATGTGATCCAGAAGATTCTAGAAATAAGCAATAGTAAACAGCGTGAAATACTACTAGTTCGAATACGTGTCCATCACCACGCTTTGAAGAAATACACTTATGGAAAGCACATTGTTGCTCGGTTTGAGCAACTGCATGGTGAAGGTACAGGAATTCTAGCATCCCAATATTTTACTAGTTCCTGCTTCCGCATCTAGGCGGCATCTCTGAACAAGTGAAGTTTGTCTTGATTCAATAGCTTACAATCGAATCGCAAGTTACAATCATCATGCAATTTACTATAGCTCCTTGGATAGCATTATGGTTTTAGTTTCAGATGAAAATGTTCTACACTTGCTACAACTGTGTTCTTGTTGATTTCTATACAGGTTGTCAAACCTCGGATACATGAATTGCCAGGAAAGACGATCATGATGGCATGATATCCAGCTGTCAGCAAGTGCAGAAGCGTCATGAGCAGGAACCTCAGCTGAGTGAATAACAGTGGAGATACCACAAAGCATTCTCTGCCGTGGATATGCCATCCTGGGAATGCAACTGGTTCCAATCTGCACTTTCTGCAAATTCCACGTTTTTTGAAGACTAGCGTTATATCGTAGGTCTATACGTATATATGTGTATGTATTCGTGCATGTTTGTGCATAGTGTATCGACGTATAGAACGTTATAAACAATGAAGATTAAGTACATGTAGTCATATGGGCATTTTTCATTCATCTTAAGAGTTGTTTTCTTCTCATTTGTTTTCCCTTCAAAGTATGCATCTTTGGTTTGGTGTTTGAAGCTTGCACTCCAACTCCTCCTTGTTCATTGAAAAGAACAGTCTCATGCTATTGAGGTTCTGATGAGAAACCTTTTAAGTAATGTGAGGAGTGATGATTGTTCTTGTTCTCTTATTAAGTCATTGAAATTTGTTTGTTGAGTCTATGAAGATAGAAATTGAAGTTTTCAAAGGATAAAAATAAAGTCTCACTAGAAATTATGTTAAAACGAGGAGTTTAAGGAGGTGTAGAAATATGTAATTTTATTTTTAAAATTTATAAAAAATAATTATAATATAAATTAGCATAATAAAAAAACTATTTTATGTCGTGGTAAATGAATTAATTATTTTTATTTAGCAATTTTTGCATAAAAATTAATCAACAAGATTCATTCATAAGTAATCACATAATTAATTTCACTTATAATTAAAAAAAATATAATTAGAATAAATTTTATAATATTTAATATTTCAAATATATTATATAATAACTTTTATAAAATTAAGAATTAATTGAAAATTTAATTGTTTCATTGATAGATTTTATATTTATATATCAATTTTCTCATAAATGGATATTTCTTAAATTCTCCAAAATTTTAGGAGTGCACGTGTCCAAAGACTGAAAAGAGTAAAACTGTAAAAATAAATGGCCACCAATCAAACAAAAGTCAAAAAACAATTCTTTTCAATTTGTCTTAGAAAAGTCGAAGGTCAACTGCTGACACAGACATGAAGAAGAACAGGAACAAAGACGGCGAAGAAGAAGAAGGAGAAGAAGAAGAAGAAAGGGGAAAAGGGTATAAGTTCAATCTCAGGCACATCAAGAGATTGAGGTTTAGGGATTTGGGATTTGTGAGGGAGAAAGACGTGGCGGAAATGGAGGGTAGTAACAGTAACGTTGTGATTGTCAACAAAAGGTGTGAAATTGGGAAACCTGTTATTGGATTGATTTGTGGAACGTTAGTTTATTATCACTGCGCTTATAGGAATTCTAGCCTCCTCTCTTTGTTCGCTGATGTGCTTATCGTGCTTCTCTGTTCTCTCGCCATTCTGGGTCTCCTCTTTCGCCAATTGAACATCTCGTATGTTCTCCTCTCTCTCTCTCTCTCTCTCTCTCTTTTAATCTTTGTTATTTTTGGTGGTTTCTTGCATTTGGGTTTTATTTTTGTGGGTTTGGGGTGATGTTGGATATGCTTTGTGCTTAGTGGGTGTCGAGAAACTGTGTACAGATCGAATCTTTTTTCGGTTTTCTTCTAAGTTTGGGAAGAAAATTGGAGTTCGATGGCAAATTGGTGTGGTTTTATGCTATATATGGGTTTATGGGGTTTTTTGCTTGAATGAAAGGTTATGGCTTTGGCTGGCTGGAAGAACCTTGAAATATGTCAAGAAATGTTTTCTTCTGTATGGTTTTATCTATCCATTTTGCGTGATTGCATCTGTCCATCGTGATGATACTGGTTTATAGGGTACCTGTGGATCCATTGGAGTGGCAGATCTCTCAGGACACTGCTAATACGATTGTTGCATGTTTTGCCAACACCATTGGAGCAGCCGAGTCGGTCTTAAGGGTTGCAGCAACTGGGCATGACAAAAGACTTTTCTTTAAGGTAAGATTTCCGCCTTACCATTCAATTTAATCTTAGGTATTACACCGGGAGTTATGTGGCCTGTTTCTGAACTCCGAAACGCAAGTTTTGCATAAGATATATCTTTTACTTCCATGGTAGATCTAGAATCAAGGATGCTTTAATACAGATCTATCTGTTTGTTCTTGATTTTGAGTGCTGTCTCCAGGACATCCACATCTTCCCGTTTACTTTGTGTGATTGGTATTCTTTTTTCTTGCTCTTTTCATCACTCTATCATGTGTTGGAATGGAGCAGAAGGATATAATTAAAGCGTGAACTGTAGGAGTCTTAAACCTGTTTTTGAAAATGAACAATTTGTGTGAAATCTTTTGAAGTTCTAGGACCTGTTTGGGATGATATTGCTTTGTGATGAAGAGTTATGGAGTTATAATTTCATAAATGCTACTTTTTGACTCAATCACTTTGAAACAAATAGGTTTAGTTCACAGCAATGAGTTCTTCCTAAGTAGATTGGTTCATAGGAAGGAAGCTCCTCCCAATAGCTGAGCTTGTTATGCATACTGAATTTTGGACCCTGTATTGTAGTGTCCACAAGCTCTGCTTTTTAATTTAACAATACTCACAAAGGTTTGATTATTTTTATTTTCTTCTGCTTTTCATGCAAGTGAAATTGTGAGTTAGCCCTGTGAGTGCTCCACTTTACTCCTAAGGATTTTGTTTCTCTCTATTTTTTTTCCTGAAGAAATCCTTACGAGGCATTTCCTTCTCATTTTCTAATTTAAACTAATTCTTTAATTTAACTGCATATTTACTTTATTTATGTTTTTCAGGTTTCCTTTTGTCTTTACATACTATCAGTTTTGGGACGGGTGGTCTCTGGTGTCACAGTAGCTTATGCTGGTATGTAAGTCACTATATTTTGAAAGATTTCCACGACTATTTGATAGTTTAGTCAACAAGTTTTTGGTTGGTTTCTGGCCTTGCTTTTGGATTTGTAATTGTAGTTCGTCAAACAATGAACTAGGCCTCATCCTTTTCCAGTAGCTCATGTGCTTCATTTCTTATACAGATTCCTTATGCTTTTTGAATATGCTGATTACAAGGAGATTCATGTGGCAAAAAGGGTTTGAGTTGTCAGAGGTTTTTTTTTCTGAAAAATGAAAAAGAATTATAATTATAGGTAAAACTATCCACATTACAATGTAAATTAACATGTTACTGGTTTATAGCGGGTATGGCACTAGGCTTCTTAAGAATTATAGTTACTTATTTCAGTTGATAGTAACCGATATTATAGATCTCATTCGCAGCTATTAACTGCCTGATTAAACTTCTTATCCTAAAACTAGTGAATCAAAAAACTGAAATCAAAATAGTATTGTGACCTTGTAAAGGATGATGAATTTAGGAGGGGAAAAGTAATTTAAAAAACACTTGTTATTATCGTAGATGTCATAGCGTGCAA
The DNA here is from genome assembly GCA_027563885.1 of Erythroxylum longipes. Taxonomy (NCBI): domain Eukaryota; kingdom Viridiplantae; phylum Streptophyta; class Magnoliopsida; order Malpighiales; family Erythroxylaceae; genus Erythroxylum; species Erythroxylum longipes. The sequence continues at coordinate 993,784 of JAOQMS010000003.1, read as the reverse complement.
GACGTAAGTTGTATTGAGCATTCCCATTATTCTTGTTGATATTATAGGATGGTTGATGATTGCCTTTTCATATTCCATAATTTTTTTCTTTAATCTGTAGCATTTTTATCATTTCCTATTTGTGGTTATTTATGGGCAGCATTATGCTTATTCTGTCTCTATACACTTGCTGAGAACTCACAATCAAGCACTCGTATCTCTCGGTTTACAAGGCGAAGTAACGGCACTTCTTCAGAATTGGACAGCTTATAGATTTTAATTGATCAAGGAAATTAGGCTATTGCCATTGTTTTCATCATATTGATAGCTACAAATTGTACTTTTCTTTCTGTAAATTCAGACTATATTCATGATGACCCTATCACCATAGCCGTAGTTGGAATGTAAGAACTAGATTCTAGTTTTTTTGTTTCATCAGATTGTGATGCAATTTGCTGAGTGCAAACTTTAAGAGATTAGAACGGAATTGTTGTGGATTTGCAAATTTTCTCACCTCATCATCTTTCTAACAGGAAATAAGGAGAGAATCTTTTCATAGTAGTAATGAAGACTGAAAGGCAGAGTAACAATCCTTAAAAGACTTGTACTATACCATCTTTGATAAAGTTTAATTTCATCAATCATATGTATGTATCCCAGTAATTCTACTTGAGAAAGAGAAAGAAGAATGATAAATTTTTAGCAAAACTACTGATCTTGATTAAGCTTCAAACTTGTTTACCATTTATAAATTTACACTTTAAAATTGATATTCAATTTATAATCAAAAGGATCAAGTAAAGTTGTATCCATTGACATTGTATCCATTGACAGCTCTATCTTCCATGTTATGGTCGTTGGAAAACATACAAATTTGTGAAAAGGCAACACTTCCTAATTTTCCATATCTGGTATATCCCCCCTACTTCAGTAGAACATAAATGCTTCTTCAAACTCATTTACCAACAACTACCAGCAATTTGGTCTGTTTATTCACTTAGAAAGGGAGATGATCAAAATGAAGAACATAAATGCAAAAGATTCTTGTTATGGAAATCAAAATTTCATTGGTAATATCAGAATCTGTTTGGTACATGTTAGAACTTGATGATATCAAGGTACCTGACTCACCTATCAAATTTTTGTCAAAAAATTGTAGTATGACAAGCAAAAAGTCGCCCAAGCAAATATCCTCAAGCTTGGAACCTTGTTAGTGCGGAGGTGGTCAGCAGCTAGCCTAATCTTGCATACAGCAAGGTTTGCTAGGACCGTCCGTAGTAAGTTAAGTTTGTGGAGGGAAGAGAGCAATAGGATGCTCAAGAAGAAGCCTATGCCGGAGTTTCGGTAGCAGTTAAAGGAGTCGTTTCTCGACCAATAATATGTCTTTAAAAGCTTCATAAAACATCCAAGTGATGCCAGATGCAGGCATAACTTTTAGACAATTCGCACTCCAACCTCTGTAAAGGCCCCTCAAGCCCTCATCTCGGATGACTTCTGACAGTGCTGCTGCCATGTGGGGAGGACACTTACCCTGCAGTGCTCCGACCATTAGTCGTTTTCTGGCAACCTCGAACGGGAAGCTGATCGTGCTAGCGGTAAAACCTGCCAAAACATAAGTCATCATCTATGTCAATATCAAATTAGAAGCTGTTAATAATTTAACTCTGGAGAGCAAGGCAGACGCAAGCCAAAATATTATCAATTTCTCACCTGCAAAAGCTCCAATCACAAGCATCTCCGGGCGGTTTAACGATTTCTTGTGTTTCGATTGACAATATGAAGTCTTCAGTGTCTCGTACATGAAATAATAGCATGTACTATATGGCAGCATGCCCATTAACGTGGGTGAAATACCAGCATAGAAGCCACTAACGCCTCCATTGTTGTATATTTTGCTAATTGCAACATTTAAACTGGGGTAAATATCAGGACTTACAGTTAACCGATCCTGTAGGAAACTCCAAGGAAATGATCAGCATTAAGCTAAAAAGGGAGACATCTACACTCATAATTTAGACTCACAATAAGGGAAAGATCATAATCAAGATATCGTAATTCCTGTTGTTCCTGTTTCAGCCAGGCAACTATTTAAAGCTTGCTTATGGCTTAAATTAATATAGGTACCTTTAGAACTTCAAGAGGATGGCATGCAAGTGTGCTAGCAACTCCAGCAGCAGCACCAGCCACAGCAACTGGAGAAATCCAGGAGAGAGAGATGTTGAAACTGATAGGACCAATTTGAAGTTTCGGACGGTCAGATTGATTCCATTTCTCTTGTGCGGATGTCATTGCTCGCTTGACACACTCAAATGTCGTGAGCTCAATGGCCTGCGTAGGGATGATTCGAACAGTGTTAATGGCATTGCCTGCCCACAGTCCTTGCCAACCCTGCTTCTCAATTATCTCCAACAAGCTACCTGACATGTTTTTTGATCCAACACCGACCACAATTCTGGTTCTACATATTTCACATGATACAAATTAGAAAATTGCTCTTCAAAATCATTGGTTCCTCATCAAATAGAAGGTATTAATCACTAACAATTCAATTTCCTTCTCCGTTGTTCAATATCCAAAATTTGAGGTATTTAATGTCTCAAGTAAATATTTTGAACTAGCTAAATTCATGATAGCTTACCCCTGCATGAGCTTGCTATTACTCAGCAAACCTATATGAGAATAGTAACCTGTGCAAATAACTAAAAACTGAACCCATGTGTCAATAAGGTCCATCAACCAGTAGTCATAAATAATAACTGAACTCAAGCAAAGTGCATGTCCAATATCACTTTGCTGTGAGCAAAATAAGTCCAACCAATCTCTGGCATTATACAACTGAAAAAAACTGCAAACACAAGTCCTAATATCTCCTTAAAAATTTTAAAATGGCACCACAGCATGCAATCTCATTCATTTACTGTGCATACATACTCTAATATCATCAAGTAATTTAAATGGACATAAGAAATGAATTTTCATGTTACAAAAAGAAACTAGAATAATAAACATGTAAAAGAAACCTGATGGTCTCCAAAGGAGCAAGAACAGTTTTGGTCATGGCTCCTGCTAAAGCCCCACTGATGAACTCGCCAACTTCTCTGGTCCTCAAGAAACCCTGAGTCACAACAAAATTAAGTAAATATTGCCAACCCCCTGGAAGTAAATTGCTGTCTTTGTACGGAGAATTTGCTAAAGAGAAAAGGAAGTAACGTAGATTAACCATAAATGAAAAGAAAATTCATCACAAGTAACTTATAAAACAGCCGTAGTAATTGCAGAATTTTTGGCAATCATAAGAGCAAGCAGAAACCATTATCTTATTCTGATAAAGGTTAATATTTCCCTTGCAACCCACTATAGTAGACTAAGGATTTTCTAATTATGAGTCTTCACTTAGGACAATGCTTACAAAGATCATAATACGCAACTTTCAAGCAAAAGAAATTCATGTTCTTCATCTCAAACCGTAAAAATAAAAAGAACCCACTTACTTTAAGAGCAAGACCGATGTCAGGGACTTGAAGCTTGAGCTGAAAAGGAGGCGCAACTGTTTCTGATGTAGAAAGTTGACTCATCGGTTCCATCTTCTCAAGCCCCAGCTCCTTGGGAAGCACCAACATTGCCATGTTAGTGTGCACGTCTCCAAAAACCCCTCCTCCGTACTTCTTCTTCTGTGTTTCAAAGTCCATAGCTTTTCAATAACTAGATTAAAAATAAGCAAAAAGATGAAAGCTTTGTATCAAAGTTTCTTTTTCCTTTTTACTCTCTATCTTGAGAGAACAGAAAGATATGATCTTCCGCTTTCAGTTCATGAAAATTCACTCGCATAAAGAAGAAAAGATGCAATTTTATTCATAAAACAATTAGAGAGAGCATGACAAAGATGGGAACTTGACGTACCTGAGAACGTGTCTCCCGGGACATTGACGGATTTGGAGTCTTTGAAGCTTGGAGGGAGACCATGAAACAGAGGTTTTTTCAACCTTTTCACTTTCCTCTTATATGGTATACTTACGTTGATAACACCCTTTGCAAAGGATTTATTTTTCAGTGACTTTTGTCCTTTTTTTTAATCTGATTTATTGTTAATTAAATATATATTATTTAATTATTAATAAAATTATTAATAATTTAATTTAATTTAATTAATTTAAGATTAATTTTAATCAAAATCATGAATAATTTAATTTTATTTAATAATTTATTTATTTTTGTAATTAAATTAAAATAATTTAATAATTATTAATAGATATATTTAAATTTAAAATATTTTCAAAATATAAAAATTCAATAAAATATTATTTAATAATTAAAATATATTTAAAATTAAAATAATTTTAATTATTTATTTTAATAAAATAAATTAATTTAATAAATATTATATAAAATATAAAAATAAATTTAATTAATTA
>JAOQMS010000003.1:968755-987185 GCA_027563885.1 Erythroxylum longipes | reverse complement strand
ATTATTATTCATTAATTAAAATATTATAATTAACTAATTAATTATAATATAATTAATTAAATTATATTGTAATTAATTAGAAGTAAATCGTGGGGAGGGTTTTCTTGTAAATTTACGTGCGTATTTTGTTTCTGTCTCTGTCTCTGCATTCTTGTTCTCTGATTTTGGAAGGAACAAAAATTTTAGGTCTTTGTCATCCGAAGTCGGGACAGAAATTAATGGAAACAATGAATGAGAAATTGACAAAATTGTCCTTAGGAGCAAGAATGTCTAACAAAGAACTCTCTCTGTGGCACACGATTACAAATCAAACGTTATTCTAAGCTCTTAGCCTGTTAGCCAGCCAGGGGCACCCCATTTTTGTAGAGGAGTAGCAGTGACTTTTTTGGAATCAGATTGTCCAAAATTTCTTACCTAGACTAAGCTTATCACAATCTTCCATTGCCTAAGTCACCAACATTTTTTTAATGTCTTATTTTCAAAGTTGGTTCCTTTAGATAGTTCCTTTTCCATGGTTAGTTTGATAGTTCAATTGCACTTATCAAACATGTGGTTTGGGTGAACCACAACAGTTTTTAATAAATTTTAATTTTAATTTTTAAGCATTAAAATATCATGAAAGAAGATTCTTAAAAAATAATTTTGTAACTATTTTTAACATAAAACATAAATACCTTGTACAATTTAAAATTTTAAAAATAGTTTTTTAAAACAATCCAATTTTAAATAATGAAAATTAATTGATTACTTATATTTGTTAACATATTTTAGTGGAAGAGGTTCAATCACAACACTCGTCAAATGTAATTAGGATAATTACTTTTTTCCATTTTGAAAAGAACACAAATTATGACGTTAATGTAGGTAACGATTACTTCAACAACAATTTGGAAACGAATTTCATTGCCATTATTATAGATGCAAAGGCCTGTTATTCTTTTATTTGAGTAAATTGTACCAAAACACTACGTTGAGTCACTGTTTCAAACAATTCTCTATAGTTTGAATTTAACCTTTAAGTACTCAAAACATAGATTTTTTAATCAATATTTATTGTGGGATTTTATAAAATTATTTGGTATATAAAACAAGTTTAAAGTAAATGGATGTTACTAAGCTAACCTAATTTAATGAATGTTTTAAAAACATGAACTAGTACCGACTAAAAATTGAATAAAATTAGAAAAATTTTAAATATGATGGAAAGAAATTGTCTTTACCTATTGAATAATTTGAATTTTAATTAAAAAAGATGATTAAATAAAAATTAATTGATTTATTTTAATTTATAAGAACCTATTGATTTACGAAAATTTGATCATTTAATTAATAAACTTGACAACAAGAGTTATTAAAGTTAATCAAAGTAGAAAATTGAATCGAAAAATTAAACGATTCAAAATTTTTATAGCTAAACCGGTTATATTTTTTAATCATTTAATTTAATAGAAAATACAAAGACTTGAATTATAGGTATAAGATAGCCACCATCAATTTAGTGGCATTCATGATCATTATAATTAATATAAATTAATTAATCCTACATTTTAAAAAAAATAATTGAATAAATTAGAAGTAGTCGCACGAGTTAGTTACAGGCATAAGACAGCTAGCGATGTAAACAAGTGCCACGATGAAAATTTAATATTACAAACTATAATTTAATATATGTAAGAGTAATTTAATCTATCTTGACAAGAATAATTATGAATATGACCAAATGGATGCATATGTAATTAGCTCGACTATAATTTACATTACTAACTACTAAAGGTAAGTTCATAATTCTTCAAGGTATTGTTTTCCCCGTAACAGTTACGCTGTTCTTTAAAAAATTTAACAATAAAGGACACGCGTGTTGTATGACAAAAGTTTGTACTAAAACTTGAAGAGAGCATGATGATGATGATAATGGAAATGAAGACATTATTGTGAGTTACAGACGTGAGGGGGTGGAACGAATTTTACAGATACCATCAAGCAACTCATGTTCCCTCACAATTGCCGGTATGCCACGGACAGTTTGTGTTATGTACTCCATCCCACACCTTAAATTTGTAACAAGACCTGTTGGTGCTTTATTTGGGGCAACCTTTTGAATTTCGTATTATATCTGTCGGTATAGGACAGTATGTACCGTATCAGTTGAATTTTGGTAAAAAAATTGGAAGATTTAAGTATCGAGTTTAAATATCAATCTGTACCAGTTGGTATTTATCATACCTGCCATGTATCGGTCATTATCGAAAAATTTGAAAAATAAAAGGATTAAGTTATAAAATTTTAAAATTTTTTGAAAATTTAAGTTTCTGTCTGATTTTCTCCCTTCCTCCCCATATACGGGTTGGTATAAAAAATTTTAAAAAATATAAGGATTAAGTTGCAAAATTTTCAAAAAATTTTTAAAATTTAAGTTTCCGCCTTTTAATTTATTATTTAGTTAAACTTTTATTGTGATTTTTTTATTTTTATTTTTAAAATAAATAAATATTTTATTACTAAGAATAATTATACATTAAATAAAAATTAAAAATAAATTATTTATTTAAATTTATTTTAATCTTTCATATAATATTTATTAATAAAGTATTAATAAAATGTTTTATTTTTAAAAATAAATAATTTAAAATTTTTTTTATAAACTAATATTTATTTATATGTTTTTAATTATTAAATCAAATTTTATTTGAAATATATAAAAATATTTTTAAATTTAATTATATTTATTAATAATTACTAAATTAATTTTAGAGATTAAATTAAATTAAGATATTTATAATTTTAGTAATAATTAATTTTAATTAATTAAACTTATAATATATTTACTTGATAGTAAATTAAATAATATATGTTTTTGTTTCATGTTTCAATTCTACTGGTTATTTCCTTATCACGAACTCTTGTTATAAATTATAATAATTTGAGAGTTAAAGATATTTATTATTTTTTTATTAGATGTTTTGATGTAATTATTATTTATTATATAATAAAAATTGAAACTGTAATATTTTAAATACTTTATATTGTTCTTAATTTTATATTTGTACGATAATGATTGTCTTTTTTTATATAAATTGTGGTTATTATTTATATGTGAAATATTTAAAAATTATAGTTATTTCATATTAGCTATGATTATTATTTATTATTTTGATTTTTGGAGATATGGTTAAAAATATACAGTATAATTATACAATATGATAAAAGACTATTTTGCAATTTTTAAAAAAATTTATGGATTATTTCATAAATTAAAAATTTATCCGAAACGATATCCGCTATTGACCAGTATCAGTACGGTATCGTATCAGAAGCTAATCTTATACCAAATTTTGTACGGTATTCAATTTGGGGATAATCAAAATTGAAAAATATAAATGCTGAAAATCTAAAAACTTTGATGCACATCTAGATCTAGTACCGACGACATAAATTCATTCTCTGGAAATTAGGTTGACAAGATGCTCACTGCACCGTGCTCTCGTTTTTATCGAGCACATTACGGGGCTTGTTGGGTATCCAAATAATTCATTCCTTTGGTCATCAAATCAGAAACATTATTTTGGCTTTGCAACAGACACTTTCTGATTGAACGCCAAATTTTCTGGTTCCAACAACCTCGTCCATTCATACTGCCAATTATCAATAGACGGATAATCAACATTAAAGAAGGACCGACGTGCCTCTCAGAAGCTTGCGTGTGAAACGGCACCATTTTGTTTGATGTACCGGCTTGGTTGGCCTGCAACACCTAATTTTTTGAAACCAACAACCAGTGCCATTGGTTGCGTCGACGCAATATCTCGTTTTGATTCGATTTTATTCAAGATCTATTGTTTTTTAATTTATTTTATTTTAACGATTTACTTGAAACAAGTTTTCGATTATTTGGTCTCTTTCTGAGCATTTATTATTCGTTTTGATCGGCTGTGCTTCGCTCCAAATAATGGCATCCTATTCATCGGATATTTTATTTATATGACTGTTGGTGATTGCGACTTCCAGATGGAAACAAATGATAAATGAGGTTAAGATCAAACAGTGGGACCCGCAATAGAGGAAACGTACAAGTCAATGATTTGATTAGTGATCTACGAACCACGCGCCACTGGCTGCTCCGGAAGCCCAAACGATACGTTGGAGTCTGGGAGTGGGAGCACCTTCCATAGAAATATTGATTTTTCATATAACTTTGGTGCTATTTCCCCTAAATTAATACAACTCAGAAGTCGCAACTCGCTAATTATATTAAAAGGATAAAAAGAAACATGGATTCAATTGGATTGTTATCCTATATTTTGTCTTGTATTAAAAAAAATCTATATAGCATCATTTATCAATAGCTGGATACAACTTCAACACATTGGTAAAACATAACGTGTAGCGTAGTACTTTTCAATCATTGTAGCTTCTACACAAAGTTTATGCATCTCAAATCTCAATCATCATACACAGAATCTAATTGAGTAAATATCTCAAAATTTTACTACTTTGGTTCTTCTAATCCCAACCCAAACTAATTAACTTAGTAACTTTTTTTTTAACAGCGCCCAGGTCATTGAGATAAGTTATTTACTATTAAATAATTAATAGACTAAATTATTAAATAAATGTATGGGGTTTCAATATTTTTAAAAAATTCATAAGAATAAATTACCTACCAAGTCAACTTGAAAAAGAAAAAACAAAGAGAAGATATGAGATTCCAATAAGAAAAAAAGTATGAAATTTTAAAAATTTATCCCCACTTCAACCTAATTCCGAAACTAGTTTCGGGAAGACCTTCAAGCTTTAATTTCCCTAAATATTTTCCTTGGCGTAGTCCAAACTCCAAACACCTCTCCTTATGCAGACACAAGTAAATGGATGGATTTTCAAGGGATATACTCGTGCCAAAAGATCTCGAATTCAAGGATATTCCACCGCAAATTGCCAATGATGTTAGATATATGCCACAATTTAAGGTAATTGAATATGTTCTTCCTCTCCCTTTATAATATTTTCCATTGAAAAATATTATTTTATCATCTTATGATTATTATTTTATATTAGGATTGTATTGGAGCCATTGATGGTACACATATAGCAGTAGTTGTTGCATAGGAAGATCAAATGAGATTTAGAGGACGGAAATGAATAACAACAATAAGTGTATTGGCAGCATGTGACTTTAACTTACTATTTACATATGTTTTAGCGGGTTGGAAGGGATCAGCACACGATTCTCATATTTTTCTTAATACAATCGGTAATCCGAAACTTAAATTTTCAAAACCACCGATAGGTAATTTTAATATTTGTAGGATTTGCAATTCATGATTTAGACTTTTTATGATATTATTTATACTAATTATATTACTTCTATGGAAACTCAGGTAAATATTACTTAGTTGACAAAGGCTATCCGGAAAGATAAAGATATTTGACACCTTACCCAAAGGCAAGATATCATCAATCAAAGTTTCGTGGTGCAAATCCAAGAGGATCTCGAGAAGTTTTTAATCAAGCTCATTCATTATTGAGAAGTTGTATTGACAGGGCTTTCAGTGTTCTTAAGGCTCGATGGAAGATATTAGAGAAAATACATAAGTACTCATTAATGAATCAAAATAGAATAATTTGTACAGCTTTTGCGTTACATAACTATATTAGAAGAAGTACAATTGGCGACCCGGCTTTTAGCATCATCGATTAAGATCTTGAGTTTATACATTCAGATGTATTTCAAGATGCTGATGTTAACTCTACACAAAAAGACATTAAAGAACAGAGAACTCGGGAGATGACAACTATTCGTGATAATATTGCTTCTAGTTTAATGGCAGCTAGACGTCGTTCTTGAATTGTGTTGTTAAACTTCATTTGGATTGTTATATTTTATGTTTGGATGTATCGTCGACGTCATTATTATTATTATTATTATTATTATTATTATTATTATTATTATTGTTGTTGTTGTTGTTGTTGTTGTTATTATTATAATTATTGTTATTATTATAATTATTGTTATTGTTGTTGTTGTTATTATTATTATTATTATTATTTTAGACTTAATTTTTGTAGAATTAAATATCTAAAATCTAAATTCCTATCAGAATATTCATACCCTTATAAATTTTTTAAAGACATGTTCTTATAAGTCATTTTACACATAAACAGCCAATACTAAACAGCTAATTTTACCAAACATCTCTAACAAACAGTTAATACAATCCGTTGGTCAAATAAGTTGATAGAATCAGCTGTTAGCATAGAATCAGCTGACAACTACTAGAATCAACTAACTATCAAACAGGGGCAATTATTTAGTGAGAGGATCCAATCACAAACTCCATTTCGGTGAAAATATCTACCTTCACAAATTGTAGTTAAATAGAAATATAGAATTTAAGAAGAAAAAATTTTAATCCAATAATTTACAACAGGATTAGGAAAGCTGCCTCCGCCAGGTCACCCAATTTCCAGATTCAACCCGAAACGAAACCCCACCCATAGCAAACATAGCGTCAGAACACGCTCCTCCGCACCGTTAACGTCCGTCTATTTACCCGTCAGAGAATAATTACAATATCAACTTCGTCCCTTCTTACCCCTTGCTATTTTTCTAACGCATGAAAAGGAACGGTCGATACGACCTAAACAAAGGCCCTCGCGTTTTAACAAACTCTCGCAGTTGTCCAAATTCTTATTGCTGTCGTCACATACGGCCACATCACTGTTATGTTCCTCCTCCAACTCTGTTTACATATATATATATATATACATGTACTTGTTTATCCATCGATTTGATTAAGAGCAATACAATGGCGGTGGAGAAGAAAGTGGTGTTCGACTCGGAGGCAGCGGGATCGATGATGAAGGAGCTGCGAGGCACTTTTGCCTCCGGGAGGACTCGGAGTCACGAGTGGAGAGTGTCGCAGTTGAAGAGCATGGAGAAGATGCTCAACGATTGTGAGAAAGAGATTGTAGACTCTCTGACACAAGATCTATCCAAGCCTGAACTCGAATCCACTCTTTACGAGGTCAACTACTTTGATAATGATATATGATTGCTCTTCGCAGTTGATTTAAATACTTACAGTAATGCATATATTGATACTTTCGTTTCCTTTTAAGTTTTCAATATGGAACGCAATACAATCACCTCTACTGTTGAAGCACTTGATGTTTTTTCCAATTTCATAGTAAAGGATAACTTTGCTGTTAATTTGGAACGTCATACAATAAGATAGATGATCACCTTCCGTAGTACCTTTCGCATGAATTATCAGTTAAAAGTCTTTTTTAACTTATGTACGTATTGGTGAATATTTGCGATTATTGAGTTCGTTTTATTATCGTTCTGGGGTCACCAAATTTTGTAAATAAATCGGCAAAATAAGTTATTTGATTTTGTTCCCGTTTCTCTCCTTGTGTTCTGTTATTTGCTTGATGGTTTTGTATTATTATTTCTTTTAGTTTAATGTGCCGCAATAATTATTTCATGGTGTAAGCTACTAAGCTTTCTATTTAACGACGCATTCTAAGGATCATTCACGTCCCAGAAAACCTGACCAATTGTAGCTAGCAAGGTTGCCATCGCGGTATCTTGTTATTAAGATTCTTTGCGTTTGAAACGTGTGCAATTTCCATCTTTTGTTAGAAGGGAGAACATTAATGACAGACCCACATGGTGATGTGCGGTATTTAATAGGTGAGATGGAGGCGTTTGACATCTGTATGAATTTGGCTTGCTGACTAATGCATATTAAATTTAAAGGCATGCCTACAGAAACTAAACTTCAAACTTCGGATCGCTCCTTCTAGAATCCCTCGCTGAACTCAGAGGTTTATAATTGCCTGATCTCTTGGTGATATTTTTTGTGGGCGATGATCGTTCATTTTCTTTTCGTTTTTCTGTTGACAGTGAGTCAAGTTCGTTTAACTGTGTTATCATGGTATAATAACTAGTCAACTGCTGAGAAATATATTGAAGCTGATTTGCAGAGGATAGGAGACGATTTAGGAAGAACAAATTAACAAAAAGGGAAGACTGTTTCATTAGGGATGTGAAGAAAATATATTTCTTTCACAGCTGGATGCGATTACATTAGCTCCACTAACCACATTTTAAGATGAAACTTGGAATTGTGTCTCAGGAGGTAAAAGTTTGACCGATCCCAATCGCCAACTATCTTTCATGTTAATGAATTTACACATTACTTGCACAGGAGATTCTGAACTAATGAATCCGAAGACATGTGGCCAATGTTACTAATTAAGTATCCTCTGCCTGGCTAGACCGTGTTCTGTTTCTAGTCAGTCCAATCCAAGACATCTTTGTTTGCTGTTGTGCAGTGAACTTAGTACATATGTGCATCCTCTATGTCCATTTGCGCGCATTACCTTGTAAGTGTGTGCATACTTTTGTGCCTGTGCATGCTCAATAGATGATAATGCAACGACAGCAAGTTGTACTACAAGACTATGTATCATTCTGGAGGTTTCTTTGCGTTAACTTGTGTTAAACTTATATGCAAAATATCAACCTTTTTTCCTTTCATGTTGATGGACGTTGTTTTTACTGCAGATTGGCATGCTAAAAAACTCATTGAGAGTGACAATTAAGGAACTTAAACATTGGATGAAGCCAGAAAAGGTACCTTTTATTTCCAACAACTGCTCCACTCAGTTGTTTCTATGACGTGGTCGTTTTATTTTCACCTTAGATGAGTTAATCGACTCTGTCATCATATCTCAGGCAAAAACTCCAATAACCATCTTCCCTTCATCGGGCGAAATAGTGTCTGAACCATTCGGTGTTGTATTGATCATTTCAGCATGGAATTATCCTATCTGTATGCTATCTTCCTTTGCTTACATTTCACTTCTGCATTTGTTCTCATTCATCCTTTCTTCTGTTAAACTTCACAATACTGACCTAGATATGCAATCTCTGGTTTAGTGTTGTCTCTGGACCCACTTATTGGGGCTATTGCCGCTGGTAACACTATGGTACTCAAACCATCAGAAATTGCTCCAGCCTCATCATCTCTGCTTGCAAAAATAGTTCCACAATATTTGGATACCTCTTCAATAAGAGTTGTTGAGGGTGCTGTTGGTGAAACATCTGTACTACTGGAACAAAAGTGGGACAAGATATTTTATACAGGTGAAATTCTTGTCGCATCTTTCCTTTTTCTGTGAGATTCAGGAGTTAAAATCCTCGTCAACTGTTATACTGTTGTCATAACATGTGGTTTCGAACTAACATGAGCGCCAATCCTAACATGATCTTTAGTTTACTGAAGTGGAACCAGTGGTTGTTTGATTGAGGGCGAGTCCTACAGTGTATATGATATTGAATATTTGTCGTAGGCTTTATGTTTGGGAACTTGCCAAGGGTTGATGAAGCAATGATTATTTTGTTACGGTTAGGGATGATACTGGTGTAAACATTTCCTCCTCAATGAACATCGAAATGGAGTAAAGTTGCGACAATTTAAAATAAAATATAAGAAAATATAGCAGCTGCTGAGAAACTACGTTGATAATTAAGTCTTTTTGTCAAACAGTATTTTTTCTTATGTGACCCCTTTGTTTGAGGAAGTCTAGCACTTGTTTACGTTCGATTATAGGCAGTGGAAGAATTGGGCGTATTGTGATGGCTGCTGCAGCAAAGCACCTAACACCAGTTGTGTTGGAGCTAGGAGGTAAATGCCCAGTTGTAGTTGATTCGGGAATTGACTTACAGGTACGTATCTTCTGTCGAATCTTCTATTATGAAGCCAAATTGTTGGTATGTTCATGCAATTAATGCTGTCATCAATCTAAGCTTAGTTTCATCTATGCATCTGGATTGCTTAAACAATCTGTCTTGCATGTTCAAGGTAACAGCAAGGCGCATAATTAGTGGCAAGTGGGGGTGTAACAATGGACAAGCGTGCATTTCTCCTGACTATATTCTAACGACAAAAGAATTCGCTCCAAAACTGGTAATGCAATGCGCCACTAGAATCCTAGTAGTCTCCCTGCCTTCGCTGCGTCCGTGTTTGTGTCAATTATGCTTTTCTCTTATTCCTTCATTCTGCAGTTGGATAATCTGAAAGAAGAAATTGAGAGATTTTACGGAAAAAAACCATTGGAATCAAAAGATTTGTCTCGAATTGTAAATTGTAATCATTTTGATCGAGTGGCAAAGTTGCTGGATGATGTTAAGGTTTCTGGTAAAATTGTCTATGGTGGTGAAAGAGACAGAGAAAAACTGTGAGTCATGTTGTCTTTCCTTTCAGATCATTAACTTAGCTTACCTGGATGCAATGGATATTCATGTACAGAGCTCTTTCTTTTTCCATTGGCAGGAGGATTGCCCCTACCATCTTTTTAGATGTTCCTGAGGACTCTCTGATAATGAATGAGGAGATATTTGGCCCTTTGCTTCCGATTATCACAGTGAGAACTAACATTCAAGTGAAAAATATGGTTCTATATGATGTTTATTTTGATACATTGTGAAATGGACAAATTATTGAAGCTGCACAATAATGTGTGTTGAGATTTGATGGCATATTTAATTTAGACAAGAAATTACTTTCAACTCAAACAAATAAGCTGGGAAGTTAATATTTAACATATTTTCCATGTAAGATCGAAGGAGAGCAGCGGTTTTTAACTGAACATGATCTACTAATTTGAAGAAAACAGGGACTGCAATTCAATAGTTCAACCGCGGAATATTGATGTGATTTCCCTTGTTCTTTGGAATAGGTCAACAAAATTGAGGATAGCTTTGATGTGATCAATTTAGGGACCAAGCCACTTGCAGCGTATTTATTTACTCAAAACAAGAACCTTAAGAAAGAGTTTGTGATGTCTGTCTCTGCTGGGGGTTTGGTTGTCAATGACACTACTATCCACGTAATTATTCTCCTCCCTTAAACTTGTTGAAACCTGTTTCGTATACATACATGCACAAGTTACCTATTATTTATGCGTAGTACATAAGTAACTCTTGTCGCCAGATATTAAAGCCGTAATGAAACTATGATTATTTTGCTGTGCTTATGAAAGCAAAGTAGTTTTGGAAGAGGTCCTCTAGGGCTACGCTTTACCAGTGAGAAATCTGTTTAATTTTGGATAAGTAGTTAATACCAACTGCTGATAGTGTATACTTGATAGTTTTAAGCTGTCCAGTCGGGACAGTAGGAAAAGGATAAACACAGACACGGATCCAAGTGGAAAAGGATGGTATATTGAACATGAATGCAGCAAACACATATTAATAGGTGATGCTCGATTATTTTTACCTACAGGCAACAAGTTGAGCTTTATACATTTTTCGAAGTTACTAAATTGAGTTAAGAGCATTTTCCCTTTTGTGAGTAATGTGGATAAAGTCTTATGAATTTTTTCATGGTCAAATTTATTCTTGGATTGTTGTTTCATAGATTTATTTGGCATTCCCTGTTTGCTGAACTTTTCTGTTAGTCAAATCCAGTTGCTTGTTCATGTCGATCTGCAGAAGTACTAGAAATACCATAATGGTCAAATTATTGGTTTATTTGTATTCCATTTTTTGTGAAAAGTGGGCATTCAACTGTAGATTTTGTTTCACTAATTTATGAAGCAACTTGATGATGCAGCTTGCGGTCCATACTTTACCATTCGGAGGTGTTGGAGAGAGTGGAACCGGTTCATACCATGGTAAATTCTCTTTTGATGCTTTTAGCCATAAGAAGGCAGTCGTATACCGAGGTTTTGTTGGTGATGCACCTATCAGGTATCCACCATACACTAGAGGAAAGCTGGCCTTGATGAAGGCTCTGCTTGCCGGTGATGTATGGGCTTTAATCAAAGCATTGTTTGGCTTGTCCAAGACTAAGCAAGATTAA
This sequence comes from Erythroxylum longipes, assembly GCA_027563885.1. Taxonomy (NCBI): domain Eukaryota; kingdom Viridiplantae; phylum Streptophyta; class Magnoliopsida; order Malpighiales; family Erythroxylaceae; genus Erythroxylum; species Erythroxylum longipes. The sequence continues at coordinate 975,315 of JAOQMS010000003.1, read as the reverse complement.
AGGTTGCTGTTCTATATAATGTAAATTATAGTTGTTTAATGTTTTGTGAATCAAATTTCTCCAGTAATCAACCTGAATAATATCGATAGGTCACAAGAATAAAACTGGAATATTCCATTGCAAGTTACGCTTTCATCAGTGTAATATTTTCGGTGGGTGAAATTGATCTGTCCACGTGTTTACTAATTTCTCCCAACAGAACGTAACTTGTAAGTACTTACAGCGTTTATTATCGAAAAGATCATAAACTTAAGAGGAATTTCAGTTCAACTTCCGAAAATTATCATTTGTAAGCTTGTTTTTTTGTTTGTTAGATTATGTTTAACATGTGAAATTTTAATTGAAATTAAAATTTAAAATAAAAATTATCATAAATTTCAATTTTATTTAAAAAGCAAAAGCCCCCATCTGAGTGTATCCTTCTTTTTCTTTTTTTTTCCCCCCTCTCTCAGATTTGTCGCTCTCTGCTTTATCTCTCTAGTTTGCCCAATCTCTAAATTTATCTTTGTGCTTTCTTTTTTCCTTCCGCTGATATTCATTGCCCTCCTTTTTATGTGAAATTTTGATTCTTCGTCTCTTTGATTACCTTATTTTACGTCTACCCACTATCGCGGTTGTTTTTTGGGTTTTAAGATTTCGAAGGAATCAATTTTAGGAATGGTACCAAACTCCCATGAGAGTCCGTATTGGCTTTTAGGTTGCGTTTGGATCTGTAGTGTGATAGAGATATAATACTTATTTACCGCAGTTTTTAAATAATATATTTTTAATTATTTATACAACAATTAATAGTTTATTAAATCAATAGATTTTTTAGTCATTTTATCTCTTTTCCGCAACTGCAACCGCAACCGCATTTGCCAAACACTTATTTCCACGTTTCAGCAGTTACCAAATCAGCAATCCCAAACACATAAGTACTTATTGAGAATAAGTACTTATTATTTCAGCAGGTTGATTTCAGCAGATTACCAACAGCCACCGCTTCTCCAAACTAAGCCTTAATAGTATAAATGAGTGAGTCATACTTGATAATAGTAAAACTGAAGTAAAAGACAAAGACAAGACGTTCAGAACCACTTTCTTGTTCAACACCACTTTCTTCCTTTCTTGTCGTTCCTTGGTTTTCTCAACCCGCGAGCATACTTTCTCTTTCGTCGATCACTCACAGTTAAAGACACCGCAAGGAAGAAAGCCTTACAGTTTCATGGACACTCTCTTTCTTGCTGCCACTTTCTCTGTCAGCTGCCTCGAGCTTGCTCTTCCTCTACGACACCGACAATCCCATGGCTTGGCTTCTGCCGAGTGATAGTAGTAAAGTTGGTTTGTGGGTTGTGAAGGGACTAGCGTTGTAAGAGAAGAGAACGATGAGAAGTGAGAACTGAGAAGTAAAGATGGTTGAAGAACCAACCGGTTGTAGATGGTCCATTGAAAAATCGACCGATTTTAATATATAGAGGTTATTATATGAAACCGAGCTGGACCTTTAGTCGGTTCATATTTTTTTCGGTCGGACCAGCTGGTTTGGTTTGGTTTTTAAAACCTTGATATAAGATACTCTAATACTCCCCTTCAAGTACAACTAGGTCTGGACATTTAGTTGTCACCTGAAATAAACGTAGCGGTAACCAAACCAGGCTGCTGAGACTGGCATCCAGAAGGACAACCGGAAAATCAATAATGTGAACCAAATTTGCTATGATACCACTTGTTAGATATAGGGAACCCACTTAAATGGGAGATCTTCAATATGGGCCTAGTGAGAGAACATACTCGTGGATTTTGACACCACACTTTAACCCAAAATCTTAAGGCATTAGGTTTATGGGTCTTTTCTACTTATATGTCCTCCACTAGTTCCATCTCTTTCTAATGTGGTATTCCTACTCACACTCAACATTCTAACAATCTCCCCCTTAAGTGTGAACTTTCATAGTGGGCTTAGACTCCTCCTTAAACGAAAGTCTTTTTTCTTAGCAGCTCGAGTATATGGAGTCACCAAGAGTCCTTTTTACTCTACTGATCTGGGCTCACCAGGAGTCTCTTTGCTCTTCTTTGTGAAGAGGCAACCATAAAATCTAACTACTATCTCCATAATCGTCCCTTACCGAACCATCGGCTCTGATACTATATTAAAATTTTTAATATGAATAGAGTGTAAAGCCCATTAACAAGAATTAGGCCTGATCAACCATTGCCAAAATAACTAGAATTAGTCATTTAGATAGTTGACCCTTACTACTTATAAACCATTTAACATTTTCTTGTTTAGTCAATAAGAAATACTCTAACGTAGTCATAATATACAAATTCAATTTAATTCAATTTTAATAATTTTTTGACTGAATCGACAATGGTAAATTAGTCACATCATTTATCACTGACTAAATCAAAATATATACATCTTTTGAAATTAAAAACAACAAATCTCACATCATTTAACACTGACTAAATCAAAATATATTGAATCGAATCTCATTCTCACCTTTAAACAACAAAAGAAATCTAATCCATATATACATGTCGCATAAATGAAACTCTCGTTACATTGATTGATGTTGTACTAAACTCCTTTGCAAGTTGCAAGCTTCTACTATTTTATTTATGGTGCTTGGACATCATCTTGTCTCTTCTCAAACATCTAAACAGGATCTCCTCAAAATCATGTTCCTCACAGGGGATTCTAAGCCCACCTTCTTGCTCAAAACCAAACTCCTCAGCAGCTCTATCCATCAAGTTCCTGAAATCTGGCATTGACAAATAGCTAGTGGGAATGATGAACCTGCGTTGATCTGGACCAACATAGACTGCTAAATACCCTTTGGGGACATGTTCAAGAGAACCATAACTTCTCGTGCCGCACGAAAATTCTCCGACCAGCAACGACTCCCTCGCATTCTCGCTGGACTCCAGAAAACTTCCTGCATTGGTGCCGGCGGTGGTGGTTCTGATGTTCTGATGCTTTGAATTCCACCATTGCCACAATACTTGTTGCATGGTCTTGCTACGACTCATAGCCAATTACTGGAGATGAAAGCAATGAAAAAATGATCCAAATTTTTTGAGAACTGCTCGAAATGATCTGATTTAAGAGAAAATTTGTGTTCTTGTGATCTTCCTCTGACCAAAATAGAGTTGCTTAACATAGTCCAATTGACAATTTGGTAGGTCAGTAGAAGTCCAAAAATATTGTATGCTCCACCATATTTTAATGGCTTCCTAGAGTTTTTGTTTTTGGTGGCTTTGTTACCTATATTTGGTATTTAGATACTTCAAAAATGTCCACCTCTCCTTTCTACTCTCTTTACTCCATCGATCTCTCTATAACCATTTTAGATTATATTTTTCACCATATATAGATTAAATTTAATTACAAAATTGTTGGCTTATTGGTAATTCTTAATACTTAATATATATTATATTCATATTGACTATATTCTTTATAATAGTATGATTATTTATAAAATAAACCTTTTTAGTACTAATTAATTTAATAGTAAAGAAAATGATTTCTAATTTAATAGTAATAATTTAATCATGATATACGAATTATCTTGCTCTCTTTTGGACTCAGTCCGACGAATCTAATTAATGTAAAATAAACTTACAAGTTATATATATTCATAATTAATCCATAATTTTTGAATAATATTAAAATTAATGCATTTAATTAATATTAAAAAAATTTAGTTCATAAATGATTTTTTTTGCAAAATTCAAAATAATTGACCCAAATAAATATCGTTAAATTTGGCCTTTTTAAGTCTAAGTTCAACTTGAAATTAGTTTTAAAAAGTCTAAATTAGTTTTTCAAATTAGAATTATGTATAATAAAAATGAGAATATATATATAATTATTATATCGAGTTTGAGTCTTTCAAAATTTTAAAAATTTTAATTTAATCTATTAAATTTGGATTACATTAAATTGAGTTTAGAATTTTTATTATATATGCCTTCTGTGATTTCAATTCGTAATTAATTTTTTAATTAATTAATTAATTAATTGCAATGTCTACACAAGAGATTCAATAAATTAATTCACTTGCTCCTATTGTTTTTATCTTACCTTTTATAGGATTGGAATCACATGTTAATGTTAAGAGACATACAAAGTTTAGAATTTTGATTTTAGAAATCACTAATTATATGACTTGAGATACTTTAATTTGCATATTGTAAAGGTGTGATAAATCTTAATTTGAGTCAAAAATAGCTTTTATTATATATTTAATTAGAGGAATCAAATGGAGTCATTTCAAATTAATTTATTTGGGGTACTTTTAAATTAATAGTAATGTTGGCCTCGTTAAAGATGGAGTAAGGGAAGCACAACACTATACTTATCTTTATATAAATCTCACCAACAACGCCACTACTTCCGTCACCACCACTGTGATTCCGAGCCAGTGTTGCCTACCGAGCCCTTGTACTCCTCCTTACCCTCAGTTTTTTTTTCCCTGTCTATGCTGGACCCAGCCACGCGAGGTTCTTGATCCCAACAAGGTTCCTGAAGTTGCCTACATCAAAAACCTCCGAGAGGCTGAGGAAAGAGTACGGATTTGATTTGCGTGGAGGCATTGTGTTGCCTTGCCAAGTGGCGTTCCTTGAAGAGATGCTGAGATTTCTGCATGAAGACGACAGGAAATAAGGGAGTTTGGAGGTAAACGAGTTCGTGAAGATGATTTCTGAGGTGGTTTTGGATTCGTTTTCATGCAACGAAAGTGAGCAAAATTTCTCATTTCGTTCCAACTTGTCAATCGTGCAATAAGTTGGTAGGGTTTGAACATAATGTCCCTCAGGTTCTGTACTCGTTCGTTTCTTGTATGATTCGGTTCAATCTGTGTTTGGGGAATTCCCTGTTTAAGAATTAATTCTGCAATATTATTTACTCGATATGCTGCTACTGTAATGTAATCGAAACGTTCAGTCCAGCCGTCATCTTCCATGAACTCCAATGAATGGAAGAAAAAATAAGACGAAAACAAAAATTTGGGACTTGAACGTTTCTTACGTGTCTCAATTTTCTTCATGATGTTCATATCGTTTTGAATATGGACATGGTTAGACACTACACAGAAAATCTCTGCTTTTAATAAGCACCGTTGCGAGATTCGTAATATCCACTCTGGTAATATACCGACTCATGGTACCAACCTATACTAACTTTACCGGTTGGTATAACCAGTCAGTATTTTTGTAAACTTTTAAAACTTTAGGATAACCGTAACTTATCCGACCGTCCCCTCCTCATTTCACGCCCATTCGGTCGCCTCCCAACTCCCAACTCCCAAGTCTGTCACCGACACTCTAACCTGCTGTCCAGTCGCTGCCTCATCACGCACTCACGCGGATACACCTCGCATCACATCTGCACTAGATATGCTACTCGCCGTTGGTCTCGCAACATTACTACGCCAACAAAGATCAATCTCCACCGGCTTACATTTTAGCCGACGAGTTTAAGAAGGGGTTAATGGTAAGGAATAAAAAGTAATTAATTATTGATTATCATTATTCGTTAGGTTTGGTTGATGATTTTGTGGATGGAGACAGATAACAAAACACTAAAATCTTGTGTTTAGTAATACTTGGTTGCAGACATTGCCTATTTTTTTTCCATCTCCAATTTACAAATACATAAATTTTTTGTTCCTTCCAAAACTATAACACATCTTTCTTGTGTTTGTCATAGAAATAAAACACACAGACTGTTGGACAAAAATATCCTCATATTATTACTATAAATAGCAAAAAAACATTCGTAATAAAATATAAGACTTGAATGTACCTTTAACCTATTATGTAATTAATTTCATGAATGTTTAGATGTTTTATCAAATTATTATGTATCAGAATTTCTAGCTTGTAGGATTTTTTTTATTCAATAACTCATTTCATTAAATTTTTAGATTTCTCATTTTTTCAATTCCTTATTTATAAATATAATTAAAAAACACTAATACAAATCATTTATTTTAAAATAATCAATGAATTACATATTTCCAATCATATTATACTGCATGGATGCTTTGGTCATTGACACTGTTTTCTATGTTTTCTCAACTGCAACCAAACACATTTCTGTCCTCGAGACACACAGTTTTATTTATTTTGTCCATTATAAACAAATACTTCACTGTCTCAAATTTTTGTTCTGTTCTGTCTCTAAATTTTTGTTTCGTTCCGTCTCAGTATATGGATCACAGTAATCATACGCAGCGAAGAAGCAATAGTTTGATATCCCACTTTTGGAGAATCCTCCATGCCCTCCATTTAGTAGAGGAATGAAATTCATTCCTTAGTAGTGGTTCTTTTTTTAAAAATATTTTAAATACTAATTAGTTAAATATAATTAATGAATTAAAATATAATTAATTACAATATAGTTAATTAAATTAATATTACTAATTAATTAATTATAATTAATTAATTAATTAAAATATAATTAATCAAAATATAATTTATTTATTAATTAAAATATTGTAATTAATTAATTAAAATATAATTAATAATAATATAATTAATTAAAATATAGTTAATTAAAATACAATTAATTA
>JAOQMS010000003.1:920881-968655 GCA_027563885.1 Erythroxylum longipes | reverse complement strand
TTTAATTTAATATTTTATTATTTATAATTTTAAATTTATATGACTAATAATATTTTTTTAATTATTTATACAACAATCAATAATTTATTAAATCAATGAATATTTTAGTCATTTTATCTCTTTTCAGCAACTGTAACCGCAACTGCACTTGTCAAATACCTATTTTTACATTTCAGCAGTTATCAAGATAACAATCCCAAATACATAATTTTAGCAAGTTAATTTCAGCAAGTTATCGACTGTCACCGTTCTCCTGAATCAAGCCTAAGTATGTGAGTGAGGTTTGAATCAAGTGTATGACTTGATTTAAGAATTTTAGTTATTAGTATTTGATTAATCCAAGAATTAGATAGAAAGAGAATTAAATCATTAATTTAGTCTTTCACTTTGTCACTTACTCTTAAATTATAGATTTAGTAATTAATTAGTTTTATATTATAATTTTAGTATTTAATTTAGCAACAAAATTAGGCTTTAGATTTCAGTTTAGATTTTGAATTTAAAATGATTTTTATGATAATGAAATACATTCTTTATTAAAAATTGAAATAATTTTTATCATTTTATAATAAATAATTCATTGATATTTAAGATAAATTTATCATTCTTGGTTATAATTTTACCATTCTTGGTTGAGATTATTTGAAATTATTATGGAATGAGTATTATAATACATAATCTTTAGAGACATGATTAATATAAAATTAACTCAATTGACTATTTTGTAATTTAAAAAAATTTAAAGATTATTTTATAAATTTAAAAATTATTTATAACAGTATTTGACATCAATCGGCACAGATATATTACCATACTGAAACAAATCTGATATCGGTACAATATAATCAATGTACAAAGGCAATTTGACTATGGATGGACTCAATTAAGTAATCAAAATTATTTTGTTCATTCGGCTGGTATCCAATATTGTAAAGCTTTTTATTGTCGTTCAGTAGCCATTTCGGCCTTAGTACTCTTTATGGTGAGAAGTTAATTACATTGTAGAATTAAATTCCACTTTTTGTTCTTACATAGCAAAACACACACACACACACACATACATATATATAATTATAATTCACACTCAAAACAATGTCTTTCCAAGAAAATTTACAATGCCCTTTTGCAATTAGAATATAATCTTTTTTTTTTATATAGATTTGTTCTTAATTTCTCCTACTTAGTATTGTGAATCTCTTCCATTTTCTCTATAAGCCACCTCAACTATGGCTTCTCCAAGGTGTCCAATATCTCCAATGAAGCACTTAGCTATGTTGAAACAGGGCATGATGAAGTGTTGGAAGAGCAGAAGTCCTAAGGGCAGAGACATTCCCCGATCTCCACAACCACCGCCACCACCGGTAGACTACAAGTTTGTATCGCCATATGATCAGTCACCACACTTCTCCTCTCCCTCTGGTTTCCTCCCCGTGTACGTTGGAGCCAGCCGCGCACGGTTCGTTATCCCAACGAGGTTCTTGAACTTCCCTATCTTCAAAAACCTACTCAACGAGGCTGAGGAAGAGTACGGATTCGAGTTATCTGGAGCCATTGTGTTGCCTTGTGAAGTTGGGTTCTTTGAACAGGTGTTGAGGTTTCTATATGAAGATGAGAAGTGATACGGGAGCTTGGAGGTCGATGAGTTCGTGAAGGTGATTTCTCATTCATTTTCATGCAACGAGAGTGAGAGCTTTTCTTCATTTCGATCGAACTGTGTCTCGTTATAAATCTTAAGTGCATACCTCAAAACGATGTTATATAATACACATATAATGTCATATGTAAAAACAAAAAAAGACAACTTTTAAAAGTCTATAATTAAAATCAATGAATAAAAAATTTAATCAATTTGATTGTAAAAATTTTGAAGTGTTTAATTTTTTTGGTTTAGTTTTTAACTTTTTAATTCTAGTTATTTTAATAACTCTTGTAGTTAAAAATTGATTATTTTATTAATAAATTGGTCAATTTTTATAGATTAATAAATTTTTATAAACAAAAATTAATTTTTATTTAATAATTTTTTAATTAAATTTTAAATTCTTTTGTTGGTAAGAACAATCTTTTCATTATATTTCAAATTATTTGATTTATTTAAATTTTTTAGCTGATTTTATTATAATTTAATATACTGTTTAAATCTTTTAAGCCTAAAATTTCTTATATTATTGGTTCAAACTTCTGGTTCGATTTTTAAAATATTAGTTAAAATTTTTAAGAGAATTTGACGACAAAAAATAGTAATAACAGACAAAATATGTAAGTTGACATTTGATAAACCAAATATTATTATTGCCCACTAACTCCATCAATTTCATAATCTAAATCGATAAATATATATTTTCATTTTTTTCACTTTGAAATCTAATTTTTCATAAATAGGTGATCACATTCCCCTACTCCATTTCTCCGTTTCTCGTACTTTTCAAAAAGTATATTTCCAATTCTTTGTTTTGTCCACAAGACATGTAAGGAAAATGAAAGCATATATTACTTTCGCACGAAAACAAGAGATTCGAAGGTTTCGATATCACCCCATAAAAGAATCCATGGTTAAATGCAACGTTCCATTAAAAATGGTACGGATTGTTGAACATTCAGAACAACGAACAAAATCTCAGCCTCAGACTACAATAAAGGCAACCATTTCCTAACGAATTTATTTGCGACGAAACAAAATTTGTCGCGAAAAGAAAACATATTGCAACGTTTAAAAATATTATTCACTAAAACAAATTATTTAGCGACAAAATTAAAAAGAGTCGTATAAGATAAAACTTTTAGCAACGTACAGAGAAAATCGACACTAAATCATCCACAACGGGTGACGATTTTTGAGAATCGTCGTGAAATAATCCAATGACGACGAATTCTTAAAACGTCACCATAATTTGTCAAATATTTGACGACGACTCATGCAGAATCATCAGTAAATGTTATATATTTTGCAATGATACCATGAAGCGTCAGTAAAAGGGTAATATTTGGTGACGAAATTTTTATTTCGTCGTAAAAGCCTATACATTCAACGACGATTTATATTAATTATCAATAAATGTCAAGCACTCATCGACGATTTTTAGAAATCGTCACAAAATGTTGCACATTCCGTGATGAATTCTTGAAAACGTTGCTAAGTATTTACATTTGGTGACGATTTTTATAAATCGTCCCCAAATGATTGATATTTTCATAAATTATTAAACTAACATATTTGTAATCTATTATAGTTAAGATATGTTTTACTTAAGATTTGTTTTGAATACTTACAACGTATTATTAAAAAAAAAACTCAACATATTTTTAGGTATTAAACAATAGTATTAATTAATCATTAGTATTTACTAACATTGTAAAAATAAGTTATAAAAATTTAAATTATTTTATCAATATAATAATATGATATACGTCACAAAACAAACTTTGAATTAGAAGTTACCCAATTCATACATTCATAAAACTAGAACAATAACAGTCAACATTCAATAGTAATTAACTTGACCTCTAAGTAGTAAGTAATTTTTTTTAGTTAACTCAATTTTCTATTTTAAATTGTAGGACAAGAGACAGGAATTGTTGTATACGTCATTGGCTAAGGGGAATCAACCCAATGTCGATGACATTTGAAACAATGTCTTTGGTACATGATTGGGCTATATCAAGGGTCTTAGGTATGACTCTAAGCTTGTAGGTGCCTCTTCGTCACGACCAGCATTGTTGACGGCACTTCAAGAGGAGAATAAGACACTAAAGACTAAGTTAGATCGTAATATTAAAGAAGTTAAGAAGCTTAAAAAATTGGTTAAACAAATGTTAAGTTCTGCATATGTTAGTGGTAGTGACTCAGATGAAGACTCTTCGTTTGTAAATAATTTGTAAATATTTTATTGTTAAAAATACATTCTATTTTATATGTTTATTTTATTTCAATTTATTATTATTTAAAAAATATGTCACTAACATTAATTATAAAATGAATAATTTTAATATTTCATACTGTCTTAAAAATTGTAATAAATTCTATATAAATTGTTGTTAACAATTATAATAATTATTAAATTCAAAATTAAAATTTGTCACTAAATAATCTTAGCTACCAAAATAAATTCGTCACAAAAAGCTTTTAAAATTTTAATAAATTAGTTTTTAACAATTATAAAATTTACTAAATTAAAAATTAATTTTTGTGTCTAAATAATATTAGTTACTAAAAACTTTCGTCACAAAAGGTCATATATACAGAACGTCGCTAAAAACCTTTCGCTACAAAAAAATATTAGTAACTAAAACTATTTTACTACCAAAATAAAATAGTCACAAAATCCTATTAACTACGAAATGCTAATTCGTCGTAAAATTTTTTTTACCTACTTTTAAGAAACGTCAACAAAGACTTAGTAGCTAACACTATTCTGCTACAAAAATAAAATTGTCACTAAAACAACTACCTACGAATAGGATTTAATAAGTAAAAAGTTTTATGCATAAAATATAAACGTTGCACAAAACAATCCACGACATTTTTAATATCGTCGCTTATAATTTTTACCGACGAATCATTTTTGTCGAAAACAAGTTTTTGCAATGATTCTATGAAAACGTTGCAGATGTTATATCACTACCGGGATTCAGCGACGATAATTTTTCATCACACATACTAATTTGCGACGATTGGTTATGCTTGTGTGACATTTAAATACGTCGCCAAATGTCCTGTATGTCGTAGTGCTCCATAGCCGATCGAAAAGATTCCGCTGTATCATTTTCAGTTTAAACGTTTTAAGAATATACTGACATGCTGTGTTCTCTGTTTGTGTAAATCAACTTTGGAGTTTAAGTAGCTAGCTAGCTTCCATGGAAATTAATCGCCAGGAACACAAAGAAGCAAGTAGAGATCGCCAAAGTGGTACGTATCTAAATTTGTTTTCTGTAATTTAAACTGACTGTGCTGCATCAGGAGTCAACTTGGTAAGCTTTTTGGCTTCCTGTACGCCTTTCCAATCACAGAAGCTTCAATACGCATGGTCATGGTGCAACCTTATCAGGGACATCGACCAAATACCAGTATTGTTTGTCATTTTCGAGCATATCGATCAACGAGTGCCTTGGCCTTCTCCGGAGCAAAAAACCGTGCCTGGAAAAAACCACAAAGAAGGTTGGAAACAAGCTTATTGGCATTGGAAAATTAGTATAAAGGGGTTTGTAACTTACATATGCACAATAAAAACTTACAGAAAGTTATCTATGCTCAAATTTTTTTTATCTATTTATTAAGAACACAAATAAAGATCTCTATTATAATTTTCAATCAAAACACACTTGTCATTAGAAATTCTGTAAAGAAAAATATTTTGTGTTTTTATATAGTTTTCCTGATCTAATCATGTAATAACTCAAACTAGATTTTAACTCATCTTCCCATATAATTAAAAAAAATTTCATATGGAACAGTGGAGTTTGGTAGGGTTGAGTTGTATTATAATTGAGTTAGAACGTTCATATAGACATCATCACAAAAGTTTTCATCAAAGTATGTTTAACAGGTAATCCCTTTTTAATATTTTTAATAGCACAAAATAATCTTTAATTAACTTAAAATAATAAAAACATGAATTAGAATGAGTTAAACTACAAGCCAACTCAAAATGCATGTATGTTAAGTAACATGAGGGATCAAACTCAGAAGGCTTTCAGGAGAATGAAGAGATGACCTTAAAGGCTTTAGTGTACTTACAGTATAATGTAAACTTGAAGCAACCTGGATTTACTTACCTGTATAAACATCCTCTCTGCATCTCCAGAGTTGCCATTTTCTTTCAGAATAATTCCCTGTAAACCCCACAGAAGTGCAAAGTTTTATGTACCAACGCTCATCATAGTATCAGGAAAATAGGAGATTCGGACACGCAGGAAGATGGGGAAGGGGAAAGGATCAAACCTTTGCCAAATATCCCCTGAAGTCATCAGGGTGAGTAGCGATCAGCTGATCATAAACAGACACAGCATCACTCACATGTCCCCAATCTGAATAAGCCTTCCCAAGAAGCAATTCAACCTGAAAGCATATCCCAATTTCAAATATAAAACACTGATCTTCAGTAGATACATACAAAAAATTGCAAGAATGAAGAGAAATTTTCATGCACTTGATGAATTTATAGTTTTAGAACAGCCTAGTGCATATTTTGGTCCCTAAATTAGTCTCAACTCTATTGATTCTTCAAATTTTGTTCTTGAATTCCCAATATCTTTTATATTAATCTTTGTTAAGTTTTTTATATTAATTTTTAATTAAGAGGATATACAAAGAGACTCATATCTTCACTCAAAACCTTAAGGAATTGGATTATGAGATCATTCTCATGTGTAAATCATCTTTACTTCTTATTTTTATTTGATAAATAGTTGCTCACAGGATTGATCATCTAGCTCAGGTACTATGCTTAAATTTTCATCTTAATATCCAATTAAGAGGAAGAGTGGATAGGCAAGTAAAAAGTTTCCCTATTAATCTCCAACTAAGAGGAAAATGAATGATTCACAACAAGAAAACTAGCGTCTTCACTCAAAACCTTAAGGTATTGGGTTATGGGATCATTATTATATATAAACCATCATTAATTCTTATTCTTAGTTCGATGTGAAAATTTACGACTACTTAATATACGTGAATTAGACTATAATAGATGATCACTACAATATAGAATAATTTGTTTAACGAAAACAAAATATAATTAGCCACTTTATCTAACAGAACCACTAAGCATTTCTTTCTCAATAAGTTGAATATACTTAGTTTAATAATTGGTTTTGATTCAATCTACAAGAATCAATAAAAAAGGCAAATCTCTTACGATACACTGACTCTTTATTGACAAAATGAATAGATCTGTCGTTCGTTTCTACTCTTATAAACCTGAAAACTGCCAAATGATGCTCACATGTATGCACTGCAAGAATAAAAGCAACGTACTTGAATGGGATCCACATCAACCATCTCTGAATTTGATTCTGTGGAACTGCCATCAGCATTAGCATCAACAGCAGTTGATCTTTCAGAATTTAACTGTTCACGGGAAGCCAGAAGGACTTGAACAGCCTGCATAAGAGGAAGACAGCGTGTTGGTATAACAACGATTACTATTAAGATCAATTCAGATCAGCCATACAAACTCTATCACATGAGTTACAGAAAAGATTATGAGAAATGTCGTATTGAATGTGCAAACAAAGGCGACGAACTGTCATGTACAACACATGACAATATCTATTAAGAGACTTTGAATAAAAGAAAATTCCTTTTTGAATTTTCTAGTGACATAAAAGTATTTTTTCTAATGAATAAAACAAGAAGATCCGTTACAAGAGACTTTGAACTCCATCTTCTTCAATTCAAGAGTTGGATGACATACCTCATCTGGTTTCTTAGCAGCAAGCAACGCATTGGTAAGACCACGCAGAACTTCAAAGTTGACATTTTTGGAGACCTACCATGTAATTGGAAGACAATATTAGTGACTTATACCAAGCTAGTAAGGCACAAAGATAGCAGATAAAGATCAATCAAGTAATTTGTTGAAACTACCACCATCATATCTCTTCTAATCTTTTACAGTCCAATGTGCTCTACTTGATAGATATAGATCAAGTTTTACTAATTTGATTGTCGGAGGCCAAATGCCGGAAACAATCCGACACTTGATTCTATATGTCTGACAAGAGGAAGTCTAGAAGACAGACCTAGATTACATTTTCAATCCATCAAGCCGGATCTAGCTTCAGACATTTGATTCAGACCAAAGTTCCAACAATTCAGTCCCTCCAGGAAACACTCCGACACTTGATTCTGTAGGTTTGTGAAGAGGAAGTCTAAAAGATAGATCTAGATTACATTTCCAACCCATCAAGTTAAGCCTAGCTTCAAACATTTGATCGCAAACCCAAGCTTGAACAATCAAGCCATCCAACATTATTCTATATCAATACTCACCATTGCAGAACTCCTATATGCATCAGCACTCCCTTGATAATCTTTTAGTTCGTATTTAACTTCTCCAAGCAAACGAAGAACATCAGGGTCGGTTGGTTTCTCCTGGAAAAATATAAAAATACGAGTTTAATCAGACAAACGAGTCAATTAGACAAACGAGTCAATATATATGAACTAGTTGGTGAAACGATACAAATATAACTCAAAACACAAATTGCATACACTCTACAGTTGAATAAACCTTTGCCAAGTCCTGGAGCAAGCTGACAGCCTGGTTATATTCACCTAATTCTGCCAAAGTAACTGCAACTCCCTGCAACTAGGAACATGAGCAAAAGAAAAAGGCATTTGCAGAACACAAGAAACGATGTGCTGAAACATCAACAACAGAATTCCAGTAATTATTAGTGGCTCCCATGCTTAAAATATTGGAAAATGGAAATAAACTGATTAAGATAGAAATTCTTCCCACTCACTTCAAGTGCAGTAGGGTCTCTAGGAGATGAATTAAGAGTTGCTTCAAACTGCTTCAACCTGGACTGACACACGGAAAAAGTGAAGGCATTACTCTTTTCATTTCTCATTCGTACAAGACAAACAACAAGAAAATATGAATTTTCAACAAGTGAAATTGCTATTCAACCAACTGGAGGGAGTTCTTTGTCGTTTAATGTTCTACAATCGTTTAAGATTGAAAATTGACACAAAATCAACCCTGATATCAATAATCAAAAGTTCAGTTTAGCCCGAATGAGAACAAAGAAACTTGACCAAAATCAGAAGATGACTACCTGAAGAGTAGCCTTTTCTTGTTCTGTTAACTTCTTATTGACTCCTGTAGCTTCTTCAGATGGGCCATCACTGAAATGGAGAAGGCCATATTAAGAGGAAACCCGTATTCGGAAGTAGAATATAATACATTCCAGAAAAAAATATGAACTGAAAGGAAAATAATAGAGAACAAATGAAGACCATATTGCTGAAGCAGGATCAATATTTAGTTCCAAGGGCACCTATGAAACAGGATCAATAAACATGTATGTGGGGCATACAATTCAATGCAAAATTTCAATTTTTATGCAGAACTGAATAATGTGAAATCGGTTAAATTTCTGCTAAACTTAACCGAATTGTGAGAAGCTCATAGCCACTATGGAAACACACACAACTTCCAGGAGCAAGTTAGGAATGTGGAAATGCATGCTATTGACAATCCAACATATCATGAGCAACAGGATGTATGGAAGTCAGCTTACTAAGGTAATTTCTTTTAGGGTGAGTTAGTTCATACATTCATATGGTTTTAGCCATTGCAGAGGAGGATATGGTCTAAATTTGAAAGACAAGAACTTCTTGGTAACGAGCCTTTCTTTTATCAGTCTTCCATCAAAATTATTAGCAATAAGTGCTTATATGATGTCACACCATTCTACAACACAGGGAACTCTAACAAATGGACTCATAAACCCATTAAATGAATTCTTATTCCTATGCTAATTGAAATATTATCATTGCTTTTTAAACCTTTTTCCCCTTCAATATAAAGAGAAATTTTGACATGGCCTTTTATTGGAGTTATTTACCGTGAAAAACGATGCTGTAGGAGAACAATAGCATAAGGTTCCTCATTGTTAATAATTTTGACAGAAGACTGATAAACAGGGGCTTCGATTCTAAAACTTACTAATACAATATAGAGACTTCCATTACAATGACCCAAACTAAAGGGTACATGGCTAAATTTAGCCTTTCGTTTAGCAATGGTAAACTACATTTTTATTTTTTTTATTTTGGTATTTCAAACGGCTCTTCTGTGGGGGTGAATCATTGATTAGAGCACATCAAAAAAACAAAAAGGAACCAATGAACTTATGGAGGTACATGAAAAGAAGACTTTGTAGCAGAAAAATGTACCTTCCTGAAGGAAGAAAATCACCAAGAGCAAAAACCAAACCAAAGACAAGAACAGCTACTCCTACTCCAATCTATTCGATTAACAAAAGATCAAATAGTTAGGTTAGAAAAGTTGAAGAGTATCTAGAGCATATATTTTCAAATTGTTAATGCACGGATTAGTTTAAGGATTACCTTAGTGCCTAGACCAATAGTCTTCTTCTCAGATTCAACTGGTGCATCATAGTCAATTGGTCCAAACTCCTTGATTTCCTGTTCCTTTTTCTGTTCAAGTGCTGACCTGACCAGTTACAGAAGGAATCATCCTCAGGTAAACGGACTGCAAAAATTATGACAAACAAACAAACTAGAAAATCTACTATTTTTACGTAATGTAATCTTCAAGAAAAGAAAACCCCTGAATATATGGAGTGATCATATTATTAATTACAAGCAACCAAAAAGTGGAACCAAAACTTACACAAAACAAGATGAATTCAATCAAGCATAACTTAGATGGATTGTTTTCCATGTCGACGAGACGTAAATGACCTCTATCCATAAGAGTTCATCTCAAAGCTCCAACAACAATAGTCAATACTTTATCTAAGGTTTTACTTTTAAAAAAATTTCATATTCAAGAAATGCTATTGTCAACTCAAATGGTAGATGTTAATTCATGTTAGAAAGAAATTATGCGCCAGGATGGACTAAAAGAAAGCAAACCAATGCACCTTTTAACTGCTTCCAGCCGTTCCTCAAACTCAATGTCAATTGCCTTATTCTTAGCCTTTCCATCGAAATAAGAACTCAGTCCAGGTGCCTCTACAACAAAAGCTCATTTTAGTTCAATTTGACAAGGCCTAACAACTGAAACAGGGCAGACATCAACCCAAAAAATTGCAAATCCCTTTATTTCATAACGCATCTCAAACTCTTCACTTTGGTCATTGGGATCGTCAAAAACAATACTTAAACTCAGATCCTAAAACTCAACCAACCTTGTAGTTGTATAATCCTGTGAAATAGTATAACTCAAACCAAGAGAATTTCATCCATTCTAAGACAGCAACATCCTCACGAACATGTTCATGTCAACTTCTTGCTTACTTCATCTCTTAGACATTTCCTTCTTTATTATATTTGTACTTAATTATGCTTCACAAAAATCATACAACTTCTGAAAATATTCGCAACTATCAACTTGTATATTATCATTTTATAAGTGATGATCAGTGATAAAAGCAAGGTGGTTCAGAACCGGATTAGACCAGAAAAAATATAGTATAGAAATTAAGGACTCAATTTCCAAGCTACTGAAGTCAAACAGACATAAATGACAAACTAACCAGACTTCCTACGATGAGAACTCATATTTGCAAAAATGATGTGGAAGCTCAGGTGATCAACTTACGGGTTGATAAAGAGCCAGGTTGCTTGGTTGTTGATTTCCTGCACCAGCCAAAGATTATAACTCTTACGAGCTATTGCAAATTAACCACTCGAAATTGCAAAACTAGTCGTGAAAAGCAACCTCTCAGAATATAAATACTTTTATCCGATTCACGAACTTTACTTGATATGAAATTTCTCTCAAACTAAAAAAGATTTTTATATATCAATATTTCTATCTTCGAATTTTCTCCATTCTCATCTAGATAATGTGAAAGTTCTTTACAAATTTGGTTTACAAAAAGATAATAAAGAAACTTCTCCACCTATGTTCAAGATCCTTGAGATTCATAATTCAGCGTCTTAATTCCAAGCATACCTTTGCTGTAACGATGTGCCCTTCTCCTCTCTTGAAGTAGTGACTCTGTTTATCTGATTGAAAAAAAAAACCATTATAACCTAACAAAACTAAAGTAATTTCGATGTAATAATGAAATCAAGTAAAGAAGATGATATTTCTTTAATGAAGGATTTGGTATTCTACTCGATCTAATTGGCCATCAAAATAAAGCTGCAACCTTTACTTTTCCTTCCCAACAACAACATACCCTCCTCATAAAACATAATCCATTGCTAAAACGGAAGACTGGTTTGGATGCACTTGCAGGCCATTAACGAGACTAAAGAATGGAATTTTATTAAAAGGGTACCTTTTTCTTCTTGCTATCGTTTTTAGGACCAAACCCACGCTTTGGTTTAGAATCAGAGCACAGAACTCGAACTCCCAGA
Source organism: Erythroxylum longipes (assembly GCA_027563885.1). Taxonomy (NCBI): domain Eukaryota; kingdom Viridiplantae; phylum Streptophyta; class Magnoliopsida; order Malpighiales; family Erythroxylaceae; genus Erythroxylum; species Erythroxylum longipes. The sequence continues at coordinate 956,591 of JAOQMS010000003.1, read as the reverse complement.
ATTCCAACACTACTTGTTGCCAGTGTTGCTGCAATTAACATTGCTTTTTGTCGTTTTCTTTTTCCAACGTAATTCCAGAACAAAAGGACATGAACTTGAAATCTAACTCTAAACAAGCTTAGTTAATGCAAAGAACTGAACTTTGGCGCTCTATTTCTTTGTTCTCTTTAAACATTTTCGTTATTTTCTGTTATTAGTTCATCATTCTTTATATTACTGGTGACTGAACGTGTCCGTTCTAAGGATAAGGTTCACGTTTTCTGCATCTTCTTCTGTTTTTTTTTTTTTTTACAAATTTATTGATATCATCTATCAAAAGATTTCTAATTTCTTGGCAAAAGTTGTTAAATGTGTTATTATAATTAAGAAAATTTTCTCTCAAATTGGATTATTAAAAATTCTTTCTGTTTCAATATTAATATTATAAAACTATTTTTAAATAAATTTTAAGAATTATATCTCTTATCTTTTATATTTAAATAATTATATACATAAATTTTAAAAATAAAAAATTAATATTCTTTCTTGCTCTGACAAATTAGAGGAGATAACAAATATTCACTTAGATGCTGCATTTGATCCTAAATCAGTCTAATGTTGAAACAGAAAAGATTAATCCAACTTTTCACACCATACTTCCTTTTTCTTCTTAATTATTCAATGACAGAAAGATTAAGTTACACTTCATATGTAAGATAGAATGTTTGCATATGGATATACAGATTCCCATGAATACCATAATCCAAGGTTCCTATGCAAGCTACAAACTTGAGATGTGAAGGATCCATCTTCAAAATTGTACAAAATGAATCTGCCTGGAATGTGTAGAACCATGTATGATCCATCTCTGCATCCTAATTGGTGATCAACCAGATGTAACACAGAGAACATGTAACGATAAAGAGGCTGAACATTGTTTCTTTTCATTTCTGGGAATGAGGGTACCAATGAACCAAGATCAACACGATACTTGACAAACCAACCAGAGTAGTTACTCTTCATCTCCATCACATCAAACCTTGTAGTGTCAGGACCATAGATCTCAATCAGATAAAGGTGGCCACCCGATTTGCCGAAATATGCCAATCTCCTTTCTGACCATCCTTCAGGAATTGGAGGCATTGGCATTCTGAACATGATTCCATTCTCAACGTTAAAACCAAGAGAAAAGTTACCCTTTCCAACCCAATGTAATGCACCGTTCCAGTATACACCTCGGTTAAATATCAAATCCTCGGAAGCCAATCGGAAGTTTTTTGCAATTTTCCAGGAACCTGAGGCTGAATCGTATATCTTTATGCATCCATGACTTGTTGAAAGTTGAGAATCACAGATGCAGATGACTTTGTGGTCAGGTGATACTTGAGGATCATATGCTATGTTAATGCCATATACTGAATTGCAATCGGGTTTGGGAAGAGGCTTATACTGCTTGGTGGTGGGTATACAAATGTAGTATTTTCGATCTTCTTCGTGACATCTAAAGCTGCTGCAGATAAGAAGGCCATTACACGAATGTTGAATGCAGACACCATTATCATCTTCTATGAAAGACAGAGTCGGCTTAGGAGCAGAATCAGTTTCTCCTTTACACGTAATGAATTCTAGCTTCGAATATATTTCAAGCATCAGGAATTTCTGTAAAAAGAATCCCGAGACATGTCGATGCGGATTTCTCCGCGAGTACTCGGAGATGAAAACAGGATCAGATATAAGATTCTTCCACCATTTACAGACGCACCTAGACTGCAGCAACGATATTAAGGGTAGCCGAAGAAGAATTTCAATCATGATATCACTGCCAATCATGCTACATAATGCTTGTTTATCAAAAGAACGAAAGCTCAGATTCATCCGCTTGTTCTGTAAAACATTGATCACTTATCAACAAGACCATAAATGAAATATAAACACCACAAAAATAGAAGAAAATTTCCAGTTATGGACGGATTGCATCGTATAACTGAACAAGGTGAAGAACCTGGCATATCAATCAAAAGGAATTAAGAAGAATCGAAGCATATGCAAGCCTTCTTCTGTTTCTGAATCATCAACCAGCTGAAGAAATGAAAGAAATGGGTCTAGCAAACTTATCAGAGGTTTGACAAAGTTCATACCTGCTTCTGCATAACCATATCAGGTTCTAAACGAAGAAAAAGCCCTGAAAAGACAAAGTTCAGTTGCTCCTCTGATGCAATTGGTGTTCCTCCTTACAATCCAACATTTATTGGAAAAGCCGCTAAGGTAAAGTAAGTTAAAGTTGGTATCTTTTACAGATTTCAGACTATGCTGGGGTATGCTTGTCTTTTTCTATCAACCATCACTAGACTAGCTGACTTCTAGTTTGTTTAAACACGCATTAGAGCCAAGTGAACTATTAGGCAAATGTAAATCAACGTCTTATGAAAAATTGAAAGGCAAAAAGCAACTGATCATCTGATATAGGCACTCTTAACACTTCCACGGACACACATCTTTCCTGCAAAATACTGAAAAGATGGAACCTTGTGAATAGTCAAAGTACAGCGACATGTTGGCTGCAACTCGAACGAAATTTCCTAACGATGAATATGTTGAACCGGGCAAAATTCCCGGCTTAAGAAGATTACTCCTATCTAGAGAATGTGAAGTTGCTTGGAAAATCAAGACTCGACAGCAGGAAGGAAGTAAGACTCCATAAGTCAGCATATGCCCGAGCAATGCTTATGTTGACCTGCAGACCATAGAAGATGGAAGAAAGGACACCGTGTGAGGTGGGATGGTCATCCCTAGCTCTCTTCCAATCCCACAACTTCCTTTATGTCTATTTAGGCACAGACTTTAGAACTTTCCAAGTCAATACAGAATTGTCACATACCCAGCACCAGCAGCCTAGAAATCAATACCAGCTCCCAATACAGCAGTCACCTCAACAGAGAAACCTAGTGGTCAACACCCTGCTATTCAGATTTGTTTTCCACAAGAGAGTTCAAGATTTTGATTTTGATGCAAAATGCGCAACTCCAAAGTTTCATGTGCAGTTGGTGGTACATGCAAATTTATTATCTTTGGACACATCACCTCACAATTGCATCCTGTCCTATCCATAACACAGTTCTATTGATCAAGTCCCCTAACTCCAAAGTGTAAAGCATTGGCCTATTCTTCACAACTCCACGTCGAATCTTAGGGGAAAAAAATTTGGAAAACGAAATTATAGATACGAGCCATCTGTTGAACTACAAACAATGATAAGGGGAGTTTTCCATGAAACACCCTTGACTGGTAGGTTGTTTAGTACGAGCAGTCTTGAATGACGTTAAAATGGTTTCTTACACTTTGAGAAACATTATGAACATTTCACACTTGAAGTTTAAAAGGTCACGCTTTTCCCACATAGTGATAACGGTCATGAAGCCATAAATTTGACTATCAGATTTGTAGGATTTTGAAGATTTCTTACAGTGAGCACTGAGCAGCTGCAGCTTGCATTCTCAAAGCTTAAAGCTTTTACTTCTGTTGTTGGTTAATTGTCTCGCTTTTTGCAAGATGGATTAGGTGGAAAAGTGGAGACCGGAGTTAACTGTAAGAAGGGAAGCTCCTGATAGTCCTCCGCCGGATACGATGGTCCTGACGGATGTGGCAGTGATGGTGGGGTTGGAATGTTATAGTGTCACTTGTGATGTGGCTGTGGAAAATTCGGAAAATCATGGTGTCTTCGCATGTAAAAACAGGTAAAAATGGAAAGAGGACTTCTTCCCCTCACCTATGGACATTAATGGAGGTTGGATTATCCATAATTAGCTAAGCTTTGTTTCATTTTCTCTGAAAGAAAAAAGATTTAGAATTTGGAGTTCCATCAGCACTAGTCAAACTACCTAATAAAATTCCATACTTTTATCACAAATCACCACAATAACAATAACCAAAGAGATACATTCGCAGAAACCATCTTCTCAAACCCTTCATAAAAAATTAATCTTTTGAACAGACATTGATAAAGATCCAAACTTTATCACTAATCATCACTTATAAAAAGGAGATGGAAATCACAAACATATCCCTTTCATAATTAACAAAATGTCCATCATAATCCATCAAGAAATAATCAAATTCTGTTTTTCCCTTGCAAAAGAACAATCTTTTACACAGTCTGTGCATTTCTAAAGCACAAAACTTAAGAAATAATAAGCAAAGCACAAGGTTGGTTCAATCAAGGAGGAGAAGAAGTGGGAGGTCTGGTGACACTCCTAACAGCACTCCATATCTGGGCAACACCACCAGCAACATGAGGCCAAACACTCTCAATTCCTTTCAAAGCAGCCCCAGAAACGACCCCTAGAGCCAAAGTTTCAATATAACCAGGTTTGGAATCCAACTTCATGTCAACAACTGCGACTCTGTTGTTAAGTACATCCACTTTCCTTGATGTCTCACCTATGAGCTTATCCTTCTTGGTCTTGTTGTTGGCAGATATGACCCTGATTAACACATTCTGTAGGTCTTCAATGACCTTAATGGATGCTTCTTGGGAGTCTAGGCCTTGGGTTTGGTAGTGGGATATAAGGTCTTGAGGGGTTGGAAGCTTCTGCTTTGTGGGTTTCTCACTGTTTCTGTTTTGTTTTGATGGGGTTTGAGGGGTTGAATCTGAGTTTATTGGTTTTTCCATTTGATAGTTCCCAGATGGGGCTTCAGGGTTTGAGTGTTTGAAGGGGACGGAGACGCTAAAACCCTTAAAAGTGCATATCTTTAGCAGAAAGCGTCAGGGTAAAGGGTCAGATAAGGTCATTCCATGCCGTGCAGGGAGAGGTTTCGCACAAAGGATGAATTATACAAATAGGACCCAGTTAACAGAGGAAAGAGGCTTCGACTTGTCAAAGCAAAGCCCAAGCTTCTTTTCTTTTGTTTTTGGGTCAAGATCTTGCTCTTGCTCTTGCTCTTGTTTTCATCTCATCTCTTTTGTTTGTCCTGTTTAAGTTTGATCCAGAAAGTATAATCAAGTCGTTTACTCAGTTTGCATTCTTAACCAAATCTTCAATTAATTGTATTGTGCGGCTTTTTGATTTTTGGACTAGAGTTGATAAAAACTGATTCAGGCTTGAATTACTTTCAGTCATTAAACAAAATAATACATTTTAACCCAAAATCATTTAAACCGAACTTGAATCAAAACATCGATTATGGTTCGGAGCATTGGTAAGCCTGGTGTTTCAGATTCTTATAATTAGTAAAGCCTGAGTGTTTCAGTTTCTTATAACTAACATAGCATTGCACGTTGGCAATGGGGAGGCATGAAGATGAAGGAAGCATAGCCAAATGGTGCAACGGGATATTAGTTTTGCCGTGGCCAAAGACAGCCAGAACGTCTCAGTAACAAAGCTGATATAACGATGATGACGATGGTTACTTTCCTATGTGATATTATTCTTAGCAATTCAGAAATTGTGGTCTCCTCCATACATTGTTAAGAATGGAAGAATGTGATCCAAGTTTCCATGACCTGTGAACACCATTTCCTTTCATGTCTATAATTCGAAACCGATCAAATGCAGCAAGGGTAATCCAGAAAATGAGAACTGGTTGACAGAATCTCAATGAGCATACATCATGTGTTGGAAACCGAGCTCTGAGTACACGAATCAAAAAGAAACCGCAGCTACTTGGCAATTATAATGATCTTGTTAACTATCATCACTTATTTATGATCTGAGAACTGAATAATTCAGTGTCACTAACAATCAGGCACCCTTGATGTATACCAAAATACCTATCTGTATATCTGCAAAATATCTAATGACTCCAGGGTGATGGGTGCGGTATACCCGAATTGAATTCCAGTAGATATTAACAACTCACAGAAAGACGGGAGCCATGACAAGTGTTATTGTCGCCAGCATTTTTATCAGGACATGAAGTGAAGGTCCAGCTGTATCCTTGAAAGGGTCTCCTACACTGCGAGCATAAAGCATTACAATTATACATAGATCACAAAATCTGCAAGTAAATGATGAAGCATAAATAGCCAGGGATTTGATATAGCTCTAACATCTATAAGGTCATCAATGACTGCTGCCTCGATTCTAATAGCAGAAAGATCAGGGTATGTCTCAACAACTTACGTGTCCCCAGTAACTGCTGCTTTGTGACAATCACTCCCTTTGCCTCCAAGAACGCCTGTTTCAATATACTTCTTTGCGTTATCCCATGCACCGCCTGCTGTGTTCAGGAAAAGAGCCATGAGAATGCCTGTAACTGTTGCAAACATTAGCATAGCAGCCACCGCTTTAGCTCCGAGTAGAGGATGTCCTGTATAGTAACCCCACATTCGTAGCAGAAAACCTGCAAGCCATTTGAGCATATTTCAGCTATGTGTCCATGATCAAGCTCGTAAATACTGGAAAAGAAGACCACATAAATCAAGAAGATGAGGATAGGGTGCCTTTCGAGTTGCAAGGTACCACGAACAGGACTGCCAAAATCATCTGCTGTTGAGAATATCTTACTAACCAAAGAAGCTTGCAATATGTCAAAAAGTCATTGTCATGCAGATAATCACCAATCTCAATTACAGCGTTCCATAGAAAAGAGAACAGTTGCACACTATCTATGTCAATAGCATGTTCCAATGAAGCATCTCAAGTAGATAAAATGCCATAAGTACAAGTTTAATATAGTTTCTTTGGCTATCAACAGCTGGCAAGTGTTGATTCAATGATGATAAGAACGTCATGAATAATCCACCATAGTTCACCAAAAAACCATAAGAAAACAAATAAAATGGAGATAATCAACATACCAAGAACTATAGGTGAAATGATAGCCAAAGCGCCAGGTTTTATCATCTCTCTCAAAGATGCTGATGCAACAATTGCAACACACCGGCCATAGTCTGGTTTCTCCTTGTACTCCTGTTACAATGCATTAGAGGAATGAATCATTCATATTGCAATCAAATTGCAAAATCAGAAGATATTCCCACTTTAATGCATCACTTGTAACCCAAAAGCAAAACAAAAATGCAAAACTTTATCTGGAAGCATATACTTACCATGATACCTGGTCTCTCAATAAATTGTCTTCTTACTTCTTTAACAACCTCCTGAGCAGTTCGGCCGACTGCTGAGCAGGCCCATGCACTAAATACAAATATTAGCATTGAACCTAACAGTCCACTGATAAAAACTTCGGGAATGGCAATATCAACCTGAAAAGTCAATCAAAGTACAAGGGAGATGACAATAGTAAAGCAATAAGACACAGAAAAAGAAATGTAAAACAAAGACAGAGCTCCCAACTATTGAAGGCCAACCTGATCAAAAGATTCATGAGCAAAAGTAGCAACCTCATCCATGTAAGCTTTAAATAGAAGGAAAGAAGCAAGAGCAGCAGAACCAATGGCAAACCCTTTGGTAGTAGCTTTTGTGGTGTTCCCAACTGCATCAAGAACATCTGTGATATCCCGCACACTTTCTGGCTGGACAGTCGATACAAGACAGGATTATGTCACACAACCAATTAACCTAGGTTTCACAAAAAAGAAATGAAAAGCAACACTTACCTGCTGACTCATCTCCACTATTCCACCAGCATTGTCCGCTATAGGGCCAAACATATCCATAGTAAGGATATAAGCAGCTGTGCTGAGCATTCCCATAGTAGCCACAGCTGTACCAAACAACCCACCAGTAGGACTTCCCGATTCATCCACCAGTCCTGATGTGTGACCCAGCCAAAATGCTGAAATAATGGATATACTTATGACAAGAACTGGAAGACCTGTTGCTTCCAACCCCAAACTAACTCCCGCAATAATGTTAGTGCCATGACCTGTAGAACTGGCAAGAGCTAAGGTGCGCACAGGATCATGCTTGTAGTCAGTGTAGTACTTAGTGATCCAGACAAAAGCATATGCTGTTATGATGCCAATCAATCCACACAAAGCAAAATTAAACCATGCTGATGGTGCTTGCTCTGTATAAAGCATCCAACGGGTCGACTACACAGAAATGCAACATTATACATAACCAAATGTCAGAATACAGGCCAACAACATGAAACAGCAAACTTCCAAACCTTCATCAAAGGCACAGTATTAATCTAAGAACATTAGCGCTTCAAAAGGAAAGTGAAAGGATTTGAATAAGCAGATGTATTACCGCACCAAATGCGATAACAGCCAAAACTATTGAAATGGAATATCCTTTCTGGAGAATTGCCATAGGATCCTCAACAGGAGATTTGACACTACCATCACGAGTGCCCCTTATCGATAGAATTCCAACAGAAGATACAATCAGGTCAAAAGAATGGACAACAAGAGGAAACAATATAAAGCCCGATGGATCTGCAAGAAAAATGAACATACTTCATCACAAATATTCTTTCTGTTCAGGGAAGCACTCAATGAACACAAATAGCAGAAAACATGCTATGATACAACAAAGGAATGGCTCTATTAAGGTAAACCTAGCTTAATGAAAACACTCCTATGACACAGCGGAAGTAGAGATTTTAGGTTAATCTCTAAACCAAATCCAAGCATAAAACCTAGGATTTGATCAACAATAGAAAGACAGTTTCTCTAAGGAAAATTTCCTGCAGAAGCTTTTATTAAAGGCAATTTTGTTGGTTCCCCAAAACATCTGTTAACCCTCCCTTTTATACCCCTAAAGTGGCACATGAGAGTCCTAATTATAGTGTGAAAGGATTGATTGAAATCCTTTTCTAAAGCTAACTTATTTCCTTTTCTTGCTGGACAAGAAAACCTGCCTAACTAGGAAAATTAAAATAAAATAAAACAGAAACAAATCCTAATGGGTATATGACAACATAACCAAATCCTAATAGGTCGAGGACAACAAATCCTTATGGGTTCAATCCTTCATTATCCTATGAAACCCCTAATAAGCAAATCATATGATGAATGCATTCATAACGGAGAATCATAACTGCAATACACCAATGTTGGCTTCTTTCACAAAGTTCCACCGAAGAAAAAAAGTTCAGTCATGTTCAAGGTGGAGAAGTGCAAGTACCCTTACCTTCAATTTTGCATCGCTGGGCCATTGTTCCCCCTAATATCATAGCACTTACTATTTCAGCTGCAATACTTTCAAAAAGATCAGCACCTCGAGCAGCACAATCACCCACATTGTCTCCAACCTTTTATGAAACAATTTAACAATTTCATAATCAGATGACCATTTTAGCATGATAATGAAGGGATTAAAAGGGGAAAAGATAAAAAAGAACTTCTATGTCACAGAAAGTATATACGATTCTTTCTGAATATTGTCACAGAAAGTATATACGATTCTTTCTGAATATTATTTGTTTTACATGCTTCAAGTGCAGAAAATAATGAATTACATAAAACAGATTGTACAGCTGCAGTTATAGCACTAGATAAACAAGAAAACAAAAGAATATTGAATTACCAAGTCTGCAATGACAGCAGGATTCCTAGGATCATCTTCAGGTATTCCCTGCTCTACTTTTCCAACAAGATCAGCACCAACATCAGCTGCTTTTGTGTATATTCCTCCACCCAACTGAGCAAACAGGGCAACAAAGGAAGCTCCGAATCCATATCCAACAAGCAGAAGAGGCACTGGAAAAGAAGATCAACAAAAATCAGGCATCATAAAATTACCAGTCAAAATGGGAACTCATCCATGACCGTCTACTTCCATGGAGAGAACATATCAAAAAGCACATCCTAATTTGGCAATAGAAGTAAAATTTAATTCCATAGTCAATAAATTTTGTTTCAACAAAAAAAACTAGTTCCTTACAACTTAACGGTACAAGCAGGTCTTAACAAACAAATAGATGGAAAGCTGGAAAACCATTAGCTGTCTTTTCTCCTCAACTAGCAAAAGAAGTATTCCCTTTCAGTCTACTGCAGATATAAAATACGTTGGTACATATGACAGGGGGAAAGCATAACTCACATTCAGTAACCTTCATTGAACCCGGAGAATCCACTTCCAGCCAAACATAAAATGTGGCATAGAGGATGGCTATGCCACTAACAGCCATACCAACCACCACAAGAGCAGAGAAGCCACCAGCACGAACAGATATCTGCATGCCATATGTTCTAATTATCACATAAAAATATGCCCAGAAGAAAGTGTACCACAAAAGGGACAACCTGCAGCGCCTCCCTAGCTGATCGTCTTGCTGCACTAGATACTCTAACATTTGCACGAACTGAGACCCACATTCCTACATAGCCTGCAACACCTGAGCACAAAGCTCCAAACAGGAATGCAGCAACAGTTATAAATGCAGATGTTGGCCTGCAACACCGAGGGAAAAAGACAAGACTGATTGTGAGCATGCAGAAAGCATGACAGCAAACTACATAAAATTATATAAACATATTGTCACCTCCCAAGGCCAGAAGATTCCTGTTGAGGAGTTGTGCTGCGAAACATATATATACCAAGAATCACCAATGCCAGAAAAAATGCCATTTTAGCAATTGATCCATATTGGGTTCTGAAGAAGCCTTCAGCTCCATCACGTATTGCATCTGATATCTACAAAGAAAAAACATGAGTTTAGGGAAAGAATCCAACAAGTATTAAAAAGGTTATGTACCAGTGTATCCTCAAACTTATATGTATTGCACATAAGCAATCAATCATAACTCTTGGACTTTATTGAGAAAGTAGAGGTTTAAAATAGATGTAGACAGGGTACAATGACAAGCTATAGGAATATAACATGTACAAGTCATATCAAAATAGCTTCAGAACTCTACAAAGAATAAAATATATATTGAACTATCTAACAAACGGAAAAACTAAAATACTTGACAAATTAGCATTTATTTACACAAAATACAGAAGATATACCAGTTGCATTTCAGGAGGACCCTCATCCTTTGCTAGTACCCACTTCGTAAGATATAATGACAAGAGGAAGCTGATAATACAAACTGTGAACACAAAAACTATGATTGGAGAGGTACTTGCTCCAATGTAGAAGACTGCTCCAAAAACAAAGAACAAAAGCACTAGTAGAACGCGGACATTTATTCTCATTAGAATACGAAAAATCTGCACAAATGTTAGAGTCAGTTAGTCCATGCAAGGAGAAAAATACATCACTATAGAGACACATAAAACAATACAAACCACTAAATTTTAAAGCAGGATATATCACATATCTACACCTTAAATAAACATATTTCAGCATGATGATTATACGTTGAAATAACTACATGATAGTTTGAATAGTTTTTTACCCATGGAGTATATGTTTTACTACGCATACTGGGGAATATCCTTGGCCTTTCTTGATAAGGCCCCAAATTACCGCCCTCCATTTCATCATCCATCATCATTGTATGGGAAGAGTTCACCCTTCGAACAACAGGGAAAGTACTGTATTCACTCCCTTGGGGCAAGTTGCCCCCAGAAGCAGGTCGCTGAATTTTGATTACTCTGATTTATCCAATGAAAGGTCTTTCTGTTCATATGATATAATGGACATAAGACTTAAATGTACTGAACCTATCGTCTTGCTAATTCAGGTGCCAAAAAACTTGTTAAAAAGAAAATCCAGCTACCACAAACAATTCAGCCTCTGAAAGAGAATGGCTCAATCATCAGAAAAAGTAATTAGCACCTTGCAGATTCCCTTGACCATATACATCCTCTACAAGCCACAAAAATGAAAATCAGAAGATGAACACAACAAAAACAATCAAAAGGAATTTCTCTGTATTTTGAAGAGTTTAACTCTCCAACTCAAAGAAATATACAAAAAACTACAGACCAAGCAAAGAACAAGAAAAGAAAAAACAGATCTAGATTAACATAAATTCTACTTCTTATTTTTTCCAACAATATAGCACCAGCCTGAAACTTTCAATCTATAATTACACTTTGCATATCACAACCAACAAAGAGACAGCGATCAGAAGTCCACAAGATGGCCATAATTGAATATCGGAAATTCTTCTTCAAGTTATTTTAACAGATTTATGCAGCTTAGGCATTTTGTAATTACTGGAGCCTGGAGGTTTTGCGACCGTTCTTACAATAGAACCACCGACATGATTTCATTATCTTTCCCAAGTTGTGACACAAAAGTTCATACATTTCCTTACTCAATACAACATGAATCTGGATAAGGTTTCCAAATTAAAGGAATCCTTCCCATGATGCCAAGGAGTTTGGAAAAAGGAATCCCACTTCGCACAAGACACTAAAAAACTAACTTCAGTAATAAATCCTACTACTAGTAAATCAAGTCCTAGAATTCTCTGCAGGAACTTTTCAGTTTGGTTTTCCGCAAAAACAAATCTTTTTTTGCCAGAAAACACAACAAATCCTTTATCTCAGCCCAGAGTATATATAAAAAGAAAAAGACTTCAACAAAACACCAAAAGGGAGGGGAAAAAAAAAAGGAAAAACAGTATATATAAAAACGTTGCCCTTGTCTACAATTGTCTCACCCTCTCTTGGCAATCAAACACATCCCAAAACCATTAAGATCCGAAATTACAAAAGAAATCCCACAAAACCCAATCGTCAAACTCATCTATGACTTCAACATTACGATCAAAAACCCAACTTGCAAACGAAATAAGAAAGCCCATTTGCAGAGAGATCTGTTAAAAAGACAGAAACTTTCATAGACAGAAAAACAAGTACCAGTCAGAGAAGATAGACAACAGCCATCGACAGAACAAGGTTACGCCTTCTCTGTATCTCTGTATCTGTCTCTGTAAGAATTCAGAGGAAGATTTGAGAGGAACAATTTTATAAGGAGAAAATTTTAATCTTTTTTTTTTCCGGAAAATGTTGAGAAAATATTTCAGTTTTCTTTCCCCCTTTCTTATTCCAATTTATTTACATAAAAATTAAGATTTTCAATAAATTTATTTTCCCTTTATATGTATACAAAAATATTTTCATATAATAAGAAGATTTATTTTATCATGTCCTAATGAAGCTTTTATTGTTGGTGGATAATGAATTGTAATATCTAATCTAATGCTTTAAACTGATAAGATACAAATTTTAAGATTTAATCGTTATTAGGCTATTATAAAATCGGTTAATGATATAATAAAATTAAAAAAATTTAAAAATAATTGAAGAAAAATATCTTTATCAATCTAAAAAATTTAAAGTTTAATTAAAAGAAAACTCTAAAATAAAATTAATTAGTTTATTTTGATTTATAAAAATTGATTAATTTACTATTAAACTAAATTGGGACTTAAAAGTTGATCAATTCAAAATTTCTATTATTAAATAAGTCGATCTAGTTTGGTTTTTAAAACATTGAATCTAATCATATTAGGTAAGTAACTTTTTATTAGATTGTATTTTTTATAATATAAGTTAATAAGTACCAAAATTAACATATAATAAGGAGAAATATAAAAACTTATAATATTATAAAATTGAATAATAATAATAATAATAATAATAATAATAATAATAATAATATCCTAATTAAAATTTAAGACATGAAACTAAAGTAAATTTTGATTTATAAAGTTAACATATTTGTAATAGAAAGAATAATTTTATTTTTTTTTAAGTAGGAAAATTTTTATTCTAATAACCTCTTCAGCCATATGTCATTTTCTTATCAAAAACCTTTGTAATTTGTAAGCATTCGGGGGTCCACATTAAATGCGAAAGTCTTATTATATTATATGATGAGTCAACCAACTCATTGGAATTGCACGAGCAGAGGAATCCTAGTAGGGTTTGGAAGTCAAAATCAGAATCAAAACATGTTCCCAGAAGCTTCAAATCAAAATGTTGTCAGGAATCATTTTAAGTAATGCCAAGAACACTAGGATAAGAACGATAAATTAATTTGAAGAACTGGCTTATTTATATATATTCGTAATTGCAAGTACTTTGATTCGATCTAATTTAAATTTCAGCCATGGTTGCTCAAAATAATCAGTTTTACTCGAACAAGCCTGAAGGGATGAGCAATGGAAGTGCTATTTTTCATTTGGTTTTTCTTTGAAGATGAATAAACAAAAGATGTTCTACTAATTCAGACAGACTTCTATATACTGCAATCTAATGCTTTTCCTGACAATTTCTTTCAGGTTCATTCACCTTCTTTCAGGTTCATTCAAAAGGAATGGAAGGTTTCAGATAAATTTAGCTAGAGGAGAACATGCAGTAATCGTCCTGCAACATAGTATATATGACCTACAAAACCTTTGTTTTGTGGTCATCTAAGCATCCTTGTCCAGATCTTTTCTGGGATTTCTTTAACTCGTTGCGGTCTTCTTGAATCCCCAAAATACCGAGACTTTTCAGACAAAGTGGCGTCCTATTAGGAGAATGTGTTGGCTCGATGTGGCCTCAGAAACTTGGCCCAAGTTTGCATCAGGCTTCACTTTGATGTGTTTATTCACCATTGTTTCTGCAGTTCTGCTGCATCAGTGCATAGGCAAGTCATTTGATAACCACGAAGGCTCAATACATTGGTCTGTGTTTCGTGATTGCCGCTATGGTTTTTGTTGCTAGATTGTTGCAGGACTAGTAAGATATGATACCTTCTATCAATAATCAATTACGATATGCTATTTGCAGATGACCTGCTACTCTGCTAGTATGGTACAGGTACTAGCAGTTCATTGATGATAAGGGGAAGATGGGATATAAAATTCTCCAGCATCCAAGAACTTTGCAGCAAAATCCTCATCATTAAGACCCAGCATATCTTTTAGGCTACACTGGATGTTCCTTCTCTTTAGAAACAAGAACCTGGGTTTTATCTTCCTTTCCAGGGAATAGCTAAAGTATCGAGGATAATCCACTGCCTCCTTCAATGGTCGTTCCATAGTGTTCACAAGGAACTCGTACTTTGGTCTCAAAACCTCATCAATGCTGTATCCCAGTAACGGAGAGAAACTACGGACCATGAATCCAACATCACTCCTAGAGATTCCTAATTCCATCAAGTAATTCATCCTGTCATCAAGTAACCAAGGTTATCTCAGTCACTAATTGACAGAAACCTGAAATGATGATAATGCTATATGCCTAGAACTGGCATTATCAAGAAAAATATATCTCAGTAAAGGAATTCTTTGAACTGTTTATACATACAAGTGGATAAGTATTTCCCATGTTTTTGTCGTTCATTAGACTACAGCTTGTCGTGTGAGTACCAGGACTACCATCTATCATAACTGATGAGGACCAAGATCACCATCCAAGTAACAATGGTGATTAGAGAACTGGAGTATGTAGCTATTAGAATAAAAAAGTTACCGAGGAATTAAGGTTCTATCGATGTCAGACACAAGCAGCTCTGGATATTTTCTGATAACCCGAGGAAGATAGTCTTCACAAACACCAACATACCGGAGAAATTCAACCTTTATCTTCAGTGTCTTATCAATGCTTGAAGAAAATATCTCAGGACAGCGGCCAAGGACCTGTCCCACAGTCTCTCGATCAAATCCTAGCTCCTCAAAAAACGAAGCCACCTGCACAGTTCAGTAAGAGATTACTCAACATTATGATTTATCTTCACTTCTGTTAAAAATGACACTACAGCCAGCAAGTGATTTCATCCAGCTTATAGAATTTCTTCTCAAAATGTTACCAGAATCCTGTTCTTTACAAGATTACACAAACTAAGACTCGAGCAAACAAATGCCATAACAAGAAACAACAACTCAGAATGAACATACATAAATAGTCATTTGTTTATCATATTACTGCAATGCAGGTGAATTTGGCAAGTTTAAGCCCAAATAAGAACATCACCTTAACATGCAATTGAAGTTGGAAAGAATTTATTAAACAACTGTTGATTTGCTTGTGGAAGTCCAAAGTAACCATATACCTGGAGAAACTCTTGGGGTTTTCTCAGTAATAGTTGAGGACTTGCAGCAATAACCTGACCCAACTTTTCATTTGTAACTCCAAACTTAGCAAATTCTTCTATCATCACCTTCATCTTGCTGGTAGAACAACCCAATATATGAGGCCAGCTTCTAATTGCTTTGTCAATTCTCACTTTTGGTACCTGGTATCAGGAGTTCCAATCATATGCAACTGTCAAAGTAGAATACTAAATATTTACCAGAAGATAAGATATAAGGGATAGAAGTGAAAGACACTAGCAGCAGAGACAGCAACTTGAAGGGAAGACCAGTTATTGTCCCAATAAGTTGGAAAGGCTCCAAAAACTGAAACTAGCATTTCTAAACTACATTGGCTTATATTCAATGGTTAATGCAATCAAGGAAATTATATACTATCTTCCCCTCATTTTATTTCAAATAGGACAGTTAACTCTGGAAATAATTATTGCAGCTAAAAGGAGTAGCCAAACTTCTCCAGAAGAAAATGGTAAATAATAAGATAAACAATTCCAATTCTCAAACATGCACAACACTTACCTTCACCATACTGAAAAACAAAAGGATCTCTTTGCAGTTCTCCTGGATGCATGCTGCAAAGATCCATGGGTATTTCAGCAGCATTTTACCCAAGTCTCTACCAACCACGCCAATCTGAAGAACAGTGCAATTGGAATGGTTAAACGAAGACATTCACAGAGTAGCAATAGAAGAAGTATATACTGAGTTTCTACTTTTTGGGGCATTAATATAAAACCTTAATTTGAAAATCTACCTCCTCGAAAGCTTGAGCTTTTCTTTTGAGAATTTTAATGTCGTAGAGGATAATAGGTGGAAACAATAGAAATATGCTCCCAATTCGTTGTTTGGGGATTCCAATGCTCTCCAGAAATGCTACCATAGGCCTCGCGTGGGATTTTATCGAAAGCATAAGAATGTGTGGAAATGATTCAACTAAGTACTGAAAGCTGGCATCAGGTGAACTTAGCATATTTAAACCTCCACGCCTTGCTTCGATCTGAACCACAAAATATGAACCTGATCTTAAAATCATAAACAAAATCTATCTTCACCAGTGCCTATTAAATGGACAACTCAAATTGTTGCTGAAGTAGAGGCCCAATCTCTAGCAGCATCTCCAGCCATGAAAGTAAAAAATGCAAGTGATTTTTTTTCATATAATACCTTTTCAAAAAGAGACAAGGTCTGCTGTAGATCTTCATCAATAGGTATTGATAAATGGGCCATCATTCGTCGTGCATTTTTTGCAGTGAGCCCTTTATCATCACTGTCAGAAAAGAATATTTTCTTCATATATTTAACCTATAAGCCAAATGCATAATAAGGAAGTAGTCCAACTATAAATCAACAATTAGTTGGCGGAGGTAAATAAAACATGAGGAGCTTAATAAGTGGCAACATAACAATGGAACAAGGCCTAAGAAGTAAGAACCCTTGAGCAACTTTTAAGCTTATCCTTTGATAGACGTATGGTTTTAGGGTTTCTTTAAGCAATTAAGACATCTTGAACCAGAAAAGAACACGTTTTTCCCACAAACAATAATGAGAAACCATTGTAGTCTTTGGCCAAGAAACCTAATTGTTTGCGATTTATTCACCGAACACACATTATAAATACAGGAGAACTTAATGTTCACCTTCTCAATGAGGCCTGGAAGTGACTCCCCAGACAAGTACCGAGCAACATTCATGGACGAAGATAAACTCAACCCAATACTCTCCAAGAACGCAACTTTTCCATTGTCCCCTTTCTCCTTAGCCATGTAGACCACCTTTTCCTCAAACCCCAAATCTCCAAATCTTTCTCCCGTCCCACCTTCACCATGTTTCCACTTACTCCACTCCTCCAAGTCGCTCACACTATCAAGTAACATCTTCACGTACCTCTTCGAATTCAAAGCAATGGAATGGGATTCCTCCTCTGAGACCCCAAGTCCTTGTAGGAAACGTGAAATGGCAGGTCTGGCATCCCTCAAATGGTCTTCTTCTTGAGGTTGAGAGATGAACAGAGATGGATTGTCATTGGTGTTAGGGTTTGGATTTTGGTGGCATTTGGGGAATTGGGTTCTTTGATAGAGACGAAAAGGAGAAGTCTTTTGACAGAAAGGAAAGAACTTGGGATTGAAATAAGAAATAAGATGAGATTTTGGAGAAGGGAATGGAAGATTTGTTGGTACAGATAAGGATTTGGTAGACATTGGATGAAATTTTGTAGATTAGGTAGAATCAGCTAAACCCCAGCTCTCTGGCCTAAAACCCTGGGAGAGAGTCAAAGACACGGGCTTTGGATACGTTCCATTGTCGTTTGAACGTTTAAGAAGAAGATAACGACAAGACATGACAAAACAAAACACATATAACGCCGTCTGTGGGAATCGAACCCACGACCACATGGTTAAAAGCCATGCGCTCTACCGGCTGAGCTAAGACGGCCCCACATTCTTGAGCAATTATTATTTGAATACTATTTATTGGATTATGATGACAATTAATCATAATTCATAATAGTTATCAAAACATTATTTGCAGTAATGTTTAAAATAAAAATAGAGCATATTTTATTAATTTGAATTAGACTTATTTCAGTTAAGTTTAACTTCTATTTTTTTATAATTAATTAAATTTGAAAAAATTTAATTTAATATAATTTAATTTAACTTTTAATTAGTTGGCACTCCTTTTATATTGCAAGCATAATTAAACAATTTTAATTCAATTAAAAGAGAGTTCGATTCAACTCAAAATTCAAAAAAAATTTTATCAAATTTATCGAACTTTGAATCAGATTCTTACCAAATTTCAAATTTGAACTCAACCTATTAACCTATTATCAACTCTACGATGATGTTACATCAAGGCAATGTTTGTTACATTACAATTATATGATAAATTTGTGTATCTTAAGTTTGCATCACCTTATATCTTACCATATATCAAGAGCTTCCCATACACTTGGAGCATATCCTACACTGGCTGTTCAGTTCATGATACCACACAAAATCTACTCACTCAAGTTCTACATTAAACATTGATTCTACAACCAAAAGACCACAAACTCTACTACTAACATTTGCACAATCTGAAACATTCTGATGTAAGCACGTATTGATCAATCCCAATTGCCTTCAAGGAGGGGCTTAGTAGGAGTCGTCTCTCCAAAATTCTTCATCAGATCGGAACAAGAAGGGTCTGCTTCACATTCTGTCTTGAGCTCCAATCCCAACTCCTGCTCTATGTCATCAGAAGCTGATATAAGCAAGAACTCGCAGCCTTCATAGTTCAGGAAGTCTGGTGGGTCTGCAGGACAGTAACGTTTGTGGCCAAACTGGCCTTGGAGATGAGCAGGGAAGGTGGCTTTGCGCTTGTTCTGGAGACCCCTGAACTGGGATGTTCCAGGCTGATCAGGGTTCTTTATTTGTATCAGATACGCGCATTCAGGTTCGATGTTGAGTGATTCCTGAGGTTCATCTTCCTTGTCTTTTGGAGGGAACTCAAGCTTGTAGATCAAGTGAGTGTGCATTCTCTTGCCTGGATTGTGCCTCACTATACGATACACACCCGCTCCCGTGGCTCTTGCTGGAGGCTTGTGACGATGTCCTCTTGTTGAAGTGTCATATTCCTCTGAAAATCGAGAATCGTAAGCTCTTTATGTGATGTTTAAGTCCTTCGAAAAGAAGAGTAACAAAAACCAAGTTCATAGAGCAATTACCTCCCTTCAGGGCACTCTTCACATCATCAATCTTTGTGGTGATCAGGTCCACAAAACCCCAGTAAGGTTGGCTTCTCTTCCTAGGGTCTGGGAGGCTTTTTCTCCCCATTACAATGAAACGCAGCAGTGGCTCCTTTTCAATATTCACTTCCTGCAGTAAACAGGAGATCAAGATTTTAAATTGCAAATTTCAAGTACTATATAGCAGATACTAAGGATTAGGCACAATACAAGTACAATTCAACGCAGTCATAAGCAATCGCGATAACAATGCAGACAGGTTGCAGGAAATGCAGTCTGCAATAACAGTATACTTCAGATACTACGGATTACAGACAATACAACTACAATTCAATGCAGTCATAACAAATCACGATAACAGTTCAGACTAGTTGCAGAAAACGCAGTCTGCAACCGCAATAAATCGCTGTAACAGTTTATTACAGATTCCGGACAATACCGGTACAATTCAACGCAGTCATAACAAATTGCAGTAACAGTATACTATAGATTATGGACAATACAAGTACAATTCAATACAGTTCAGACAGGTTGCAGGAAATGCAGTCTGCAATCTGTTATCAGGTTGCAGGAAATGCAGTCTACTACGGATAACTGACAATACAAGTACAATTCATTGTAGTTTCAGACTGGTTGCAGGAAATGCAGTCTACAAGCACGACAAATCGCGGTATGCCACAATACAAGTACAATTCAATGCAGTCGTAACAAATCGTCTCAGACTGGTTGCAGTAAATGCAGTCTGCAATTATAACAAATCGTAATAACAGTCCAAACTGTAATAGCAGTTCCAGACGGTATCTAAAACCATGGATGAAGTTATTAGCACATTCACAATTCAACAGCTGCAAATTAACTAGCAGTGTACCTTCAGAAGAATATTTGCTTTCTGTGCAATTTCTGTTGGATTAACTTCAACAACTATTGAGTAAAGCATCAAAATGAACCAAACCGATGCGAGTACACAATCATTTTAATTATTGATATGGCTCTACCAAAGATGCAGGTACCTGACTACCATGTCCGCCTTCATCTTTATCTTCCTGCTCAGAACCACCACCTGTATCTTTCCCTGAACGGTTTTTAGCCCCTTCCTTGCCAGATTCAGAGTCTTGTTTCTGCTCAACAGTCCCCTCTCCAGATTCTGGCCGCAGCACAATGTACAGTCTCTGAACATCATCTGGGCTGTGAGCTTCTTCTCTGTCAACTTTTGGCCTGTAAAAGAAAAATATCTCTCCTCTTTCCTACAATCATCCATAAAACGAATATGACTTAAACTCGAGACCTTTGGATTTGATCCCTGCGTTTCCTGAACCTATACATGTTTGTTTATGATACTACGTAACAGAAAAAGATAATGGAATCGTTTAAAATAGATATCCAAGAGAAACTAATTAGAAGAAGAAAAGACCTGAATCTCAACTTGGGGCTCGCTTCTGGTCTTCACTTCTTCACCTTGTCCCATGTTTAGCTTCTGCCAAGAGAAATGAAGTTGTTAGCCTAAATTTTACAACCTTCTTGATTATGAAGGAGACGAAATGAGTGAGTCAAAAACGTGAGTAAACCCCGATACTTCCTACACAGACACGTCTTCCATGCACAGATTTCTAGGATGCGACGTGGGCAAATGTTTCATGTTCATCAACAAAACAAGAAGCTTCCAGGTACAAGGCCAGTTTGTCCAGCGTATGTTCTTGTTACTTTTGGTGCGGTGGCCATTGCTATAATGTTTTTAAAGTGGAAGTAGAAATTAAATCATAAAATAAAAAATTTTAAAGTTTAAAATTTTAATAAAACTCTTATAAAATTAATATATAGTAAATAAGAAATAAAAATTATAAAACATAAAATTATAATAAAAATAGAATATTTTACTAAATTACTAATATTTATTAATGTATACTTAATAATAATAATTCAATCTACAACTGCATAATAATTTTTTAATAATATGTGTGTTTATGTATATCAAAATCTTTAAAACGATTATATTTTTACATGGATATGAACAGTTATTTTGATAAAGAATAAAGATTATTTTTAATGAAAAAGTTGAAATTTAAAAGTAATTGATTTATATCACATTTCATGCTTTGAATCTTGATTCTAACTTGATTGACTCGGTTCAAATTTAATATAGTTTAACTGGAACTTAAGTGATTTTCTGAAAACATATTAAAGTTAAAGTCGATTGAGATCAAACTCATTCATGCTTTTCTGAATTTTTGATCGAGTTTCTAATAGCTGCATATCTCCATCCCTGTTCATATATGTCAAGGAATGAACTAAGAACTATCCCTGCGAGTCTTCAGCATTTAGACTGTTGCACAAGATAACTACTTATATACGTTCATTTCAATGTCTGATTTCAGGCTTAATTAGCACTTGAAGTTTTGGTTACTGTTTCTTGACTACAAGTTTGATCTATAGATGATCTTTTTCTATAAACACGCATAAGAATGCCCAATAAGCTTCCAACAAAACCGGAGAACAGTAAAAGTTCAACCAACTTAAAAAGTTATTTACAAGACTTGAGATCCAACCAGTCCTACAAGATAATCCAAAGGGAATGAAGTTGATGGAGCAACTTCTTCAACACTTTTTTGTCTCTCCCAGATGTTGAATTAACGTTCAGCTTTCTTCAGCGGGTTCTGTGAAGGAAGTAAAATCAAGAAAGCAAAAAGACCATTTTCAGGCGATGGAATGAAACTTTATTATATTTTTGCAATTCAAACCTGTTTGTGCAGTCTGCGACGATGTGCTTGAATTGCTCTTGGAACTTCCTGAATGCACCAGTTGAGGGTCGCTTATTACTTCCTGAAAGGTTTTATCAATGTTATGTCAGATTCTTTCTTCAAGTAACTGCAAATTTTATCAGGATTTAAAAAAAAAAACCTGTGTTGTTGCTACGAAGCTTTGGTTAGGTGAGACGCTTGCACTGTTGGGGAAATAGAAGAAGTTCATCTTCTCTTCAGCGAAATCCCTTAATCTGTTGAGTTGAGGCAAGACTACCTTGCTTAGATCTGGCCTGTCTTTCCTTCTCATCTCTGCACATTGAATTCCAAGCTTTGCAATGCATAGAGTCTCTTCAAGGGGCCAATCAGGCACTGTTGGGTCTAAAACCTCTTTGAATGTGCCATTTTCGATGGCTCTTTCAACGTAGTGGCTCAGACCCATCGGTGGTTTCGCTGTTAGTATCTGCAGAAGGATGATACCTAGGGAATATATATCAGATTTCACACCGAGCATTCCTGTTTGTTGGTACTCAGGATCTATGTAGCAGAAGGTTCCAGCGGTTGATGTCATGTGATATTGTGTTGCATTCTCAGCTAGAGCAGGAACAAGCTTTGCCAATCCAACATCACTGATCTTACTAACGTAGTTGCTGTCTAGTAAAATGTTTCCAGGTTTCAGGTCACGGTGCACCAGCGGCTCTGGCTTGGTCTGATGCAGAAAGAGCAGACCTGTGGCAACTTCTGCAGCAATCCTGAACCTGAGTTGCCATGGAAGTGGAGGACTGTTCCCTTTCCTGAAGAGACGATCGTCTAAGCTTCCTCTAGCCATGTGTTCATATACCAGAATTCCATACTCTGGACAAGCTCCCAAAAGAAGCACCATGTTCGGATGCCTGATCAAGCTAAGCACTTCAACCTGCATAAAGCAAGAGGTTAGCTCCTGTTTCTTAATGGAAGAGAGACATAAATCTTCCTGGAATTTGTAGTTTTCTTCGTTCCTGACCTCTCTGTCAAATTGTTCCCTTCCTTGAGCTGCATCTGGACGTAAAACCTTAACTGCAACTGGTGTATGATCGAGACGACACTTGAACACTGGGCCATAACCCCCTTCGCCTATCTTCCTTGATGGACAAAAGGAATCGGTTGCGTTTTCAATCTCTTCAATGCTATATTTCCTGTATCTGATATCTGCGAGATTGCCCATTACTTTCTTTGTCTCTTGTGCATCTTTGAAAGTTTTGGTTTCCACTCCATATCTCCTATGTGATTCTAATTCTGCTATCCTGTTAGCTGCTTCAGCTGCCTCCATAGCTGCCTTGCACCTGGCTTTCTCTTTCTCTGCAAGGGATATAGCGGCTTCCTCTGAAAGTTTTGCCTCTTCCATCTTTCGTTCTTCCTCCATCCTCCACCGCTGCAGCTCCATTGCCTGTGAAACTATTACTTTATAGCTTGTTTCTTGAATATTTCCAAGTGAAGTTAAGCAAAACCTGACATATCTAAGCACCTTTTGTTTTGCTGTTAGTGCTTCTCTACATGCTGTGCTGTACATATCCATTGTTTGCTTCAGCTCTAATTTCAACCTTCTCATCTCAGCTTCTAATTCATCCTAACAAGTTCAAGATCATACATTGGAACACCAAAATTTTAGTTTCCTTGACTTTTATGGGTTAAATGCATTTGATACTTGATTCTTACAGTTTTCTGTGATGAACTTGAAAATCCACTTTCGTAAGAAAATGGTGACAAGTCTTGTTGGGAACTGAGATCAACAAACTTTGGACCGGAGCGAATTGATCCATAGCTTGAACCTGAGCTAGTTGAAAGCCTTGGACCACCATCAATGTATTCGAATCCGACGGAAGACGGACGATCGGTGCTTGGTCGGCCAGAGCTGACAAATGATATGTCAGATTCTGATTCTGAGAAATCCATAGTTGATCTTGTAATGACACCCCTTCCTACCCTTGAAAAAGGTGACCTGAAGCAATATTACAGATGGCATGAGATGGCGGCTAATCTTAATCACTACCAATGTGCTAGCATAAGAATTTCAACTATTTCTTTTCCTGAAGAATGTGCATTATCGACTTACTTGAATGATTCATCCACTGAGACACGAGGCTTGCATATTGACCTGTCTGCAAAAGATGAACATAAGTTGGATACTGAAAGATTATCGGAGTATTGACGGTACCGATATTGTTATCATTACCAATACTAAAACCAATACGAATGCGGGTATTCATTAACTTCTATTAGAGCAGCAATGCTAATGGAACGCATACTTAAATATGTAAACAAACCTCTGATACTCATGCTCATACTATGTCTGGACTTTATAGCAGAAGAATCATCATCCTGGTTTTCTTTTTCTTGTATCTTTTCAAGTATTGGGGAGGTGAATGGGGCTGGACGAGAAGCATATCTTGCAGAAGAAACCTTCCCTTTGGAGATGACATAAACGTTGCAGAAATCTGGTGCCCCTTTCGACACACTGCTTGGCACATCTGTCCTGAATTTTCTGCTTCCATATTCAGGAAAATATGCAGTTACTGTACATCCACGAAACTTCATCCTGAATTTGTCACTGAATCATAATTTCCAGTGATCTAAATTCCCTTAAAATGGAAAAAATTTTAGTTTAATACCTGATAAATCCATGGCGAGATGGTGAACCAAGAACCAAAGTCTCAAAGACAGCGTAAGAGGTGTATTCTGTTAATGCTTTTACGATATCGTGGTCTTCCAGTATGACTTCGAAACATTGTACCTGACATGAAAACGTTTAGAATGTGGATTGGCATTGAATCTGGAGTAGATGAAAGGAATCCGAACCTTACATCTTTACGTGTGCAATAGCAACGAAAAGAAAGGAAGAGGTCTTTGATCTGCTTGTCATGTTGCTGCTTCAAAGCTGAACCATATTCAGTACCAACTACCTGGTCTGCACATTATACAAAACAAAGCAACGGACGTAATGAGAGGGGAAAGGGAATAAGAAAAGAGTTCTGACTTGGAGGCCTTGCATGTAACTATCTTGGAATCACATTCTCTTATCAGAAAAAAAGAGGAAATGTGAGAGTTTTTATAAAGTACGGAACATGATATGAGGAGCATATGATTATTGGTATCGAAAAAAAGAAAAACCCTTATCAGGGAAACATTCAATCCAAAACTTTAGACAGTTCCATGAAAATTTTAAGAATGAATCCGATAACAGATCGATCCAAAGGAGACATACTTGCAGACGAAGCTGATGGTTTACGAACAACATGGATTAGAATAATAGTTTGGCCTCTGGCAAGGAAAGTCTCAATTGCCCATTTCAAAGCATGCTGGCTACCTTTGTCCCTGTCAATGGCAACTGCAACTAATCCATTACCTCCTCCTTTCTTTGGTCCATATCCCTTTTGATGCCACATTTTTCTTCTAATCTTCCCTAAACCTTATGCTTCTAAAACATGACTCCCATGTTGTAGGAACACAAAAAGACAAGGAAACATCTTGTCCTTCCAACAAAACTCTAAACTTGTAGCTCCAGGATTCAAACTTCCTCAAATGTTTTTATTGATTCCTGAATTTCATTTCCCTGTTGTGGATGGCAACTAAATGTTTCCAAGCTTTTTAATTTTAGTTGACTACGTTGAGCCTCGGATATCTTTTATCAATAGGAAAAAAGTTTCAGAACCCAGACCTCTCTTCCATTTTTCAACGGCCAACCGATTAGTGCAAAGAAGCTATATATACAATTACTAAAAACAGGTTTTTTCTCCTGAAGTCAGTCATTCGTTAAGCTATGATTAGCTTCTCAGGAAAATTTCCCAACGAAGAATAATCTCTTCCATCTACCCTTATACGGACCCGTGATGTTGCTTTAGTTATTCTTCTTATATTTGGCTACGAAAATATAATCGTAGCCAAATATATTTCATTCTTCTTCTTTTGGATTCATGGCCAAAATGTCATTTTCTCAAGCCATAGCCAAAAAAAGGTAGCCTACCTCAAGGCATAAAGAATAGCTACGCTATGTTTTTTAATTTCCATAGTTAAAAAACTTTGGGTACAAATATATTTCCGCAGTCAAAAGGTTATGTTCTCAAGCCCTTTCATTTTTTGATCGCAAAATGAAATTCGTAGCTAAAAGTTAGTCTTTAGATTTTATTTAAAAATTGATCTATGTGAAGTCGAAATTTTGTTCAACTTGAGTTTAGATTAAAAATTGGCTAAATTGAATTTTAGTTATTAAGTTAGGAATGTATCATTTATAACAATTATTAAAATATAACTATAATTAAAATTGAATGATTAAAACCTAAACAATTCAAATTCTTATTTTTTTTAGTAACAATTTTTAAGGTTGATCAATTTATATTCAATTTTAAAATTTAAATAATCAAACTTGGCTTTAAATTCTAATGTTTTAAAAATTGGATTAGACCGATCGGATTGACTAGTCCAACTAAAAAAAAATACGAACTAACCTAATTTTTGATCTGAATTATATTATATAACCCTTATAATAAAAAACCGACCATTTAACTAATAAATCGGCCAATTTGCTGAAAATTAGGTTTGTTTTCTTTAAAACCAGTTGAAGTAAAAACCTAAGTCAGCACCTTTTTAAACATGTGGACTCACCATCTTTTTAATCATGCGAGATTAGGGATAGTAAAACCCACCCGATTCTCTATGACCTAACGGACCTATAGCCCGGTCAACCCAAGCCACAGGGTTACCATAGCCCATGCCTGTGTCGGCATATTGACATTCATACCTATGTGGGATCCGCCAGAAATTTCTTCCCCCTCTCTTCGTCAAGAACATGTGGACTCAACTTAGTTTTTGAGTTCTGATAAAATACATTATTCTTATAGGAAAGTTGAGATTTAATGGATATATTTCATTTTTAATTTTTAATCATTTTTTTCAATCCTCACACATTCTAAATGATAAATTATATTTTTAAAATTTATATTCTTTATTTATCTCTTTACATTTTAATTTAAAATTTTGTTTTAAATTATCATTGTTAAAAATAAATTGTTATTTTTATCCTTAAAAATATTATATTTATTTAATATCGCTAATAAATTATACTTGTCAAATTTTCTTATATTTTAATTAAAAGTTTTAAATTATTATTGTTAAAAACTAATTATTGTTTTTATCATGAATTTGTTTATTAAATTGAATTATTGATTAATGTATATAAGTATTTTTGCTTAATATAATTTAAGAATGTGTTAAAATAATATTTAAACTATAAAAAAGTATATTTAAAGGATATTGAAAAAAAGTTAAAAATAAAGTTAGAGCCTTTTCTGGTCACTTTCTTTAAATATACTTACTTTTATGAGTTTTTAAATAAATGACAATATAAAATACAAAATTTATTTTATTATTATTTAAAATTTTATATTAGATTCAATCTTTGTCTAAATTATTAGATTTATTATATATTAATGGGCATTATTTATTCTTATAATTTTTATTTCTTATTTATTATATATTGGTCTTATAGAGGTTTAATACTGATCGAATTTTTAAACTTTAAACTTTTTCTTTGACTGGTTTGATGCCTGGTCTGGTTTTTAAAATATTATTAAATTCAATCAAATTTAATTTAATCAAGAACTTAAATATTTATCAAATTTGAACTTAAAATTCATTTGATTAAATGGAAATTTACCTATTAGATTAGGAATGTGCAATTCATAACAATTATTAGTAGCAGGTACTAAATCCATAGTGTTATAGTTGCAATTATTACCCGGAGAGGTTATTTAAAAATGTTGAATTTCCAATTTGATATATTTTAATATAAGGATAATTAAAAAAATCTCAAACTTTACTTAATTTTGTCATTATAGCTTGAATTTTAAAAAGTAACAATTAATTACCTAAATTTTCAATTTTTTTTAATTTTAACCTAACGTTAGTGCCTCCGTTAAATTTCTTAACGTGGCTTGTCACTTAACAATATAATTACATCCTCAATTTTCTAATTATATTATATAGATATAGATATATAATCTATGTTCATATATACATATATATGATATATAATCTAAGAACATAAACGAATTAAAAGAAACAAAGTTCTTTTTTCTTTTCATTTTCTTTCCCCTCTTCAAACTAATAACAGGAAATTGATTTTTACTTCTCTACAAGCTAACATATCATTCCTTTTTTTTCACATTGATTTCTACACTTTCATGCACAATCCTAATGATCTTCTCCAATCTCCACCTTCACGTGCTTCTTCCGTTCAATAGGGTACGTTCTGTGAAAGCCTATGCATGAACATGCATGGAACCTGTCATCGATAGATCTTTCTGTGTTTGTACGTACAAAGCTTGCTTGTTCTTGCCAATTCTGATCATCGATCCAAGTTGAATGAGAAATCATCTTCTTTCCCTCTAACGCTAAATGTATTATGTTCGCTGCCAAATGAATCCTCGTCGGTGTCCCCTTCTGTCAATTGCTCAATCTTCTCGACGATTACCTCGATGTCTATTCTCCTATCTGCATCTTCTTCGCAACAGTTCAATCCGATCTTCAACAGGTTTATCATCTGGCTCTTGCTGTTCTTCGTCCCTGTCATGTCCTTGTCGAACACTTCACCTATTCGCTTTTCCTTGGCCATTTTATTGACCCAGGCTGCTAAATTTGCGTTCTTATCATAACCTTGTATCAGATAGTTCTCAGGAAATTTCCCGGACAATATTTCCAGGATGAGAATTCCAAGGCTCCATATGTCGGTCTTGTTCGTCGTCCGGCCATGAAGTGTGTACTCCGGCGACTTATAAGCCACCATGAGCGAGTGTGCACTTTCAGGGTTGATCACAGGCCTTAATGCGTAGTCTGTCAAGATAGGTTCCATGGAATCGTCGAGCAAAACATTGGAAGATTTCAGGTGACCGTGAGGGACCATCATAGGAAGCTCGTTGTATAGATAGGCCATTCCTTTTGCTACACCTTTGACAATCTTCAATCGGGTTTGCCAATCCAGGCCTTGTTCTTCCAATGAATGATTTCCTGATTGGAATAGATAAAATCAAGTTATAGCGAGCTTAAATTCAAGTATTGTATGCCTGAATGTGATGAAAGTGTAAAGCTTACCATGAAGGTGACTAGCCAAGCTACCATTGTCCACAAACTCCATGACCAAAAGCTTCTCTTCCTTTCTATAGTAATACCCCATTAGAGGCAACAAATTGGGGTGTTTCAATCTCCCTAACCTTCTCATGTGCTCATAAAACTCTTCTCTCCCGACAGTAGTCATATGCCTATACCTCTTCACAACCACCACCTGTCCACTCACACCAGCCTTGTACGAAGCTCCGAATGTCCCACTCCCCAACACCTCTGCAGAGGCTCTGAGCAGATCCTGCAGATCAAACTTCTCAATGTCATCCATCAGGAATGACAGCTTCGCTTGATCTGCCCTCCTCGTGAGCCCAGTCGTGGCTCGCGGTGGCTGTGCCTCGTGTTGGGCTTGCTCTGCACTGTATGTGGCTGCAACAACTGATGAAGAAGAAGACTTCAAGTCTGATTCATTCTTCTTCTCGTAGAAGAGGAGCAAGGCCACTGACAGAGCCACAAGAACTACCACTACGATTATTACTATCAATACCATCTTCCAAGTGTTACTATCACTCTTTTTCACTTCTGCAGGAAATGCTGGGCATGAACTTAGAGGCGGTCCGCAAAGGTTCTTGTTACCTGAAACCAATCCACCCTAAGTTTATGTTTCATGGAAATTAATCAATACTCAGAAACTAAAAGCTGTAAAAATTTCCAAAAAAATTTTTCCGAGTTTGGATTGAACTGTAAAATTTTCCAAAAAAAAATTTCTGAGTTTGGATTGAACTGTAAAATTTTCCAAAACCATTACCTGAAAACGAGTTTGGGTTCATGTTTCTCAAGCTTGCAGGGATCGGACCCTCCAATTGGTTGCTTGCTAGATTTACACTCCTTAGGCCTTGTTGTTGGAAGTCAGGGATTTGACCTGTGAATTGATTGCCTTCAAGCCTCAACTCTGTAAGCTTAGGTAAGGTGGTAAGAGAGGAAGGAATTGATCCAGTGAACTCATTGTTTGCCAGATACAATCTCTTCAAAGAACCCATACCCTGAAGACTAGCGTCTGGAATTTCTCCGACGAACCTGTTGTTCGACAGATACAAGGCTTTCAATTTCCCAAGTTTCCTGAACTCAGGCAACGGACCCTCAAATCTGTTGTTCATTAAGCTTATCGTCCGAATCGACTCCACTGAAACAAGTGCATCAACATCAATAGTCCCAGTTAATCCCATGTTCTCGAGTTGCAAACCCCAGATGCTATTGTTCAGGCAAAGCACACCAATCCAATTCACAATGTTCCAATCACATGGCTTCTTGGAGATATCCCAACTGGAGAAGGACACGTTGTTCCCCAGAGAACTCTTGAACCTCAGGAGAGCGTCAGAATCTAACAACGAAGACGACGACCCAGTCGACACAACAAGAAGCGATGGCATCAAAAAAACAAAAACAAAAACAAGATCTAATGACGAGGATGTTTTGCGCGCAGGCCTAGCTACGTGCGCACCCATCAGAAAGGAAAAATGAAAAAGAAAAACTCTCAGCCGCTTATCAGAAGTCTGAAGAACACAAAGAGTAATCGATTGGAAGGAGTTCCTTTACCCTTGTTCGTGCTTTCTTTGTCATTTTGGATGGGATGTGATCAGGATGGTGATCATAAAATGAATCAATTCTTCTTGGTGAAGAACTATCATCAAAGTGAATATGATCTTTGATTTGAGGTTACAACCAAGAAAGTGTGGATTGGATCCTCCAACTAAAGGTTGAGCATGGTGAGGGAGATTTATAAGGCCTACCTTTGAAATCCTGATGATTATTAGTTGTCATTAATGTTGTTAATTGTTTTTAGGTACACACATGCCAATTATAGGATATGGACATTGTTATAATGTTGGTTTAAGTTTTTATGTTCTTCACCATGATTAAAAGAACAAAGAGGTTAATTCTATCCTATTGTAAATATTTTTAATTGTTTAATTTTTTAATTCAATTTACTTTACTAATTTTTATTGTTAAAAATTAATCAAACTTTACAAACTAATCTGTTTTTATAAATTAAAATAAACTAATTTTTATTTAACAAACTTTTTTAATTAAACTTTAAATTATTTAATGAGTAAGAAATTTCATTCTATTATATTTCAAATTCTTCAATTTTATTTAATCTTTAATTAATTTTACAACAGTTTAATACCGATTAAACTTTTTAAATTTTAAACTTCTTAACTTATTAATTTAACTTCCGAATATATATACATTTATCATTGCTATGGATTTTAAAGCAAAAGAGAACAAGCAAGCACTTTGCAACATAACTATGTTCATTTTAAACATTTTTTTTTTTTTTAAAAACGAAGGAACCGTAGTCACTAACTACATTTTCATAGTCCAATTCCTATTTTAATTGGATTAAGTCCGTGGTTAAGAAGGATACGTGGTGATGATTATCAATTAAGCAAAAGATTTCAACTTATTTTACAATTTTAGTAATCTTAAAAAACATTTAATTAATTACTTAAAAATATTTTATGGTCATGAAAAGACCTTTTATTAAGTTTTTGTCAAATTATTTTAACAAAAATTATTACTCTGATTTAGATTAATTATTTATACATATAACCTCTCCATCGTCATAATATTCATCAATTAAAAATAGTTTGGCAAACCTTTTAACAAAAAAAAATTCCTTTCTATAGATTGTTAACACTAGAATAACAAGGATATAATTAAGAATAATTGAAAACAAAAAAATAATTTACATGCTTCACTCTTATAAATTTATAACTAATACTAATCCCCTACTTAGACTCTAATCAAATGATTCAGATTAGAGTCTCAGATTAGAGTCTCCCAGTAGTCAAAAGCTATTGGCTATGGAAGTAAAAGCAACAAGTTTTGAAGTCCTGAATATTGTTAATCAGCAACAAGCTATGATAATACAATGGGTTGCAATAAAAGATTTGGTTAAACTCACGAACAAGATTTGTAAATGCATCATATTATAGAACTATGATGAATGTATCGATGATCAAGGAGCTTGTGCTAATTTTTCTGTCTTGATCAAGCATAAATCTGAATATAAAATCAAAATCCTGGTTGAAGTAGGATGGTTGTTAGTTAGCAATTAGGTGAAGAGGGTGTTTATTAAGCACAAGTGATTTAGACCATTAATTTTTTTGAGGCTCGAATCTAACTCTAAAAATAATTGTTAAACCTAATTTTTGATACCAAATTTGATTACGCTTGAATTAAACAAATTGAATTTTAGCTTGCTCAAGTTTTGAGCTTATTTGAAACAATCTAAACCTAATTTTTAGATTATATACAGTTTCTTAACTCATACGAGTACGTACATGGGGGGGTGTAAGTAAGTGATAGTGGTCTGTGTGGAGTATATACATAGGAGGTATACGTAACTTACTCTACATGGGGGGTTATACCTATACGTGAGTTGTAGTTTAGATTGCATGAGTTTGTTATTACGTGGTCATTATCAGCTTGTTATTAAGGGACGTGATCCACGTTGTTATCTGCATTATTATATTTAAATTCTGTAACTGTTAAGAGAATTTTGTAAATTCTGCTTCAAAAATGATTCGAATGTATGGGGGAGATGAGTCGTTGTGTTGGATTGAAGAATGGATTATACAATGATCGAGTATTATGGAAAGTTCAAGTTTGCTTCTTCCGCAGATACGGAGTTCGATGAGGTGTCTTAAATGGTTTGACATCATGGACATCAAATAGCTTTGCTGTTCTGCTTCGTTGAATAAAATGACAATGGAGATGGAACAGAATTCTGCGATTAAGACTGTTATGGTTATGTGATCAAAGTTGGTTTGTTGTGTGATTGAATGTTCAGAATTCAACATTCAGATTGTTCAATTAATTGGATTGCACCAAGGGAAGCTGAACACATTAATCAACTTCTATTCATTGAGCGGATATGTAGACTGATCAGCTGGGAGTTTTAGTCAAATGCAGGTTGATAGTGCATCTAGCAAAGACACCCTGTATTCTATTATATATTTGCAAAGGATGGGATACTAAATTGCTAAATATATGAAGAAAATTTGTGCGATTATCTGAAGCTAACTTCTTCTGAGCTTACAACAGGTTTCTGATAATACCTTTTCTTTTCTCTCCTAACTATTTTAGATGTGTTGGAAGCTTTGATGGGCTCTTAAAATAAAAGAACTTTCACAAAATATGTATTTGTATTGATAACAAAGTTAATAAGTACAAGAGACACACACAAAATACAAATATTTTTCTCTTTAAGTGTTACTGTACTTTTTCTCTCAATATTTCTTTCTTACAGAGAGCTACAGCTCTCAAAACACTTCTTTTCAAATACTCTCTTTTCACTCTTTTTTTTTATACACACATAACTCTTATTGTTCTCATGAATATAAGAGCACATATATATAGGCATGCTAAACAACTTCAATTCCAATTTGGTCACTTCTTTAAACAACTTCAATTTCAATTTGGTCACTTCTTTGACTCTTGTCATGCTTTTTTACCAAGCATGTTAACTCATCCTTATCTATAAGCTTCTAAATTCATCCATAAATTTTCACATCATTATTAGATATTTTTCTCCAACCTAAATCTTTTCTTTTGTCATAATTACATAATTATTCTTAATGAAGGAGAGTTTGTATTTTCTAGCACTCCCCTCAAACCTGACTTCTCATGTCAAGTATTTCTCTCAGTCTATGGAACACTTCGTTATTCAATGGCTTTGTAAAAATATCTGCTAATTGCTCTTCTGTTTTGCAATAAGCCAATTCCACAACTTTGTTCTTTACTTACTTCCTGATAAAGTGATATTTGATATGTTTGCTTCAACTGTGTGACACTGGATTCTTTCCAAGCAATATAGCAGACTTGTTGTCAACATATATTGTCGTTGGACCTTTTGTTCACGGTCTAGCTCATTTAAAATATACCTCAACCACATTGCTTGACATGAACATGCTGTTGTTGCCAAATATTCAGCTTCACATGTTGAAAGAGCAACAATTTGTTGCTTCTTTGTTGATCAAGAAACTATAGCTGACCCAATATGAAAAGCATACCCAGAAGTACTTTTTCTATCATCCAAGTCTCCACCAAAATCACTATCAGAATAACCAATTAACTTTGAATTTTGAGCGTGCATATAAAATAAGCCTTGGTTGATTGTACCTTTAATATATCTCAGAATTCTTTTTGTTGCATCAAAATGATCTTTCTTTGGCTTTTCTATATATCTGCTGACTAGTCCAACTTCGTACATGATATTTGGTCTTGTATAAGTTAAATACCTTAAACTTCCAACCAAACTTTTGAACAATGTTGGATCTATAGATTTTCTGTCTGAATCAATTCTCAATTTTGTGCTTACATCAACTGGCATGGCTATTGGCTTGCAATCTTTCATTTTGAATCTTTCTAAGATTTCTTCTGCATACTTTCTTTGAGAAATAAAAATTCCTTCTTCAGTCTGCTTCACTTCAACTCCAAGAAAGTAGGATATTTCACCAATATGTCATCTCAAATTCTCTAGTCAGAGCTTTCTTGAAATCATTAAACATACCTGGATTGTTTCCTGTGAAAATAATGTCATCCACGTATAAGCACATGATCATGACATCTCAATGTTGATTTTTCTTCATGTAGAGCGCATGTTGATATGGGCTTTTTGCAAAACCGTTGTTTCAAAAGTATTCATCAATTATTGTATTTCAAGCCCTCAGAGCTTGCTTTGATCCGTGTAAAGCTTTCTTTAATCGATAGACTTTGTCTTCTTGACTCTTCTTAACATATCCAGGCAGTTGCTCAATATATACTTCTTCTTTTAATTAACCATTTAGAAAAGCAGACTTCACATTCATCTGGAAAATCTTCCATTTGTTTTGTGCTGCAAGTGCTATGAGAAGTCTAATTGTATCAATTCTTGCAACAGGAGCAAATACTTCATCATAATCAATTCCATATTTTTGTTTGTAGCCTTTCGCAACTAATCTTGCCTTATATTTTTTCACTCAACTTTCTTGATTGGTCTTTGTCTTATACACCCACTTGATTCCAATTGTTTTATGTTCTTTTAGAAGGCTGGTCAATTTCCATATATCATTTTTTTGATTGCATCGATCTCTTAATTCATGGCTTTTTCCCATTTTTGTTTCCAGCAGCTTCTTCATATATTACCGGATCATATGTAGCCATCAGACAGAACAACGAATAGTCAAATGTATCTATTCGTTCTGTAGCATCATAAAGATCACTTAAATTTCTTCT
>JAOQMS010000003.1:906768-919460 GCA_027563885.1 Erythroxylum longipes | reverse complement strand
TACTTAACCAATTCTTTAGTTTTATTATTATCAAAACAAAGACGGATTTAATTTGTCAACCTCCATTGGTCCAACAAGAGGAACAACATAAGTATGAACTTGCTGAGATAATAGTTAACTTGATTAGAGAGATAATGATAACCAAAGGGAAACAAGAAACCATTAGCTAGGAACTTAGAATGATATGGTTAATCTAAATGTTAATGGAGGGTTCGGGTATACGTTTTTAGAAGTATAAAAGCTGTTGTGTTAAATTTTGTTGTTATCCTTGTAAAGGAATGTATATAAGTTTTTCAACTTTGGTGATATATTTCAGTTTTAATTTTCAAAAAAAACTCTCAAATTTGGATATGAATTTTTTACTAATTTATGAAAGAAGTTGAGTATTTACCAATGTAAAGTAATTCATTGTTCTCAATTAATATTAATTTGAAAATTCTTTGATTAAGGTATAACAATACTTAAAATGATTTTTAAATGTTATTAGGGTGCTGTTAATAATGCTGCAGGTGCTATTCACGAAAGGTGAGATATAACTGGGCATAAATATACATAGATTAATTCTATAATCTATGTATAATTGTAATATTGTACGATGGAATTATCTAAGTTTACAAAAAGTTATGTACTAAGTTAATAAAATTATTTTAACATTTTTAATATTTGAGTAGTCAATGATATATTATTAGACATTAATCTTAATATATTATTGTAATTATTTATTAAAAATTAAAGATAAATTAAATTAGTTTAACTAATTCAATTCTAAATATAATTTACTATTGTAATTTATATTCAGTCTCAACATATTTAAGAATCTAATAAGTCACACGTGAAAAGGTAATTTAATCAAGTTAAATTTACTTATAAAGTTTGAGAAATTATAGAATATACGTTATAAATAAATACCAACATTAAATATTATGTTTTATTTAAATCTAATTGTTGTTTAATTAAGATCAAATATAAATCTATAATTGAAACTATAATAATAATTCAATTATAGTTTCAATTAAAACATAACTATTTTAGATGTTACATACATCCAATTTCACTCTGGTCCTTGTATTATAGCTCATCAATCTTGCTTTACTTTTTTGTCTATTGAGTATGCCACACACTTCAGTATCAGAATCCAAATTTTGTCTAGTTTCTTAAGGTGGAGATTATAACAGCCATACCGTGAACCAAGAATCGTAAATTCACCATAATACAGACTATAATGAATGTGATTACAATATGATAAAAATAAATGAAAAAGAGTAGCGATGCCACAATAGTGATAGAGAGAGAGCTGATCAAGGAACTTGAGCTAATTCTTTTCTGATTTCATTAATAAGACTCGGTAATCATGTTTTTGGATTCAAATGACCCTAGAAGGCAATGGAAGACACTTTCGATATTCTGCAAGAGCCCACATGGGGAAGATGTTTCTGTATGCTGCATAGTGTAACGCGCAGTTCTTCTTGAACGCACCTGTGATTTCCTGTCATAATACCACAAGTTGTTATACTTTATATTGTCAATAATTTTCTGCAGCAATGCTTCTTCAATGGATGTTATTTCCTAACAGTTTTTGTCAAATTCATAATTGTTGGCTACTTGCTTGAACTTAAATATCCTCATAATGAATTGTTATAATTTTCCTTCTCTGCTAATGGACAAGCTTATTTGAGGAGGCTACCTGCTGAGGAAAATCACCATCTACCATCTGTGAATTGATTATCAGCTTTGCAGCGCGGTGAAGAGGTATAGGATCTCTATCCATCTATGTCAATCCAAAAGATAGTAAAGGAAAGCTATATTTGAAGAATAAACTAAAAAAATATAGGAAGTGAAGTTGAGACATTATACTACCTGCCCTGCTTCTATTAGCCCCATCATAACCCATGCTGTGTGAACCAAATTTGATCTGTTTCCTTCAAGAGGTACGTATTTCTGAAAATTCAAGAACATTGAACTGTTAGTAGGTAGATGCTGATGTGAAGTTAGTAGGGCATGGTTCTAAGATTGGAAGTAATGTTTCTTCTGTCGAGGAATTGACCTTCTTAGGACATGAAAGGTAGCTCTCTCCCCAACCCCCATTTTCTTTTTGTATCCTGAGAAGAAAATCAACAGCTTTGCGCATAGCTGCACAGTCGCTGTAGGTCTTGCCAGCAGCTGTTAGGCCTTTCAGTGCAAACCATGTAGCATAAGTGAAACAAATTCCCCATTCTCCATACCTGTAGATTTAACAAATTATATTTCAAAGAACATGGATAGATAGATTATATACTGCTTTCTAGTTATCTTTCTTTCTGGTTGATTGAATAAAGTAAAACAGAGTTTTTCTGTCTCTTTTCTGTGTGTTTAAGCCGATACTAAAGAACACTACTGGAGTTGGAGAACGTACCATCCACCCTCTGCAGTTTGAGTGCTTTCAAGATACCGTACAGCATTGACAATGAAATGGTCAATCTCCTCTCTCCTGTGCTCTGGGTACAGCTTCTTGAACGTCACTAAGGCTTCGATTGATGAGGAAGTGCATTCAACATATTCATGCTCAATGACAATGTCCTCGAGAAATTCTACTGGGTTTAGTAGCTGAAGATATATAGATAGGCTCTTCATGGTGAATGATTGTGGAAAGATAAGACTTATCAGTAGTGTAAAGAGACTTCAGCATGTTAAAATCATACCTCCAGCCAATCTTCAGCTCCAGCTGGTTCCCAGGCTGATACACCTCCATTTTTACTCTGCAGAAAGTCCAAAAACAAACCATTTAAGATGGTCTGTATTTCTGACAAAGATACTCAAAGTGCATTCTTACCTGTAGAGAAAGAAGGACATTGACAGAATTGAACAACCGCTCTGGCTCCATGTGCTCACCAACAATTTCTGCTGGCATTCTCAAGAAAAGGAGGCAACACTGGGATGTAGATGAGAATATGAGTATGCTGCTAAGCATATAACGAGTGTTTAGTCATTCTTGTAACACAGTTTAACACCTTAAGTCCTTCTGCAGTGCAATCAGAAACTTGCCATCCTTGATCTTGATCAGAGAAAGTCCAAGCTCCCTTGGAGATGCGCCTATACATGCTCTTGAAATCACCAGAGGGGTTGTCTTTCAACTGAAAAAATATATTTGGTGAAACAGATCAGTTATAATGAAGTAGAAACAAAATTGAAATATTGGTTGAAGGAAAAGGAGAAAATGTTAAAGAGATGCAAAAGAAACCTGAGATTTCTTAATGTAGTCATGTCCTCTCTTAAGAACATCTGTGATTTCATCTGTAAGATTACAAGCAAGCAAGGCCTGAACTGCAAGACTAGCATCCCACAGCTGGCTTCCAAAGCTCTGCATACCCATGGAAATTATTTTGAAGGATAGTACTGCTTAGTTATAAGGTTACTAAAATGGCTTAAAGAAGTAATGCACACCTGCATTTTCATTCCATCTTCTGAAACCCATAGATAATCTGGAATCCTAGCTAGATGTTTCTTGAAAGAACTTCCATCTGGATCTTCGACCCAGCAAGCAAGCATACATAAAACCTGTTCAATTCAAGTGGCTTAATGGTCTTCTGTGTAGTAGATATGACAAGATATACGTCTATATCCTTATATCTCTGCACAAAAACGTTACCTTTTCCACGCATCCCATTGTAATGTATCGACTATTTTCGTCTTCATAGTGGATGTGCTTCATTGTTACCTCAAGTGCCTTCTTTCTTACTAACTTGTTGAAGGGCCATCGAGTAAGAAGAGGCTCGGTGAATATATAAAGACTATCCCAAATCAAATCTTGAATCCAAGGATGTGGATAGTATAAATCCTCCTGGAATGAAAATTTTAAGAATTGACTTCAGTATCTGCAGAAAATTATATCAAGTATACAGGAATTTTCAATCAGGTACGATTCGACTCTAGCATCAACTTACTGGAGCACATTGGTGCCTTGCTTTCTTCCAATGGATTTGATTATATGTTTCAGTGAAGAGTTCTCCTCTCAATTGCTGAATGAGAGGTGTAATGGGGCCAACAAAACGTTTCCCATATAGATATGACATAGGCATGTAAGTTACTCGGCAGTAGCACCACATTTTTCCTGTATTGAAGTTGGAAAAGAACATCAATATTGCAGATACTGTTTTAGTTGATTTAGTTTCTTGAAACATTAAAGTAATTCTTCTCTTTAAGTTCAATTCAATTCCATGCTATTTTTCTTAAGACATGGAAGAGAAAACAAGTAATGGCATAACCGTGTCATAACTCATGTACTCATTTTTTGATGTCCCAGAAAGATGCATGGACAATGACAATCCTCTGCCCAAAACTGTGTAAAAAATCCATGCTTTTAGTGAAAAAAATGGATTGAGGCATGCCTATATTTTAAATTGTGTAACCTTTTGTATTCGCTTCAAAATATGACACAATTAATTGCTTCTCGTGTGTTCTGGAACCTATTTTTTCACAAGAAAAGTCTCAGACTATATGCATAGTAAAAAACTTTGACATGTATGAATTTAAGTGAGGTTAGTTGTAATATTTATATCTTTATCATATGTTAAAGCTCCTATGATGATAGTCATATCCAAGTTTTTTTAGTTTGTTCATAACTTGGCATACTCTCTAACTTGTGTTATACTTCTTCTTTTGTATTTAAAAACCATATGAGCAATGAAATAAAAATGTTCTCATTGTTCATCTTCAGCTCCTGCATCTTGTGTGACTCAGATAAACATCACTTTATCTTAAAACTTTGACAGATATGAGTAGATCCTGTTTCAGTTAACTATATATATATATATATACAGCTCTTCAAACCTGGATGCATAGGAAGGAAAGAAGGAAGGATCCAAAATTCTGGAGGCATGGGATTGCATCCAGACCAGTCATAGACGCCAAGTACCTACATAAGAAATAGTGAAAGAAAAAAATCAGACTTTGAGTTCTGAGAATATTTGGTTTACAGATTCTGTCGTGATGAACCATAACTCAACCAGGTCAATACCGAAAGCCAAGTCTTTCCCCAAGAAGGTATGTGTGTGACACTACCATGGTCGTGAATCCACTTCCTAGCTCTTGCACAAGCATTGTCCTGACCACCATTAGGCCCCTCCCCTAGAATCCGCATGCAAATGTAGTTGAGGGCTGTGCAGAACATGACGCTGTGACCCTCAATATGAAGTCCCCAGCCACCATCTTCATTCTTCATTAGAAAGCATTCACAGGAAGTTAGCATAGTAAACAAGCTTATGCAGACCATTGGTTTGTCAACTTCAAGCCTTTGTTGATTCGAACAAATGTCAAAAATCAGTACCTGGTGACAGTAGATGTATCGAAGTATTTCTCTACGATGCTCTGCACGGAACACAGTGTCAAGGTGTCCTGTAACGTACATACATATCACCTGGATTTGAAGCAGAAAAAGAAGAAAAAATGTGAAACTTGAAGTGTTTAGTATCTGTGACATTAAAATTTCCAAGAAAATGTCACTCACCAAGGGAGGATCGTAGAACAAGTCTCCAGCATTTTCAGCAGGCCAATGGCCATCACTAGCCTGCAGGGCTGAGAAGAAGTGGACAGCCCTCCTCAATGCATTTGTAGCCTTCTCATATGTGATCTCTTCCCCATCCTGAATTCTAACTGGAGGTATTGTCTGCTTGAAATTTTTCTCCCTTAAAAACTGTAATCAAAGTAAGATTGATATCATCAACTTGCCAGGAATATGTGTTGTGTATGGCTCGTATATATATGGGCGTTCTCTTGAAGTTTTTGGTGTGTTTTTCTAAAAAAGGCACAATTGAAGACACTGATAGCTCTAAGAACGTGATGAATGGCAAAGGAGTTTCTGAATAGAACATGACATATAAGCAATTGAGGCCATGACCTAAAATACGAGTGTGTTTATTCAAATTGTATCTGAAACAGATATATTATATAAAAACGACCCATTTTAGTGGAATTAATGAATTTTTTTAATGTTCTTACTCTTCCTGCATGCAGTCAATGCCACTGCATTCATAATCAAACACCATCACAAAAATTTCCGAGGTCTTTCTTGTACCAACTTGAGTGACTGAGTTCATATATGTAGCAAATTTTCATTTAACCACTCTTCCTTAGCAACTATGATAGCCAAGAAAGAAAGAAAATGAAGGAAAAGAGTATGACTTCGCATTTATATACCTGAAAACGCCAAAGAAGGTCACTACAGGGTTTGACCTCAAACCGATTCTTGTAAAAGTTCTGGCGAGCTTCTTCAACCTCAGCTCGTTCTTCAGGAGTGCCAGCCTCAGGATCGAACTCCCATATCTGCCTCCCCACGTAGTTGTTCGTACTATACAAGTAAGGATCATTGCCACCCTCAGCAATCTTAAGCCTCCACATAGTTTTTATTTCTTCTTCCCTAAATGTTCGAAAGTTGATGCAAATTTACTGCTGATGGTAGCTAACTTCTTTTGTAGGTGTAACAGTCACTTCCTTTATAAAGCTGTAATGGGTGGTTAGTTTAGTTTTGTTCCAAACTGCTTGAAATGGTAAGTATATTATACAGAAGAGTAGTTCAGGAACTGTGTGAGAAGAAAAGGAAGATACATTTGAAAGACAAAACTTGGTAACGTTGTTACGTGCCTGATCCCTTGTTCTTGGAGTTGGATTTTATAGTGTAGGCTATTCAATTACAGATGATGCAACTGTAATTACTAGTAAAGCAAGCGTAATTGAAATAAATTGTGATAACAAGTCAGATTATAATTATAATTATAATATTTTAGAAAAATGAATTATAAAATTTTCATATTAATATATGAGTAAATTATATTTTATATTTGAATTTTATTCAATTTTATAATACTAATTAAAAATTTTAAAATATCATTAAAATTTTAAAATTTTCAATTTGTTGTAATGCAATCTAAGTGTTAATTTTGTTAATTTTACTGCCATAGTGTTATCTAGGTTGGGGGCTCATTGACATGTGAAATCTTAATAAAAATTATTTTGTATTTTTATTAAAACAAATTATTGAAAATAAAAATCATTGCACCACCTACCTATTATTATTTAGAATAACTTTAAAATAATATTTATTAAAATTCATGTATTATTCAATATAATTACGTTAACAAAAATAATGATAATTAAAAATAAAATTTATTTATAATAAATTAAAATATCTAATTAACTTTTATTAAAATTAGTATTATAAAAAATATATATAATATTTCTTTTGTACATTCAAGCTACATGTTTGAAGCTGACAATTTTGACTCAACCTTAATAAGCCAACTAAATTGTTAGAAGAGAAGCGGTATACTTAAGCTGCTAAGAAAATGGTTTTCGCTGAAGGAGAGTTAAAGCTTCACTTGAAAGTTTATATTTGAGAGGGAGATTTTTGAGATTTTAAATGTGTACGAGAATCTCAAATTAGAAAGAGACAGAACTAGTGAGGGGCATATAAATGAAAATGACTCATAAACTTAATATTTTAAAGTTTTAGGTTGAAGTGTGGTGTCAAAGTTTACGAGTATGTTCCCTCACGAAGGCTATAATATAAATCTCTCATAAAAGTAGGCTCTTCATAAGTCCGATCGAGTTTCGATAAACGAACCCAAATCTAAGCTCATTCGACTTTAGAACATATTTGAAAAGTTCAAATTTATTTATTAAGTCAAATTTGAAATTTTTAAGCTCAATCTGAGTCAATATATTAAAAATTGTATTTCTAACAATTTTTAACCGAAATTACGAGTGATATGATTTTTTTACTAATTTTTATTTTCATTTCTTATAATGATGAATTTTGTTGGCTACCTCAAGCCTCATATGCAGGATATATATATATATACACTCTCAAATATGGATATGAATTTTTTACTAATTTATGAAAGAAGTTGAGTATTTAT
This sequence comes from Erythroxylum longipes, assembly GCA_027563885.1. Lineage (NCBI taxonomy): Eukaryota > Viridiplantae > Streptophyta > Magnoliopsida > Malpighiales > Erythroxylaceae > Erythroxylum > Erythroxylum longipes. Next base: position 911,571 of record JAOQMS010000003.1, on the reverse strand, counting down.
CAACATAAAGTAATTGATTGTTTTCAATTAATATTGATTTGAAATTTCTTTGATCAAGGTATAACAATACTTAAAATAATTTTTAAATGTTACTAGGGTACTGATAATAATCCCGCAGGTGTTATTCACAGAAGGTGAGATATAACTGGAAATAAATGTAGTAGATATTCTATGTATAATTGTAATATTGTATGACTAAAGGATTTAAGTTTACAAAAAATTATTTACTATGTTAGTAAAATTATTTTAAAATTTTTAATATTTGAGTAGTCAATGATATATTGTTAGACATTAATCTTAATCTATTATTGTAATTATTTATTAAAATTTAAAGATAAATTAAATTAGTTTAATTAATTCAATTCTAAATATAATTTACTATTGTAATTTATGATCATTCTCAACATATTTAAGAATCTAATAAGTCATACGTGAAAAAAATAATTCAATCAAGTTAAATTTACTTATAAAATTTGAGAAATTATAGAATCAAATATAATATATTTTATAAATAAATACAAGCATTAAATTCTACAAGAGTTAGCACTCTTAGTTAACTTTCTCTATACTATTTATAAAATTATCTCAATATATTAGCGCGAGTATATTTGTATGATTATAAGAATTTGCCATCAACATTTTAAAACATTAGTTTCACAAGCGAATTTAAAAAATAAAATTAATAATAATAAAGTATGATTTATAATTTATATTTACATTATATTTTAAAATTAATTATAATATGGAATTGAAATTTTCTTAATTTTTGAAAAATCATAAAATAAATTTACTTCCTTCTACAAACATAATGAAATCTTGTTTAAATTTTCTGATCATTGTAGGCTTAAATTGGGGGCTCATTGACATGCTAAGTTTCAAATAAATTATTATATATTTTTATTAAAACAAATTATTAATTGCACCACCTACCTATTATTATTTAGAATAATTTTAAAACATGATAATTTAATCTAAATATTTTATTTATTAAAATTTAATGTAATGATATCTAATTAACTTTTATTATAAAAAATTTAATTAAATATAATATTTCTTTCGTACATTTAAGCTACATGTTTGAATCTTAAATGCAAAGACAAAAGGCACCTGCCGACAAGTGTTAGTAAGCCAACTAAATTATTGGAAGAGATATCAGTCCACACAATTCTCTCTGTTTGCCTTAAATGTGTTGATCAGAAAATTGGCACAGAAGATCATGTGACATAGGTGAGACGACAACATCAAACAGTAGCTAGTACGACAACTGGACCAATGAGAATCCTCTCATTCTGATGATGAATTTGACGTAATAGAGACTAAAAACAGAATGACAAAAGACAGATGCTTTGATATTTCATATCATTAACGTATCCTATCTAAATCTGCTACTGAAACCATCTCTCATCTATATTTATAATGCGAATATTCAACTTCATAGTGGTCCAAAATTCAGCATATGTTGAATTTGTTTTATGTTGTTACTGGTTGAATGGATATCTTGAAATGGACTAGCGAAATGATAAGAAAGATGAAAAGTGATGAGATTTCATTAGAACAGCCTTTAATTACTGCATTTGTTCATTATGGAAGAAAAGAAATGATAAAATTCGCAGAATGTCACAGGACCAATACTTGCTAGCTTATAACACCACCTGTTGGGCCAGGAAATATGAGGTTTAGATTGTGTAATACAAAATTGATATTACGTTCCAAATCCTTACTCAATTAGGTGTAATTACGTTCTGAATCGTTATTGTAATAGTTCGTAATCGTAGTGAATTTAAAACCTTGTTAAAACATTTCACAAGGCTAATTAGTCACTTGTACAAGATAAGGAGTCAATACCTTTTGAGGAAAACCACCATCTTCCAATTGAGAATTGACGAGCAACTTTGCAGCTCGATGAAGAGGGGGTGGGATCTCTAAACGCCTGTTAAGAGGAACCAAAATGTTCAAAGAGTTAGATTCATTAGTAAACTGGCAACTACATAGACGATAATGGTCTAATTTTTCTGAATGAATTATATGTCACAAAGTGACAATTTTAATGACTTTTTAACGTTCATTATTAATTAATTTAAAATTATATTACATTGTATACAAAGTAATTATTGATTACGTGAAAACTAATAATGAATTATGTAATGAAAACTAATAATGAACTACGTAACTGAAATAAAAACTTAATAGCCTCCACAAATCTTTCTTCCTCACTTGACCGCTTGATTATACTAAAACTTTCAACTACGCACAGCAGAAATTTGGAGCAGTCATAAGTGAGAGCCGATATTAACATCCCAGTTAAAATACTAATTACTACAAGTTCGTAGCTGTCCTGTATGAAAACAACTAAACATGTGATGCGTCACTCAGCTGAGACTTAGGCTTGGTTTGCGGGAGTGGGAGCGGTTGATAACCTGCTGAAATCAACCTGCTTAAATGATATGTACTAATAAGTACTTATGTGTTTGGGATTGCTGTTTTGGTAACTGCTGAAATATGAAAATAAGTGTTTGGCAAGTGCGGTTGCGGTTGCGGTTGCTGAAAAGAGATAAAATGACTAAAAAGTCCATTGATTTAATAAACTATTAATTATTGTATAAATAATTAAAAAATATATTATTAGTCATATAAAATTAAAGTTATAAATAAAACATATTAAATTAAAATAAGAAAATATAAATAAAATAAACTTAGTAAATAAATATTTCAAAAAAATACATTATTAGCCATATAAATTCAAATTATAATATTAAATTATTAAATTAAAATAAGAAAATATAAATAAAATAAATTTATTAAATAAAATATTTCACCTTACTTAAATACTATTGACAAAACTTCATTCTATTAATTAAGTAAGGGCATAATGGAAAATACTAAAATATCATAAGGTTATTATTGGAAAGTAAAATTTTCACCGCATAAGCAGTTTCCTACCGCAGGCCCCTTTCTGTTTATCTATTTCTGCGGTGGCACCGCAGTTTCGCCCAACCTGCGGTTGTCGGCCACAAATCCAAACGTGTGGCTGTGTTTGAAAACTGTGGTGAATAAGTACTTATCCCCACCGCACCGTAGATCCAAACGCAGCCTAACTAGAGAAATTACTAGATTCCTCAATTGCTTATTTTGATATCCAACTATTGTTTTACTAGTTCGTGTTCAATAAATGAAAAAGTGCATGAATAACAATATAATTAAGTTTATAAGCATGGCCACCTTTCCTAAACCAGAATGTATCCATTTTAGGATTGTAGCGTACAGTGTTGAAAATTTCTACAGTCATCATAGGGTATATCGACACATCATAATGAATTAACCGACCCCAACCAATGTTCACAGCCAATCTCTCAATGTTTCGTTTTAATCCTAGAGTCTCTAACTGTTCAAAATCAAAGTATCTAGGAGGCGTTAATTGTTGGACCTAGGTCTCGATTCGGATTTTATGGCGACTAAGCGCCACAATTGGGATTTAATGAAATAATAATTAAATAAATTTGGGAACATTTTAATAAAATAAATTATAACATATAATTAAATTAAAATTTAGATAAAGGAAAAATTCGTGGTGATACTTTTCTGAAATAACAATTAATAATAAAATGTCATTAAAAAAATTTAGACATGGAGATAAATTAAAGTAGGGGCCGAACAACATAGATATATACTTATGGATTTAACAACTTAAAGAAGAAACAAAAGTGCAAAGCTCACGAGTGTGAGACTTTTCTCTCACACCCGTGAGAGAAAATGACAAAAGAAAAAGTCACAGGTGTGAGAGAAGAGTCGTGGGCATGAGAGGGAAAACAAAAATGTCACGAGGGTGAGGGATTATGCACGGCTATGAGGAAGAAAATGAAAATGTCATGGGCCTGAGAAAGGATTTTCACGGGTGTGAGGTAAGGAAAATAAGAAGAAAGTCACGATAGCGACATTGAATGAATAGTGCAGGGTAGTGAGAGGCTTGTTGCGATCACGACATTGCTGCTTCATTCGGATTATCGTGATTGCAACTCGTTGCGATCGCGACTTCCCTTCTATACACACTGATTTCAAAACTTCCTAACTTTCAGTCCAGAAATTCAAAAATTACAAACTTTATGTCATTAGAAAGCTAGGAAAAAGATCTACAACTTTTATGAAGACACTTTTGTCTATTTTTGCCTAGGTCAGTGTAGTTTATTCCTCAAAGATTTCAGATGTCATTTTAACCCTTATACTCTATTTTCATTCATCTACTATCAACATTTATAAAAATATGCAAAACCAGTAACTGCAAAACCCGAATCCAACTTTCCATTCCATACATACAACTTCCATATAAACAATTTTACTTAAAGCAAATCCAACCCAAAAGCCATCAAGCAACAAAAATTTCATTTGACAAAATATAACTTTTTAGACATACATGAGAGAATCTCTGCAACTTTTCTGTCAACTTTCAACTAACAGAGTTCTTGCACCACTCTATATTACAAATTCCAAAACCACATCAGTAGCAAAATGTAAAAAACTTTCATAGATGCTCATGCTTGAAATGATTCTAAATGCCAATAATTTCTGAACTACCTAGATAAGTTACAAATGATAAAAATACTTAGAGTCTGCTGAAGTTTTGCAAAGTTTATTGCTAATCTGCTTTTTCTTCACCTGAGGAGTGGAAAAATAGTGGGGTGAGCTAGGAAGCTCAGTGGCTAATATATTTATAGCCATAGATAATGAACCACACACATTCAAGTATATATAGATATATATAAACCACAAGCTAAACTTAGTATATCACATTCAAAATTTAAAACTTTC
>JAOQMS010000003.1:860238-877441 GCA_027563885.1 Erythroxylum longipes | reverse complement strand
TCTATCAAAACAAGAAAACTAGACAAAGAACTCACCTAAGCTTTTCCTTCTTCTTCCTTCTCTTTTTCTTTCTCCTTGCTTCGGTGTCTCCTTCTCTCCTTCTAGGTTCTTCTACGATTTTTCACTTCTTTTCTTCCTTAACACTCACAACTCATCTCTTCTTTTGTCTTATTATCTTAAGACAACTTTTTGAGTTTTCACTCTTTGCCCTTCCTTATTCATGAAATTCTTACTAACTCCTTTCTTTACTTTATACCACCTTACCAAAATTCATAATATACCACATTAAACTCCAAAAATTTCTACTTTATAAATTCTAATTTATTTCCATGCTTGATAATCTAATAAAATAATTAAAATAAAATAAAATAGAAAAATTTTAAAAGCGGGATCCAACAGTAGTCATCAATAAATAACAAAAATACTTAAATCTGTTTGCTCCACTAATCGGAGCTAGGCCCCAAACATCGGAATGAATCAAAGAAAATGGAACATCCACCTTTTTATTTGCAGGAGAATACGTGTTTTTATGGCTTTTGGCCAACAAACAAGTTTCACAATGAAAAGAAATATTACAGCTAAATAATGAAGGAAACAAGGCTTTTAAGTAGCTATAGGAAAGATGACCTAGCTGGCGGTGCCATAATCATAGCTGCCTATTTGGAGTTCTGTGAGCATGGAGAGTAATCCCGGATCTCGACACTTCATCAACATAATACAGTCCATGACGCTCATTACCACGCCCAATAATCTCCTTGGTTCGAATATCCTGCAAGATACAAAAATTTGGATGCATCAAAATAGTACAATTTAACTTCTTCGTTACTTGACTGATTGATAATAATTTGCATGATAATGCTGGAACAACAAGGCAATTAGGCAGTTTCAGAGTTGGGGACAATTCAATAGTTCTTGCGCTGCTAATCGAAAAGACACCCCTATTAGAACTTTAAATTCAGGTTTTTAGGTGTACTGGAAATTTCAATATCCCTCATGTCATAAGTCAATGTATTTGTAGCGCCACTATCAAAAATCCAAGCCCCATTTTTTTCTACCCCAAAATCTTCCTTAGTTATGCATGCAATACTTTCTAGAGGACTAAAAAGATTGCTAACTGAAACTTGGGAACTAAATATTTCTGAATCAGCCTTTCAGGGACCAACAGAATTAAAAACCGAAACTGAAGGACCAGAACTACTACTATTAAAAATTGTAGGACTTGAGGGTAATTATTCCCAAGTCCTACATTACCTCCACTTACAGAACCCTTATCAGTTGCTTCCTCTCTTCTGCGCTACGCGCCGTCGCTGCAAACTCACTAGACATCTCCGGAAATCCCTCCGGCTCGAGCTCCTCTCTCTGCGCGAAATGGTTGCCGCCACCGGCGACCACTTAGTTTCCCCGGCTAGTAGCGGCTGACTGCTGAAATGGTAGCGGCTGTGGAGATCGATGGGTGCCTTTCTCCTTCTCCTTTTTCGGACACCACTCCGGGTAGCCATGGATCTTGAAGCAATTATCCCGGGTGTGCCTAGTTCCTCCGCAGTGGCTATATGTAAGCCGATCCCGATCGTCCCCTTCGAATTTTCGGCAGAGTGATGAGCCTCCGTCGGCTTCTGACCGCCCTACTCCTCTTGCTGCTAGTCCAGCACCTATGTCCCCTGAGGCTATGTCGCCATTTTTCGGTAGATGAACTGTCACCTGGAATGCCTCCCGGCAGATGGCAGAATACGCCTTTTCAAGAGACGGACCGGTCTTGGTTGAGTAATTCTCGCCGGACTGGGTCAAATCTCTCCTGCAATCCAGACAAAAATTGGTACAACCTTTCCTCTTGTATCACTCGATTATAGATTTGAATGCTTTTTTCATCTTCCATCGGGTTTGGACGCAATTCATCAATCTCCTGCCATATTCCTTGCAAACTAGTGTAGTATAACTCGACTGTGGAATCTCCCTGTGTAATTCGGTTGGCTCTGTTCTTTAATTCACATACTTGCAAACTGTTGGTTCCATTGTTATATGTTGCTAATAAAGCTTCCCACAGTGATTTTGCACTTCTGTACCGTATGAAATTAGGTACTAATATTGGCTCGATTGACTGTATAATTCAGCCGAACACCATACTATCACTAGCTTCCCACACTGGGAAAGATGGATCGTTCACTGTCGGAGGAGGTGGTTGTCCGGTTATGTGCCTTGCCTTGCCCTCCCGGTGATCAAAACAGTCATCAGCTGAGACCACAGGACAAAATTTCTATCATTTAATTTTATTGTGAATCCTGGATTGGAATTCTCTGCATTGTTTTGAGGCTACTGTATCTGAGTTTTTTGGATTAACTCTAAAATTTGTTTTGACACGTCAGAAACTGCCCCTGGAGCCTCTGGAATGGACGAGTCACCGACATCCATGGTAGGTTGGTGGGTGATGATTCAGGTACTGAATCCAAAATCAGGATCGATCTTGCTCTGATACTATGATAAAAGACAAATAATAGGATAGGAAAGAAGGTTCTGTATTTCTCATTCATAGAATATTGTACATTAGGCCTACTATTTATAGAAATATGGAATACAGAAGAACAGAAGAATAAAATCTGTACAAAATCTAAACTGAAAAAATCCTATCTTTATACAAACTAACTTTAATCCTATCTTCAACAGAGGGAAACCACCATCTTCCAATTGAGGATTGATGAGCAAGTTTGCTGCTCGATGAAGAGGGGTGGGATCTCTAAACGCCTGTTAAAAAGAACCAAAATTTTCAAATAGGTAGATTCAATAGTAACTAGTAGCTACATAGTAATGAACACAAAGTAATAATGACCTAACTTGTCTGAATGAATTATATGTTACAACGTGACAATTCTAATGAGTTTTTAACGTTTATTATTAATTAACTTAAAGATATATTATATTGTCTATAAATTAATTATTGATTACATGAAAACTAATAATGAATTATGTAATTGAAATAAAATCTTAATAGTTAGTGTTGTGAGATAATTCCATACTAATCTTCTGGCTCTATATATATAAATCAGATAAATTATAGTTTAACTCTTATAAAAATTAAAAACTTTTTGATATAACAATTATGAAAATGTGAATGCAACTTCAAATAAAACTTTATTTTTAACTATTATTAATAATTTATGAATATGTGAAATGCTCTGATGGTCAAGTTATTATTTCTAATACACATGTAGTGATATTGTAATATAATTATAGAAGCAAAACCATCGATTACAATAAGGGAAGGTTTTGTTTATGAGGTGTGAATTAAATATGCCTAAATTATCACATTTTTCTCTATAATTCAATTTTTCATATTTGACAAGTAAAGTGGAAAAATATTAATTACACTTTTGTATTTGAAAAACTCGACTGAAAGTTCCCAAAATTTATATATTAATAGGATAAAAGGATATGAATATGAGAAATGGACCATACAAAATCATCAATACTTTCCGTATTTATTGTTTTAATTCTTTAATTACCACATAATAATTGTATTCTTAACATACCTTTGTATTTTCAAATTTCAAATAATTTTTTTAGAAAATAAATATTTTTCATACTTATCTTTAAAAAGGTTACACATAATTTTTTGTCGCCGAGTTTATTTAACATTTAAAAAAAACATTTTTATGTTGCAGATTAGTATTGTGTCACATTATTAGAAAATATTTTCTCATCTTTCCAACTTTAATATATAGATATATAAATAGAATATACAATTGGCCACAAAATGAGACTATAATATAACTTCTCATAGGTTAATATTTAAACTAACAAACAAGATATTGCGACTTCCCACTTCTTTTAATGCTAAGATTGACTTAGAGTCTCATACTTTAGCTAGTGGATGGACATGGAACAAGCTTGCGGTATTCTGCCAGAGCCCATAAAGGGAAGACATTTTTATACATGCCAAAGTGTAGCATGCAATTAGAATGAAAAGTTCCCATAAGTTCCTGCCAGAAACAACAAATTAGTGATAATTAGAGCAAATGAATCTCTAAATCTAATCATAATTTCCATAAGTTTAATTCCTTAAAGTTACGTGAAATTTTTTATTTATAAGAGACATCATTTGTTAGTATAGAAGTTAAATTGACATTCCAATTCATTTAAAAACAAAAAAAAAATCATAAGAACTTTATATGAGTTGATATATTAATTTAACTACATACTAATTATAAGAGTTGTGTTCCATCAAAAAAAGAGGATCTTTAAAGAAGATTCTTAATTAGATTTAGGTTATCAAAATCTTAATTAGATTTAATAATTCTTTCTATTTGAATGTCAATTAAAATAACTCTTAAACACCATTAAGTAAAATATATGAATCAAACTTAAATTTTAATAAAAAAATTTAAAGATTAAAATATATCTTTTACCTTTAAACAAGGAGATGATACCTTTTTTATATATAAAAGAATCAAAATTTTGTTGAATTAAATTAGAAAATAAGTAGAATGTATATGTTATTAGACAGAGTAGAAATATCATAATTCAAATTATTCTTACCTAATCTACTCTAAAGTCAATGGATCAAATCTGATTTAATTGAATTTTAGATTCTCTCTCATATAAATAGGCTTACGTTGTGCTTTATGTGCAACGTTCATGTTAATCACCCATCGTAATTAATCTAGATCCTTAAGTTCAAAAAATTTGGCCATGTCAATAGATCAGTTAGGGTCCATGTTAAGCACTTATGTGACTAATATAGATGTTTAAATTAAAAAAAGGCTAAATCAACAAAATTAATAAGATTCTGACAAGATTTTTAATAATTGTTTTTTTTTATATTGTCAAACATTAAAATCTAATTTAAACTTTAGTGGAGACTTTAAAATACAAAATTTACCTTCAGTCTTTACATTTTATTAGAACAGTAAACAAAGTTGGTGTCTTGTGAAAAATATGCAGTTGATACCTGTTGAGGAAAATCACCATCTTCCATTTGAGAATTGATGAGCAACTTTGCAGCTCGATGAAGAGGAGTGGGATCCCTAAACGCCTGTTAAAGGGACCAAAATGGTTTTGCACATGTTCAAAGAAGTAATGAACAGAAAGAAATAATGATCTAACCTGTCCTGAATGAATTAATCCCATCATAGCCCATGCAGTTTGAGTTAATGTGGATCGATTTCCTTCGAGAGGGGTATAAACCTGAAAGTAATGAATTATATCATATAAGATCTCTATTTGATACTTCACATTTCTTCAAGTCACTCTATATTCTTCTGTTACACACCGTATTAATTAGGAAAGGTAAAATAGTATGATCTTATCTCGAAGTCAACGAATAAAATCAGATTTGACTGAAATTTGGGTTGTAAACAGTATGATTTTGTTGAACTTAAAATTTAATCGGGGTTCAGACATTTTAGGCCTAGCCATAGCCAAAAAAATTAGACTCGGACTTAACTCAACTGTGGAATTTACCTTGTTTGAACAGGAAAGGTAGCTCTCACCCCAACCACCATCCTCACATTGCATTTGCAGTAGAAAATCAACGCCTTTCCTCACTGCCAAGCAATTTGTATAAGTCTTTCCAGCAGCTGTCAGCCCCACAAGTGCAAACCATGCCCCATAAGTGAAACAAATTCCCCAATTTCCATTCCTGTATAAAATGCCAAAGTTAAACTTTGTATATCCATGCTAAAAAATAATGGTTCCTTCTAGGTTTTAGATTACATACTGAGCTGTAATTGCAGCTACGATGTTGATATGTTATCGCAATTTATTGTAATTACACAGGTAAGTAACATAACTCACAATTCAGAATTCAAAAATTTTGTTCCACCAGACTAATTTTGTTTTTTGCAGAGGAGCACGTACCATGAACCATCTGGATTCTGAATTTTTTCCAGATATTGTATAGCATGTTCTATGAACTTGTTAATTTCTTTCTTCCTGTGTTCAGGGTACAGATTCTTGAACATGATCAATGCCTGGATTGAAGATGATGTGCACTCAAGGTACCTAATTCAATAATCATGTCAACTATCAAATGACTGCGAGTGAGTGATATTATAGGCCAGAGGTCTAAAGACTTACTCGTGCTCAACAACAACATTCTCTGCGAACTCTATGGGGTTGAACATCTACACAGAAAAGAAATGGTGAAAAAAAGAAGTTGGATTGTGTTGAGAAAGGTGTTCCTGAGACTAACCTCCATCCATTTCGGACCTCGTACGTCCTCCCAAGCTGTTACACCGCCATTTTTAGCCTATAATTTTCTTTTACTCAAATTACAAAAGAGTAGTGAAGCTCCAGAATTAACTGTGCACCTCTACTGGTAGTAAAGAAGGGATTGAGAAACATATTCTGATAATCCAAGTTACCAACTTACCTGCATGGAGAGTATTACATTGACAGCATTATGTAACCTTTGAAGCTCCATTTTCTCAGCACCCAGTTGTGGAGACAACATAGTAGCTAATAGAACGCACTGAGAAACATGAAACAAAAGTCATGGAGAGTTATTATCAATGGCATTGCTTCAACCGATCATCTTAATTAAATTCAATGAACTCAATTACCTTCAATGCTTCTGCAGTGCAATCAGAAACTTGCCAACCTTGATCTCTATCAGAAAAAGTCCATGAACCTTTAGAAATGTGTCGATACATACTTTTGAAGTCACCGGAAGGATTATCCAAGACCTTTAACATTCATGTGAAAACCAAATGAGTACATCATACAAAAAACTTATGCCTACATCAAAAAAAAAAAAAAACTTGCTTGAGTTATGGAACCTGAGAATTCCTTATAAAATCATATGCTTTTCTTAGTGTTGGCTTCAGTTCATCAACGAGGTTACTTTCAAGCAAAGCTTGAAAGCCAAAAGTAGCATCCCAGAGTTGACTACCAATACTCTGCATGTGAAATGTTGCATCGAACCCTTATTCTACAATAGTAAATGTTGTATGTATATATATAGTCTAACCTGAACTTTCATTCCATCTTCTTCAAGCCATAAATAATCTGGAACTCTAGCAAGGTGTTTCTTGAAGGAATCACCGTTAGGATCTTCAACCCAACAGGCAAGCATGCACAATGTCTGCAATTATATTGCCATACAAATAGTATTCATCAAGTTGTTAAATTGCGGATTGTAGCTGCAACTACTTGTATTAAAAGAGCAATTATGATAAATTCCGATGATGGTGAGTGACGCAGTGTATAGCGTTTGATTTTTCAAGCCGCCAAGGTTTTATCATGTCCTAAGTGACCTGCTAGTCCCCCTACATGCAAATCTCGAATTACCTTCTTTCTTAAGAATGTTCTAGGCAAACACAATTGGTTGTCATACATCAAGTAACCATCATTGATATATGTTAGAGAATATATAAAACCAATTAAGTTGGCCTCATACAATAGCTTAAGCTATTGTGGTGAAATGGTCGCTTAATATGGTATCAGAGCCTCTGTGACCAAGTGGTCATAAGTTCGAATCCTACCACCTACCTATTAAATTAAGCACAAGGTAAAGTAGCCCTGTACAAGTTTTAAGCCTAAAGGGCTTTCACTTGAGGGGGTGTATTAGAAAATATATAAAACCAATTAAGTTGGCCTCACACAATAGCTTAAGCTATTGTGATGAAATGGTCGCTTAACAATATAAAATCTGTCGATAGGCACACCATGAGAAACTTTGTCCCAAGCCTCTGCGAAGTCGTCATCATGTTCATAACTGTCTCGTAGTTGCTCAAAGCCCACAATTTCATTACTGAGAGTAAGTAATAAGGATGCCCTCCTACTCAAAGCATCCGTGACTTTGTTTTGTACTCCTGACTTGTGCCTTAAATTGAACGAAAATTTTTATAAAAATTGACACCACCTCGCAAGCATATCACTACTAATCCGCTTTTGGTTATTCAAATAGTTTAAGGCCTTATGATCTGAATATAACACAAACTCCTTAGCGACCAAGTAGTGCTCCCAATTTTTGAGCGCTCGCACCACCAAATATAATTCTTTGTCGTAGGTACTCCACTTTCTCCTGGCATCACTAAGTTTTTTGCTAAAGAATGCCACTGGCTTTTTCTCTTGTGAGATTACAGCTCCTATTCCCACTCCACTAGCATCGCAGTCAACCTCAAATAGCTTGTTAAAATCTAGTAAAGCTAATACTGACATGCCTTTCTTCAAGCACTCTGTCATGGGCGCCGCAACGGTGCTAAAATTTTTGATAAACCTTTGATAAAAGGTCACCAAATTATGAAAACTCCTCAGTTCCCCAACATTGTTTGGTGTTGGCCAATCTTTGATTACCTTAACCTTTGCTTCATCCACCTTTATCCCATCCGCAGACACTATATACCCTAGGAATAACAACGTATCTGTCATGAAATTGCACTTCTTAAGGTTGATGTATAATTGGTTGTCCATTAAGGCTTGTAGCACATGCTGTAGGTGTAACAAGTTTTCCTGCTCCGAATGACTATAAATCAGGATATCATCGAAATAAACCACAACAAATTTACCAATAAAAGGCTTGAGTACCTGATTCATCAACCTCATGAAAGTACTTGGTGCATTAGACAACCCAAATGGTATTACCAACCATTCATATAGGCCCTCTTTTGTTTTAAAGGTCGTCCTCTATTCATCACCTAGCCTTATGGGAATCTGGTGACATCCATTCTTCAGATCAATCTTCAAAAATACCGTCGCGTCATATAAGTGATCCAACATGTCATCCAACCGCGGTATAGGAAATTTATACCTTGCTGTGATCCGATTAATAGCTCTACTATCAATACACATCCGCCAACTTTCATCCTTCTTTGGATTCAATAATGTCGGGACTGTGCAAGGTCTCATACTCTCTTATATAATCCCCTTTCCTAATAACTCCTCCACATTTTCCTTTAAAATCTCACTTTCTTTAGGATTCATTTGATAATGTGGCAACTTCGGTAAACTAGATCCGGGAATAAGGTCTATATGGTGTTGGATATCCCTCATAGGGGGTAACCCATCCGGGATATCATCTAGCATCAACTCTTTGAACTCTTATAGTAGGGGTTGTATTATCTCTGGGTACTCCTCCATTTGAAACTCTGCCTCACTCGTCAACACCTGTTTGACCACTAATGCATGTACTTGTGTTTCCTTGATCTCCACTTCGAACCTTTTGGCTATAGATAAGAAAGCATTACCCTAAGAGGTAGAAGTCTTGGCTTTAAGCGGTAGGAGCATGTACTTGACCCCATCCTTCTCCAATTGATATTGGTTGCTCCTTCCTGAATGTTGTGCATCCTCATCAAACTGCCACGGTCTTCGAAAGAACAATTGACAAACATCCATGTCAGCAATATCACAATATACTTCATCTCTATACCTACCACTGGAGAATGGAACTCTACACCTCTCTGTGACTTCTATCTTGTCTACTGCGGTTTAATCCACCCCAAGGTATAAGGATTAGGATGTTTTTCCACTGGTAATCCTAACCTCTTTACTGCCCCCTTTCCAATAATGTTCTCGTACCTTTCTATATCAATGATAACTCCAAATACCCTGTCATGAATGGTACATCTTGTGCGGAATAGTTGATTTCTTTGGGTTCGGTCTTCTTGCTTAGTTGCTAACATTGGTTTCCTCGACATCCTCATCTGCATCTGTGTCAGAAAGGCCTAACTCAAGCTAACTTAAGAGGGGAGGTTTGCACACTATTATAAATTGTTGAATGCTCTTATAGTTGTCCGATGTGAAATTCCTGACAATTTGCTTTGCAAGCGATTCCCTCGTCTTCTTCGTCCCACTTTACAAAGTTAACTGTCTTCCTCAAAGGACACTCATTAAATCTGTGTCTAGATTAACTACACTTGAAGCACTTCCCCACACTGGTTTAGCATAGGGGTTCTCAGATATATTCATCTCCTTATCTCGAGCCTCAACCATAGGCCTTTTTCCCATAACTTTATCCTTAAAACTCCGCATCTCATGACTACGGGGAGTATGCTCCTACACAGCTTTGTATTTATCAGTAGATGTTGGAGTCCTATAGCTCTCTACACTCCTTCTGCTACACTCCTGCTGCATTATCTCCACCTTTAAGGCCATGTTCTGCGCTTCCGACAGCGTGCGGATAACCTGTACTCCAATTCTGTCCCGAAGTGCTGGTCTCAACCCTTTCAAATATCAAACAACTACTGTCCTTCTGATTCCGGAAGGTTGTTTCTCTCCGACAACCTCATGAACTCTGGGGTATACTTGTGCACTGTCCTTCCTCCCTAACTGCACCGTTGATATTACTGGAATAGAATTTGCTCATAATCTGGTACTAAGAATTTCTGCTTCAATAGAAACTTCATTCTATATACGCACGGGTCCTTTCCCTTTGCGCTCCCTCCGTGACTGAATCTTTTCCCACCATGCCAAAGCTCCCCCTTTCAGTCGACAAGCCATAATCCGAACTCTTTTCTCTAGTGCAATCTCTAGATATTCAAAGAATCTGTCAATTTCTGTAAGCCAGTCTAAAAAATCTTCAATACTCAGACTACCTTTAAAATAGTGGATATCAACCTTCAGTCTAAAATTCCCCGCGTCTTTATCTTCAAATCCACCATAAGCATCTTTCCTCCTATGCCCATCATGTTGTTGAAACTGCCCAAGTGTATTCGGCTCATAGGAATCTTCCGAATCCTCCTCATAGATTGGCTATCTCCTCTCAGGCACAATTCTACCCATAGGTTCACCACGAGCCATCTCCACCCCTGGTCTTCTACAATTATCATGCATCCTGCATGTATCAATTCCTAAAGCATCCAAATGTTCCACAATCTCTTCAAGATGCTCCTCGAAACGCCAAAATCTATGTTCTATCTGTTGCTTCAGATGTTGCTCCAAAAGTTGCAACGCTTCGTCTCCTAAAAAAGGAGCCCTAGCCTCATGACAATGTCACGAAGACCGTTGCTACCACTCCCATTCGACATCCTTGCTCTGATACCACTTGACGCAGCATATAAAGTTCAATTTTTCAAAAGTTGTAAGAAACTCTTTGAAGAACCAAAGAAAATTCAATAGAAATCTGAAATAATGTTTTCAAATTGATCCGAAGTTGCCGCAAAGTGACTACAAAGATAATATAAACTCTAAAAGATGAAAAACCTAAGGATAAATAAGTCTTTTACTAATAAAACAATTAAAACTATTAAAACACCAGTAAAACTGAACTACTAAAACATCACTAGAACTCCGTGTCAGTGAGGACGGAAACTGCTATTACAACTCGTAATTTAAAACTTTGATACTTACTAATAAGAGTTATATTATCCAATTCTAGTAATCTTATTCATTACCTTTTCAACACATCCAATGCAAATATATCGACTATTTTCATCCTCATAATGGATGTGCTTCATTGTTACTTCAAGAGCCTTCTCTCTAACCAATTTGTTAAGCGGCCAACGAGTCAGTAAAGATTCTGAGAGTACATAGAGACCATCCCAGATGAAGTCTTGAAGCCTTGAATGGCGATAATAGACATCCTCCTGAAAAAAAGAAAAGCAAACACACTTGTAATATTAATTATCTGATTATGAGTACAATATAAATAGTATATATAGGTAGCTTCTTTGAAGATAAATTTAGATAAACTAGTTAAGAACCTTTGCACATAAATGGCGGGCTGCTTTCCAGTTAATGGTTTCATATGGTTGAGTGAAGATTTCTTCCCTCAGCTGCAGAATGAGAGGTGTGATAGGGCCAACAAACCTCTTACCATATAAGTATGACATTGGCATGTATATCAGTCGACTGTAACACCAAAAATTGCCTGCAGGTTTTGAATTCAATATCTCATGTGATTGCAATTACATGTTATTATGATAATTACAGATCAAGCAAGCAGAATTTTTAATAATATAGATATCGATATGATTAAAACTTTTCTCAAGAACACTATTGATTCGCTGCTTTTTCATCATATAAAATGGTCATTTTGGCTTATTTCCTCGAAATTTCCTTAAAATATTTGACAATCTTCCATTTGGTAAATTGCTAACCTATATTCATGGGAAAGGTAGGCAAAATCTGAGCCTCTGGTACCAGTGGAATGCATCCAGACCAATCAAAGAGACCCAGTATCTAAAAAACAAAAGAAGACCAAATAAAATGTAAAATCTGTGATTGCAAGACCTTATTTATAGCTAATTCTAACAGTTTCCTAGTAGGAATTTAATTAGATAGATACCGCTAGCCAAATCTTTCCCCAAGATAGTATATATGCAGCTCCTCCATTGTCAACAATCCACTTCCTAGCTCTTGCACAGTCAGTATCATCCACTCCTTCTCCAAACATACGCAAGCTAACGTAATTGAAGACTGTACAAAACATGTTGCTGGGACTCTCTAGGTGCAATCCCCACCCACCATCTTCATTCTGCAACATAACTCTTATCTAATCAAGATACTGCATTACATACTTGGTCCTTCGAAATTGGACCATCATGTTAGATTAATCCCACATTCAGCCACATCCAAAATTTTAAATTATATCGATCAAGTGATGCATACAATAATTACAACAAATTTTAACTCTCAATTTAAAATTTTTATTATATAAATGAGTAAAGTATTCGATATTCTGCTGTGGTTTAATTAATTAAAAAAACTTATATTTAAAATTCTCAAAACTATCTTTAAAATTCTCAAAACTTATCTTTAAAATTCTCAAAATTCAAAATTGGATCATCATGTTAGATTAATCCCACATTCAGCCACATCCAAAATTTTAAATTATATCGATCAAGTGATGCATACAATAATTACAACAAATTTTAACTCTCAATTTAAAATTTTTATCACATAAATGAGTAAAGTATTCGATATTCTTTTATTAAAAGTAACAATAAAATACTTACAGTATGAATATCTCATATGGAATAATAAAATATTATTAATATAAAAATCCAACCTAATTCCTAAACTCAAACTAATTAAGCTCGACTAAAACTAGTCATTTATTATAATTATCTTTGATTGTTAGTTTAAATTACATTTATTTAATTTAGTTTAGATTAAATAATTGGATTGGATCATTAAGTCATTATTAAAATTTGATTGATTCACATGTGATGTTTATGTTTAGTTTTTTTTTAAAACCAAATTTTAGGATAAGAAGTTTTTCAAAATATTAAAATTACAAAAATTGAAAATACTTTTAAATTATTTAAACTACAAAAGAGTCTCGTATTTCTAGCTCTTATATACATACATACCTGATGATTATAGGCGTAGCGTAAGATTTCTTTACGGTGCTCGGTAGGGAAAAGAACATTGAGATGTCCGGTTATGTAGGCAGTGAAGGCCTACAATTGAACCAATGTTTTGTGTAATTAACTTAAGCCAAGGATTAGTGCAATATCTCAACCTACTGAACTCGTAAAAATAGCAGACAATATAAGTTTGATGCTTGATGGGATTATTGTAATTACTTCCTAAATGCGCATGCCAAAGTAAGCATACCATTAGATCTAGTGGTCCAAAAGTTTTAAAAATAAATAATATATTATTTAAATATGCTTCCCTGAAGCGCAAGTTTCAATAAATACATTATGTTATAAACTCATCAATAAGTTATAACATATCATAAACTCACTATAAATGAGGGTGATGAGATTTAGAAAAATGCATAATATAATAAATTCAACAATAAATGCAACATGTAATAAATTCATCATAAATAAAGATAGTAAAAATTGAACTTGAGACCTTTCAATGACATACTCACTAAGAAATTATTCAACCTAAATGTTTTAACTGATATTATGTATTATTTTAACTTTTATGAGATTGAGAACATTCTTCATCAGAATTCGAATGCTTCTTGTTAAGATAAACATATTTGTACAAATCATCATGAGTTGACAACATTGTTTTGTGTTTACTTACAAAGATCGGGAAGAAAAACAATATGCCTGAGTTTTCAGATGGCCAATGCCCGTCGTCTCCCTGCAAAGCTGACAGGAAACTTGCAGCTCTTCTTACTGTAGCTGTGACCTTCTCGTACGTTTTCCCTTCTCCATCGCCAATTTTCACTTGGGGTATTGTTTGTTTGAAGTTTTTCTCCCTGAAAACCTGTACAAACCTTAAAAAGGTGATTATGGAAGAAACTATCAAACAGGAACGTGCTTATGTTTATATATATACCTGGAATTTCCAAGGAAGGGCGGAGCTGGGCTTGACATTGAACCTGTTTTCATAAAAAATTTTGCGAGCTTCTTCTACCTCAGCTCTCTCTTCAGGAGTACCAGCGTTTGGATCAAACTCCCATATCTGTCTACCAACATAGTTGTTTGTGGAGAATAAATAAGGGTTATTGCCAACTTCACCAATCCTTAGCCTCCACATATCTTTCTTCCTTACTTGGCCGTTTGAGTATGCTAAAACTTTCAACTACACACAGGAGAATTTGGAGCAGTCCTAAGTGAAAGGTGGAATTCAAGAAATCGAGAACTGTTTAGCTGTCTAAGCATTCGAAAGAGAGATTGAGCACTGAAAGCAGCTTTAATGATGGAAGAAAGTGAATGCATGTAATAGTAATAGCTCGGTAATAAAGATTGGGTTCCTCGAAGTGCTCACTTTCTTCTTCTTGTTTTCTTTAGTCAGTTATTGAATTTTATGTCATTATTGTCAATCTTGTTTTCGTGTGAAATGGGAAGTGATTTACAAGGAAGCTAACTATGCACCAGTTGATTTTTAAATTAATTTTTTGCCATTTTAATTTTTTCCCTCTATGCATTATAAAAAATAACAAATAGTATACTCAATTATTAAAATGGCACATCTGCTGGAGACATACTCTTAAGTGGTAGCATAAATGCCAATCGATGATTTGGCATAAAAATATGAGATATGAAATTCAGGAGATCTAGAGAAAAACAAAATATAAGAGTTAGACAAATAATTATGTTTGAATCAATGTTTTAAAAATCATATTAGAAGTTAAATCGGTAACACAAGAAGTATAAGATTTAAAAGATTCAATTAATATTAGAATGTCATAAAATATGCTAAAGAATGAATAAAATTAAAGAATTTAAAATATAGTTGAAAAAATTACTCTCACCTATGAAAGAATTTAAAGTTTAATTGAAAACGATATTATTAAATAAAAATTAGTCAATTTATTTTGATTTATAAGAATGTATTGATTGAAGAACGTATTGATTTATAAAAATTAGTTAATTAATTAATTAACTGATCGATTTTTAATAAAAAAAATTATTGAAATAAATTGAAATCAAAAAGTTGAATTTTTCAGATATTTTAAAGTTGAACCGACTAAATTTTTTAATTATTTGTTTAAAAAAGGAGTTCCTATATAATTACTATAATTGCTTATCATTTTACTAACGGTTCTAAATTTCTCAACTTGAGTTCAATATTGTAACTCTTGGCTCACTTCAAAATTTAAGAGAATTTCAATTTTTAAGGTTATTTAATAATTGATAATTGTTGCAACCCCATTAGTTAATAAATTAAAAAGAGGTATTCGTGAGAGTTTTAACTCTTGTTTATCATTTTGCAATAGGAAAGTGTTAAATTTTATATCCGAAAATATAGAAGAGTTCATAAACTTGTACAAAAATTTATTAATCAATACTTAATTATTTTTCTAAAATTTAACCTTTTAAAGTTTTAATTGTGATTGTCTTTGATTCAATTTACACTTAAAGTTTTTATAGGCCGTATTAGGTCAAACTTTCACTAGTACGATGTTAACATAGAGAGAATGAGCCGTTATGACAAGTTTTTATAGTCTGTACTTGTTTATGTTTAGAATTTGATCTTGTTTACTTGAACATGCATGTTAAAGGTCTTGGATAAGCCTTCTAACTTTAATAAATAGATTTATTTCAGGTTATATACGAAAGTGAGTTAGAGAATGGGGAAAGAACAATATCATGTATTGACTATAATTAGTTTGTCCACGTGAACACGAAGAGAGGCCCATATGCCTTGTTGGGGACTCATATATAAAAATGGAGTTATAAGACACAAGAATCAAGAAGAAGATAACTTTTTCTTTTTCTTTTTCTTTTATTATCTGATTTGAAGTAGGATTTTCAATTTTGGTACCATAATGTACCGGCCAGAATTTGATAAGGTAATTATTAGTACTATACCGATCTTCGTTCGGTACCAACCGTTATATGAGAAATTAGATTTAGATTGGTACCAAGAATAAATTGTAAAATTGAAAATTGGGGACTGACATTAAAAAAAAAATCATATTGGGCTTGTTACCTCTTTTAGACTCTCCTAGACTCACACTCCTCAACACTGCAGTCAACTCATCTCCTCTCCGTCGACCTGCCGCACACTCCCGCGTCTAGGGCCGCCTCTCCTTTCCTCTGTTGTTGTTGTCGTACACTGTGTCGTCTCCTGCAGCCCTGCCTCTCCTCTTCTCTGTTGTCGCACATCGGTGCCTCTCCACTCTCCATTCCATATCTGCTCCGTGACCGCATCGCCTCCAAATCTGTCCCATAGCTCCTGCCCCAATGCCCCACCAGCTCATGCCATCCACTGAGTGCCTCAAGTTCGGAGTCCCATGTCCCGAGTCCCGACTCTGTGTTGTGCAGCTTGTGCTTGATTGATTTTTTGTGATTATTGCTACGTAATAACTTAAATAATAAATTAATAATTATGTTGTGCAAATTGTAATAGTGTTGTGTGAATGAAATACAAATATCATGTAAAATAATTGTGCTGTGTAAATTGTAATTGTGTTGTGTGAATGAAATACTAATTACTGAAATCATGTGAAAATTGAAATATTAATTCTACTAAAGTGTAAATTGTACAAGTGTAAAGTGTGAATTGAATAGTGTGAAGTGTGAATTATATAGAGTAGTCTTGTGTCATTGATATTGTGTGTAATTATGTTGTAATTGTGCAAGTATAATTTTGTAAATGATTGTATTGGGTGTTTTTTGTTGTCGTGTAAGTAGATTATTGTAAATGTATGATTAGGATTCAGGAATCAATAGTTTGTATAAAATTAAGGATCAAGAATAATATAATGTCTTATGTGTATTATGTATTCTTAAATACAAATTATATAGTACACATACAATTAATATTGATTCTTGAATTGTTTTGGTCAATTGATAATAAAAAATATATTGAGATTATTTGTGAAATGCTAGAATTATGTATTGAGTGTGTAATTATGTAT
>JAOQMS010000003.1:825931-855908 GCA_027563885.1 Erythroxylum longipes | reverse complement strand
CACTATTCACTATTCATGTGCATAAATGAATGCATGAACATATCAATACACTATTAAACATTCCTAACCCGTTCCAATTTACTAAATTACCCTTCCCATAAGTGAGGGGATGTTACAGTTTAGATCATAACTCGAGATCCACTATGGCTTCTCCTTCTTCTCCAACTCATCGTGGTTGGAATGGATGTAGTAGACCAATCTCATCACAATGCACTAAGGTCGGAAAAGTTGCTAACTGTGAAAGTATAATCCTTATGGTTCGCTTACAATGCTCTTAATAAGCTTAACAACTATTTTATGGGAGAGTGCTTCAAAGCATGAAGACTTGAAAGAAGGGAATGTTTTTAGCTCAAAGATGGGGAGAAGAGTGTAGTATTTAGCAAAAGAAAAAACACTTAATCAAAGGAACTACAAAATTGCCTTTTATAAGCCACCAAAAGGTGCCTTTGAAGAGTCATGACTCTTCCAAGAGTTTATATCTCTTGGCAAAACATCACGACTCTTCCAAGAGTTATGTCACTTGGCGAAACATCATGACTCTTAGCCAAGGGACACATTCTTTAGCAAAGAGTCATGACTCTTCTAAGAGTTATGTCTTGTGGTGAAACATCATGACTTTTGGACAAAGGACACATTGTTTGGGCAAAAATTCATGTATCTTCACTTAAATTCATGATGATACACTCATGACCGTTCATTATTATACATAAACCCCTTTTTGGTCGAATGGTCACAGCCATTGGTCAAAACAACACAACCTTTCATCCAAAGTACACATATCTTGGTGAAAGGGTGTCATGTATGTTCATTCTAAGACAAGTTACATGATGAATCTTCCTCGTTAGTTAAATTCAACTTCTTAGCCGAATTCATCATTTCTTGGCTAAATTTAGGTATCCATATCTAGACAATAAACTTGCACTCTAAATGCATACATAGGAAGATGCATTATGTGTTGAGTTAGCCATAGTTGCATGCATCACATGCATGCAAATGTAGCGGAAGTGTCAGAATTAAGATTCCAACACCATGACAACCCAAAAAACACAGAATCTCATATGCATTCAAGGATATATAAAGAACATGAAATAACAAAACTTTTTACCATATGTATCTCCTCCTTTATTGATTCTTCTCCTTGTTTGGGTTGTTGCAAACACCAAATCCTTCCCTGATCACCCAAGAACACACAAAGAAGGAATATGAAATAATGTGTAAGGGTTTTAGAACACCAAACTTGATGAATTCAAGTAGATGTTTAATATGGAAGATATATCAAGGTTATCTTGCATGCATGTAAGATTTATACAACAATTGCATAATATTTCATGAAGATAACTCAAGAAAACATCTCACTCTCTCCAGAACTCTTCTAAAACCCTTTCTCTATCAATTGAGTGTGTAAGAAGTGAAGGAACCTCATGCATATAAGTGAAGAACTCACTTATATATTACTTCGTAGCTTCTGTCACGATCGTGGCCTTATGAGGCAAGATCGTGACCTGCTTAAAATAGTCCATACACACTTGTTTTTCATCCGATCTTTTATACGCGTGACCATTAAGTTCCTGGCTATTTTAGGAACTTGAAGTAACTCTTAATTCAAACACATGATGAAGGATTTCATGTTGCCTATTTTCCAGAATATGAGTGGATTAACACACAAACTCTTTGATAGTTAATTATCCAACTTATGAACTTTTCTATAGACAATTACCATGCAGTTTGTCCTTTCACCATACTATACCCCACTTGGTTTAGAGTATGGGCTATGTGTCAACTCCCATCAGACTAACTACGTTACATCTAGTCCAAGTGATGTTAGTTGCTATGATGAGATTAATTATTGACATTCGATATATCATCCATATGATAATCTCATGGCTGGTCATCTGATGTACTTACTACCCTTAGTAAGCATCCACATATTAACTCTAAACATCTTGTGCTTACAGTTTATGAGATCCACTGCTTGATCAAATCAAGGAGTATGATATGTGTTAGTCTTTCCAGATTAATAATGTCTTGTCTTATTAAGCCTATTACTAGGGATTATTTGGATACTAATATAATTGCACATGATAGGAATCTCATTATCATGATCTCATCATGATTTCCTTTATGCTATGTTTTGTATTATGGACTTCATTAATTCGATTTAGGACCAACATCAATTCACACATAAATGAATATAAAATTAATGAAAATGCCTTTTACTTTATTAATCAAAATAAAGTTTGTACAAAAGTGCTAAAGGTGATTGCCTTTAGAGCACTACTCCAACAATCTCCCACTTGCACTAAAGCCAATCGCCTTTCTACCTAATACCATATGTGAGTACACAAGAATCAAATTTTGCTTGAGGAAGTGGCTTAGTCAAAGGATCAGCGATGTTCTGATCTATGGGCACTCTCTCTATCTTCGCATCACCTCTATCAATTATCTCCCTGATCAGGTGATATCTCCCGAGTACGTGTTTGGACCTCTGATGAGACCTCGGTTCCTTAGCTTGTTCAATAGCCGCATTATTGTCACAGTACAACAATATTGGGTCTACTATGCTAGGAACCACTCCAAGTTCTATGACGAACTTCTTGATCCAAACAACTTCTTTTGCTGCTTCCGCAGTTGCAATATACTCTGATTCAATCGTCAAATCTGCAGTCATCTCTTGTTTGGAACTTTTCTAACTAACTGCTCCACCATTCAATGTAAAAACACGACCTGACTAAGATTAGGATTCATCTTGGTCCGATTGAAAACTGGCATCTTTATGCCCACTTACTACGAGATCTCCATTTCCATATATCAAGAATGCATCCTTAGTCCTTCTTAAGTACTTTAGGATATTCTTGACAACCACCCAATGAACCTCACCAGGATCTGATTGATATCTTCTCGTAACACTTAGAGCATACGATATATCGGGTCTTGTACATAACATAGCATACATGATCGATCCTACTGTTAAAGCATATAGGATCATACTCATGCGAGTCCTCTCATCTTGCATCTTGGGACATATGGATTTCGAGAGTTTATCCCATGAGTCATGGGAAGAAACCCCCTCTTGGACTGCTCTATGCTAAACCTATTTAGCACTTTGTCAATGTATGTTGATTGTGAAAGACCTATCAACTTGCTTGATTTATCTCTATAGATCTTTATTCCCAATATATAAGTTGCTTCTCCAAGGTCTTTTATGGAAAAATTACCAGACAACCAAATGTTTACTGATTGCAAACTTAAGATATAATTTCCTATTAGTAATATGTCATCCACATATAACATAAGGAATATGATAACACTCCCACTAACCTTCTTGTACACATAAAGTTCATTAGGATTTTATGAGAAACCAAACTCTTTGATTATCTCATCAAATCGGATGTTCCAACTATTAGATGCTTGCTTCAATCCATAAATGGATTTATGAAGGTTGCATACCTTTCTTCCATCTTTGGATACGAAGCCCACAGGTTGTATCATATAGAAATCCTCAACTAGGTTTCCATTTAGGAAAGCCGTCTTCACATCCATCTGCTGTATTTCATAATCATAATGAGCAGTAATGGCTATGAGTATTCTAATGGATTTAAGCATAACTACGGGGCTAAATGTCTCATCATAGTCAATTACTTGTCTTTCATGTCGATTTTCTTCTTAAAAATCTGCTTGTACCCAATGGGTTTTAACCCTTCGAGTTGCTCAACCAAAGTCCATACTTGGTTTTCATACATGGAATCCATTTCGGATTTCATGGCTTAAAGCCATTTTTTAGCTTCTGAACTCTTTAGAGCCTCTTCATAATTTATAGGCTCATCTTCCTCAATGATCAATACATCATTTTGTTCACTAATGAGAAATCCATATCTCTCTGGAACATTACGTATCCTACTTGACCTATGAACATGTTGTGTGTCAGAAGGTTCAACTGTTGTCTTATCTCTGTGAGCAACAATTTCAGGTTCAGGTAATTGATTTGAATCTATTTGAGCATCATGAACTTCATCAAGTTCAACTTTGCTGCCATTGTCTTCTCTTAGAAGAAACTCTTTCTCTAAAAAGATAGCATGCTTTGAGACAAACATCTTTTGCTCTGAAGCTTTATAGAACTGATATCTAATCGTTTCTTTAGGATATCGTATAAACAGACATATTTATTAGACTTCGTTTCAAGCTTGTCTGATTGAATCCGCTTCACAAAAGCCAAACAACCCCAAACTTTCATATGAGAAAGATAAGGCCTTTTTTTAGTCCATATCTCATATGGAATAACTTCAACTTCCTTTGAAGGGACTCTGTTTGTCACATAAACAGTAGTCTCAAGTGTATAACCCCAAAAATATTTCTGTAGATCTGCTAAGCACATCATTAACCTTACCATGTCCAATAAGGTTCGGTTTCTCCTTTCAGACACCCCATTATATTGTGGTGTGTAAGGTGGGGTCCACTGGGATGTTATCCCATTATCTTTGAGATAAGTTAGAAATTCCTCGTTTAAGTATTAAGAAACTTTGATTAGAGTATTCACTACCTCGATCTGATCGAAGTGTCTTAATACTTCTACCAAGTTGCTTCTCTACTTTATGTCTAAATTGTTTGAACATTTCAAATGCTTCATATTTGTATCTCATTAGATACACATACCCATATCGTCAATAATCATTAATCAAAGTAATGAAGTACACATAATGACCTCTGGAATGAATGGACATTGAACCATGCACATTAGAATGTATTAGGTCTAATAACCCATTCATTCGTTCACCGTTTCCTTTAAAAGGTAATGTTGTCATCTTACCTAACAAGCAGGATTCACATGTGTCAAATGATTCATAATCAAATGCCCTAAGCTACCATTCTTGTGTAGCTTAATCATGAGTTTCTCACTTATATGGCCAAGTAGACAATGCCATAAGTAAGATGATTTTAGATTATCTCATTTTTGTCTTTTATTGTCATTGATATTTAAAATTGGATTGGACATATCTAATATGTAAATTCCATTGCACAATGTAGCAGTACCATATAACATTTCATTCAACTTAATTGAAAAACCATTGTTTGAAAAAGTTAAATGAAATCCTGCTTTATTAAGATATGAAACAGATACAATGTTTTTAGTCACAACGGGTACATAATAGTAATTTTCCAAAATTAACTCTAGCCCACTAGGAAGATACAAAACATATGTCCCTATAGCTAATGCAACAACTCTTGCTCCATTTCCCACATGTAGGTCAATCTCTCCCTTTTTGAGCAGTCTACTATCCCTGAGACCCTGAATATCAACACATATGTGTAAGCCACATCCGGTATCTAATACCCAAATGTTATGATAAAAAATAGTATTAACCTCAATGACAAATATCGTACCTAAAGTAGATGGTGGGGCATCTAATGCCTTCTTCTGCTTCAGCGACTCCAGATAGGCTTTGCAGTTCCTTTCCCAATGTCTTTCCCTTTTGCAATGGAAGTATATCCCCTTTGGTGCTGTCTCCTTTGCCTTCTTCTTGGCTGCACCTCCCACTAGCCTCTTGGATTTCTTCTTCTTCTTTTGGTTCTTCTTTCGAGAACCAGAAGCAGAGTTCACTAGCATCATAGCCTTACTGTCCTTCTTGACTGTTTGCTCAGCTGTTTTGAGTAGATTAATCAGGTCTGGAATAATTGTGGATATTTGGTTCATCCGATAGTTAAGCACAAACTGTGAATAACTATCTGTCAAACAGGTCAGAATTAAGTCTATACTTAATTCATGATCCATAATGAAATCCAAACTAACTAATCTCTCAATGTAGCCATTCATCTTCAGCATATAATGCACCGGAGATGATCCATCAGCCGTTTTTGAACGAAAAAGCAACCTTGAGGTCTCAAACCTTTTAGATCGAGCTTACTTATCAAATAGTTCCTTCATATGGTAGACTGTAGTATGAACATCCATAGCCTCATGCTGCTTTTGCAGTTCTGGTGACATAGAGGCCAGTATTATACAACTATCCAACTCACTATCATCCAATAGCTTCTTATAAGCTCTCTGATCTTCATCAGATGCATCGGCAGTAGGGGGATCGGGAAGTGGTTCATTTAGGACATATCCTAGTTTTTCAAATTTGAGAATAATTCTCAAATTTTTTAGCCAATTAAGAAGTTTGGTCCCGTGAGTTTGCTGGAATCTAATAGGAGCGTAGATTCACATTAGGAGACATCTTACGATTCGATAACCTAGAAGAATGAGAGAAAGTGTATTACAAGTCCTATTATTCTCTTTCAAATCCATAGCCCTCACTATGAATTCGAGAAAACTTATAGTTTTCTTAATGGGTCGATATCCGATATCACCAAGAATGACCTTAGGTTTTCCCAACAAGTTACCTTAGGTCAATCGGTTGGTACCATTCATACCAATTACATTCAATTATGCAACTATCAACTTATGCCATCAACTGTTGATTTAGCACACTCATCGAGTTATCAACTCTTGATTTGTATACATCCCATCTATATAACCCAACTTCGCATCTATCCACATTGACCTTGGGTTTGCCTAACAAATCAATGCTTCCAGTTAGGACCAACCCATTAATTCAAAAATCGAATTTCCATGGTTTGAACATATTCGTGTTGAGCGAGCTTGGGTTTGCCCAATAACCTAACTCTAAAAAAACTCTGATTCTTGCCATATCAATGGAAGGTGTAAGTCCTAATATTTTGGTTTGAGGGATTTGTCCTTTGTATGATCTTGATTATATATATCAAATATACATTTAGATTATGGATAACTCAATTAAATAGAGACTATGTCCATAACTACCCTTAAAATGTATCTAATGCATGTATCACACAAAGAAGGTTTAAATTTAGGTTGTGACTTAAATATGCATCCAAAATACGTGATTCAATTCAACTCTTGAACCTACTCAGGTACTATTGTTAGTCTTGGCTAATTCGAATTAAGAATGTGAATTGATTAGGAACCCTAAAATTTAATTATTTTGATGTCTAGATTAAACACTTTAATCCTAGTTAAGATGCCTTTATCTAATTACACTAGAAATGCTATGCTCTACTTGGATTAATTCTAAATTAATCTCTAGGGTTTCCAAAATTCCAGTACACCAATTAGTCCTCTATAATATCCCTAGGTCATCTCAAATTTATCTAAACAATTTCAACACATGCCAAAATTGTCAAGACAAATAAGTTAACCTATTAGACACTAAAGACACCGATTCATTGTTCAGAAAATTTCCAGAACCTTAATTTCAAGCACATGCATTAAGCATGTTATTTTCATCAAAATAATATATTTCTTATCACATAAGAACCTTATTTAGGTTCCATAACCGAAATACATACATTATAAGTTATTAAGTCAACTACATCAACTTTCAAAAAGTTGACCAATGTTTAATTTGACTTTATTTATTAATTGAATGAAATTCAATTAATTCTGGAAAAATTCTAGGGTCTTATAAACATTCTAAATGTATCTAATAAAAAATTCTAGAACCTAATTATTAGGAATTATTTATTAAAAAATAGGAAATAGCTGGCACATCATATGACACTTGTCACATTACTTTTAACACGAGTCAACCATTACATCATGCATGCATAAGATAACCACTTTGACAACAAGTTTCATACATCTTATATAGGTGGAAACATCTCATCTTGCATGTGCATGTATAAAATTTATAAAAACAATTTTTATAAAAATTAACATGGAATTTTCATGCATGCATATTCATCATATTTCTAGAATTTCTAGAACTTCATACATGCATCAAGCTGAAACTAAATTAGTAATAAAATAGCAAATGAAATTCAATTGAATTTTTCTTCTATAGAAACATAATATAACATCTTATAAACATTTTGGTGAAAGAAAAACAGAAAATGTTTTCTAGAATTAATACAAAAATTTCAAAATTAGCATATGCATTTAGTTTTCTAGAAAATCCCAGAAATCAACATATGAACAATCTGGATATAAATTCCAAATAAAATAGAAAATGACATTCAATTGCAATATCCTTTTACAAAAACATAATATAACATCTTATAAACATTTATGTGAAATAAAAACAGAAAAAAAAATTATACAATTTACATGAATTTTTCCAAAACAATATGCAATTCAGTCACAACCCAACAAACACTTTGTACATGTTCAATAAATCATCTATTACATGAACAAACAAGCTCTGATACCACTATTGGGATTGCCATGGTTGCTTGCATCATATGAATGAAAATGTAGAGGAAGTGTTGGAATCAAGATTCCGACACCATGACAACCCAAAAAACACAAAATCTCACATGCATGTAAGGATATGTAAAGAACATGAAATAACAAAACTTTTTACCTTGTGTATATCCTCCTCTCTTGATTCTTCTCCTTGTTTGGGTTGTTGCAAGTACCAAACCCTTCCTTGATCACCCAAGAACATGCAAATAAGGAAGATGAAACAATGTGTAAGGGTTTTAGAACACCAAACTTGATGAATTCAAGTAGATGTTTAATATTTGATAGATCAACGTTATCTTGCATGCATGTAAGATTTATACAACAATTGCATAATCTTGCATGAAGATAACTTAAGAACACTTCTCACTCTCTCTAGAACTCTTCTAGAACCCTTTCTCTATCAATTGAGTGTGTAAGAAGTGAAGGAACCTTGTGCACACGATCGTGGACCTATGAGGCATGATCGTGACCTGCTTAAAATAATCCATACACACTTGTTTTTCATCCGATCTTTTATGCGTGTGACCCTTAGGTTCCCGGATATTTTAGGCACATTAATTAACTTTTAATTCAAACACATCATGAAGGATTTCATGATGCCTATTTGCCATAATATAAGTGGATTAACACAAAAAATCTTTGATAGTTAATTATCCAACTTATGAAACTTTCCATAAATAATTACTATGCATTTTATCCTTTCACCATACTATACCTGACTTGGTTCGGAGTATGGGCTATGTGTCAACTCTCATTAGACTGACTAAGTCAAATATAGTCCAAGTGATGTTAATTCATGTCCTGGGTTCTTATGATTCTATGTGTCATTGAAGACTCTCTTTATGACATATAATTGCTTTGGCTAGAGACTCCCGAGTAATGACCACGATAAAAGGTTGTGAGTATTATCTCCTTTTATTAAGAGTGGTGAATCCTTTATCGGTTACCTAATTACCTTGGAATACCAATAGTTGTACCCAATCACCACCCTAAGAGTGACCTCATCTTGAGGTAACAAAGAATGACGTCAAAGCACAGGATTAGTATCCAAGATATCCTTGAGTACCTCAAGTCTAAGGATATTTGCACCATTGTTATGATGAGATTAATCATTGACATTCGATAGATCATCCAAATGATAATCTCATGGTGGGTCGTCCGATGTACTTACTACCCTTAGTAAGCATCCATATATTAACTCTAAACATCTCATGCTTGCAATTTATGAGATCCACTACTTGATCAAATCAAGGAGTATAATATCTGCTTGTCTTTTAGGATTAATAATGTCCTGTCTTATTAATCCTATGACTAGGGATTATTTAGATACAAACATAATTGAACATGATAGGAATCTCATTATCATGATCTCATCATGATTTCCTTTATGCTATGTTTTGCATCAAGGACTTGATTAATTCGATTTAAGATCAATATCAATTCACACATAAATGAATATCAAATCAATGAAAATGCCTTTTGCTTTATTAATCAAAATAAAGTTTCTACAAAAGTGCTAAAGGTGATTGCCTTTGGAGCACTACTCTAACATTATGGTGTGCTACAGTTCATGGTACACCCTAATGTTCGTTGTACACTTAAGCACGCGAGATTCCTTCATCTAGCACCACCAATTTTGCCAATTAAGCTTTGGGTTTCAAATCCAACTCATGCTCCTTAATTAGCTATTCTGGCTTAACTAGTGTGAAAACATTTATAGCTAGCTTCAATTCCTAAGAACCAAAGATGAGCTGGGGCAATCTCTATTGAGTCCAATTGAGTTTATCCCCAACTTTCTAGCTACTAACTAGATTTAATGAGCTCCCACGAACTCATTTTAAGCTAGCTTTAAACACTTCAGCTAAGGGAAAGCCATGTCAAGCCACTTATAGCTTACATAAGCTTCATTGTGCTCCTTTGAGCTGAGTGTTAGCTCCTTACCTGAAATCCAAGCACTTTCAAATATATATTAGTGAATCAAATGAAATTTGTAGCACTTATGCTATAAAAATCCAACAAGCTCCCATTCACACAAAGATATATTTAAAAAAATATATGTTCCCACTCAAATAGAACATACTCAATAAGTGAACAGACAAAGCCGAAAACAAATAATAGTTGAAGCACATAATTTTGAGTTGTGGGTGCGACCTTAGGCATGTAAACAAAATCTCTTTACATTATGGTTGTTAGACCCACAATGAGAGATTGTCACTCTCCTCACATTTGAACAATTCAAAATTACTTGAACAAATCAAGTTATGCCTATCAAACCCCAAGACATTTTGATACACATGTTTAATTACATTCAGTCTCCTTTGTGAGTTTTAACTCATAAAACTCATGAATGTATTAAACCTCAAGTGCACTTGGTTTCTTTCTCACATCACACTCAATATTTCATATTGTATAAAACAATATATGGCGCCAAGACTGAATAATGTGATTGTGTATCATTTATAGTGTGCAACATATGCTATCATAGTTATGTAACTCATGCAATTATACTTATCCAGGTAACTTATGCATTCATGTCTTTCCTTTAGCTTCGAACTACTAGAAAATTTAACTAAACATGATCGTTTAAAAGTAGGATACTCTAGTCCCTTTCTCTCGAGACCTTCGACATCCAATTAAGAAGACCATAAAAATCCTTAATTTCCTAATAGCAAGCCATAGTTACTAAGGGGTTTGAATGAAGAATTTCACACATAAGCAAGACAAGAGACAAATTTCTTATTTTCTTTAGTTGGTCAATTTTATGATTAACTATGGAACATTTGGAACACATCCCTTTGATCTATCCTAAACACATCCTTAAATGTTTTACTACTTCACTCCCACATAGAGGGGTGTATCAATTCTCCCACTTAAAACATTTAGATGTGTAACCCCTATTATTCTCAATAATAGGAGGACATGTCAAACAACCATGAAATACTCTTTATTCTCACTCTTGAGAATGAAATCATAGGATAGTATGTATGAGTGGACATACAAACTTGATGACCTTGATCACCTTATCTTGATGCATTCATAATCAAGAAGGCTATAAGACTAAAGTTGTCATATGTTGGTTCATGACTCCCACTTAAATGTATAAGACACAAGTCACATATCCCTTTTAAGAGAAAACATACATTTAAGACTTTAGCGGTCTTATCCTTGATCTTACACAAAGATGCAAGAGCGGATGACTCGTGTGAGAAAACCATCCTCAGCCTATGATTGACACGTATATTTTTTTGTTATGGTTTCAAAGTGAAATGCACCAATAATTGATAAAAAACTTTTCATTTATCAAACGTCTTACATGTGTGACACAAGAAGGAAAAAGTTACACTAACCTTTCATAATCTACAAAAACCTCTTTCATTTACATGTTTAGCAAAATGAAACGGTGGCAATGGCTTAGTCATAGGGTTAGCCACCATTTGGTTCGTATATATGTACTCTAACTTAGTTTCTCCCTCTTCTATTGCATATTTAATAAAATGATACTTCATGCTAATGTGCTTAGTCTTTCTATGATACTTAAGGTCCTTTGTGTAAGCCAAAGCTGCCATACTATCACAATAGATGGTTATGGGCCTTTCTAAAAGCACAATTGACCCTAAGTGCTGAATAAAATTTCCAAGCCACAAGGCCTCTTACACAGTTGAGGCACTGTCAACAAATCTAGCCTCCATTGTTGAGAATGTTGTGCAAGTTTGCTTCTTGCTACTCTAAGAAATAGCCCCATTATTTAGCATGAAGACATAGCCAAATGTAGATTTTCATAAATCACGATAACCACCCCAATTAGCATCAGTGTATCCATGCAAACCAAAATTCTCTCCTTGGTAGCATAGCCAATAGTCCTTTATACCCTTCAGATACCTAAGGACCTTTTTCACACACTTTTAAAGCTAGATTCTAGGATTAGAATGATATCTTGCCAGTAGACCTACAGCTTAACTAATGTCAGGCCTTGTACACAATATGGCATACATTAGACTTCCAATGGCACTTAGGTATGGGACCTTTTTTATTTCCTCCTTTTCTTGAGTACTACGAGGACATAAATCTTGCCCAAGCTTACAACCATATGCAAGTGATGTAGTCATTGGATTTAAGTTTGTCAAGTTGAACCTTTCAAGAATCTTATCAATATAAGGTTCTTGAGACAAGGCCAACGTCTTAGCTTTCCTATCTCTTAGCATCTTAACACTAAGGATATAGGTAACTTCTCCCATATCCTTCATGTCGAAGGTAGAAGACAACCTTCCTTCCATGGTTTTTAACAAACTCAACCCATTACTTGCTATCAATATGTCATAATGGAAAATTTGGACCCATAAGTGTACACATAAACACAATGGTCTTCATGCATCATCACAAAACCAAAGTTTGTGATTGCATCATGAAACTTCAAGTACCACTGTCTTAAAACTTGCTTAAGACCGTATATAGACTTCTTAAGTCTACATACTTTGTGCTTTTAACCCTTTTAAACAAACCCCTTGGTTGTTACATGTAAATGTCCTCTCTTAAATCTCCATCGAGAGAGGTGATCTTTACATCCATTTGATGCTATTCCAAGTCCAAATAAGTCATAATAGCATGTAATGACTAATGGAATTGAATTTCAAAACATGAGAGAAGGTATCCTTAAAATCTATGCCATCCTTTTGTGTGAATCCCTTGGCCACCAATCAGGCCTTGTACTTTTCGATAGTACCATCAGAATTCAATTTTATCTTAAGAACCCACTTGTTCCCAATAGCCCATCGGCCAGGAGGTAATTTAGCTAAGTCCCAAACCTTATTAAGATGCATCGAATTCATCTCATCTTGCATTGCCACTAGCCACTTCTCTTTGTGAACATCTTCAAGAGCTTTTTACACATTACTTGGTTCATCATTCTCATATGACACTAAGTTCCTCACTTCCCTCCAAAATCCACCATTCTTTTGGTGTTCCAAATTGCCTATTTGAACGTCTCAAATTAGGCATGGGAGGAGGCTCACCATGATCTTACCCTATAGCCTAATCATGTGGTTCTTGAACTCCCTCTTGAACTTGTTCATCAAGAACTTCTTCTTGTTGTTCATTAACAAGCAGTGATGCAAGAGGCACTTGAATAGCCGCTTGTTGAGGAACTTCCACCACAAAAGGTGTAGTCAATGGCACTTCTAAAGCACTAGACTGGCCTTGCACAAAATTCTCAACCAACTCATCTAAATTATAACATTCACCAACTTTAGGGAACTCATCCTCAATAAAGTTGTCATTTCTTGATTCAAAGACGTTTCCAATCTTGTGACTTACGTCCAAGAACACATACCCCTTAGAATGCTCAGAATAACTAAGGAAGGCACACTTCCTCCCTCTGCGACCTAATTTCCTAAGAGGGTGATTTGTAGTATTTACATAAGCTGCACATTCCCAAGGACAAAGATAGCTTAATTTAGGGGTTTTCTTTGACCATAACTTATATGGCATAGAATCAACAGACTTAGAGGGCACTCTATTTAAAATATGTGTTGCACTAAGCAATGCATCGCCCCAATAGGCAATATCCAAGTTGGCTTTAGCCATCTGGATCGCACCATATCCATAAGAGTCCTATTCTTCCTTTTGGCCACTCCATTTTGTTGTGGGGTCCAAGGAACTGTGAATTGCCTCACAATGCCCTTTTGTTCACAAAATGACTTAAAAATCATTTGACATGTACTCACCACCACGATTAGTCCTCAATGACTTGATCTTCTTACCCAATTGATTCTCCACTAAGTGCAAGTATGTTTCAAAGCACCTTAATGCTTCACATTTGTGCTTTAATAAGAACACATAGGTAAATCTAGTACAATCATCAATGAATGTGATAAAGTATCTAAACCCAAGTCTAGATACAATTCTCATTATTCCACAAAGATCGAAGTGAGCTAATGTAAAGGTTCTTAACTTCTAGTTGCCTTGCTAAAAGGCTTTCTTGTGGCCTTGCCAGCAAGAAATGATTGGGAATTTGGTATAGAGACCTTGGAAAATGATCTAATTAAGCCACATGTGGCCAACTTAGTCATACTTTCCTGTCCAATACGTCCCAAACGCTAATTCCAAGTCATCTCAGTAGTGACCTCAGTTATATAGCAACTAAAAGTAGCAACACTCACCTTCAATTCAAACAACCTGTTGTTTACTAAACAAGGACAAACGACTGCATTATCTTTAATAATATCCACAGATTTAAGAAATTCAAGCAATATTTGAACTTTAACAACAAATATACAGAAACCAAGTTTCTACAAATCTCACGTACATATAGAACATCAATTAACAACAAATGTCCATTGTTCAGAGGAACTTTACAAGTTCTTATCTCTTCTACTACAAGGCTTGCATTATTCCCCACAAAAACATGTTTTGCTTCCTTTCTCAACTTCCTAAAGGCCACAAACCAAGACTTTTCTTTGGTTGTGTGGTCGTTGCTCCCAAATCTATAATCCACAAAGAATTTGATTCAGTTAAGTACGTGCATGACACAATATGCACAAATGAATAAGAAAAAGGATCATATACCTTAGGTGGTGCTTTGCACTCATTTGCAAAGTGTCCCTTATTGCCACATTTGAAGAACTTCAACTTGGATTTATTGTGCTTCTTCTTAAACTTTTTCAAGGTGGCACTGTTCCCATTGTCTTGACCATCCTTCCTTTTTTTTCTTCCCTTTGAACTTATTCTTATAGGGAAAGGAAGTTCCAATAACATATTCCTTTGAATGGTTCTTGATGGCCATCACCTCTGCCTCTAGTAGAAGGTGCTTTGCAATGTCATCAAAAGACTTGATTTGAGAGTTATGATGTAAATTAACGTTAATAGATTGTCACTCCTCAGCAGGCAAGGAACGAATATTGCTTTAACTTGTTGCTCATAAGTGAGAACATGAACAGCGGATTTGAGTTGATGAATCATGCGTGACATCTCACATAAGTGGACACTCACAGTGTGGTCAGCCCTCTTACTATAATTCTCAAACATGAGAATCATAGCTCTTTGTTTCTTCAAAGAAACATCTTTATACTTAGTCTTGGCCAAATCCCATATAGCTTTGGCTGACTCAAACATAGAGAAATCCACCATGAGGTCATTAACCATGGTACTCAAGAGAGTAACACGGGCAACAGAATCTTTCTTTTTATATGCATTATAGGCATTAGAGTTTCCACCCACCACTGGTAACTCGACCGTATGGAAGAGCACTTTAAGTGTAGCTTGCTTAGTTAAGATAAATTGAACCTTTTGTTACCAAATGGAGTAATTATCTCCATCCAGCTTGAGGTCTTTATTTAAATCAGTAACAATATTCTTACATGTCATCTACATTGATGCAATTATCACATGTAAGTGCATTTCTACCACAACAAGACTTAATTAAGCAACATGCATGAGAAACAACTATTTCATGCCAAAATATAGTAAAAGAAATGCATATAGTATTCAATTAGAAATATTTCAACATGCTTTCATTGTTTCACAAAACATGCTCTCAATAAAGCCTTCAATTCAGCATGGCAACTATCACACATAGATGTTGCTTGTCCTCAAGCAACTTACTTGGATCACAACCAACATATTCTGTCATTTCATTTTCAACAAAAACCAAGTGTTTGCAATCCCTTAAAGTTCGGCCATTCAAGTATCAAGATGCTATATATATCATAAACTTTGCTTCAATACACATAAACAAAATCAAAGGTAGATATCCTTGATTAAAAGTAAGCATAAAATTAAAATGGACCTTCCTCATGATATTAACTTATGTCATTCAAGTGTATAAGGGTTGTGTTTCACTCAAAGTTTCCTCAAAGAAATTACACTACCATAGGCTTGCAAATTCACCCATTTTCCACTACATAGAGTACATGCCATCATATATCAAAAGGGGTTTTACTGAAGGTTGTAATGGGGCTTAGGTTAAGGTAAGGTAAAAAGGGAAAAGGCTACTCACAACCATTCACAAGGCACTAAGTAACGTGGGACAATCAAAAAGAAATTATAAGATGTACAAACAAAAACACGGGACTACAACTACTCATCACTAACCAATGCTGCTGTTTGATCTTTTTATTTCTTCATTTTTTATTTTTTCTTTTTTTTTTGGTCATAACACTAAACATAAAAGAAGATAGTAGTAGCACAAATCAACAACAACTGAGTAGATGTACCTCTAAAACATCTCAGAATAGCATATAAAACAAAAGTCCAAAAATCAAGGACATCAAATACTTAGTACTTCATTCAACTTGTGAAAAGGTCAGGCTAAAAAGTTTTCAGGTTTCAATGCGTTATGATTAATACAAAAAACAAACAAGGTTAAAGGCTCAAAAGGGGTAGCAAGGGAAAAATGACTTGCTGGGTCATTTAAGCTAAAGCTTTAAAACAGCCTTTATCATGTCTATAAGGCATGCAACTAGCAGTATCAAATAGGTTCAGGGCAAGTTTTGAAGGTAATCTATATAGAGAAGCATCACATACAACAAAGAAAATAAATGACTATGAGATGCAGTCATATAGCTCAAGACCTCACATGTGCTTAAATGAAAATCCATCAAAACTCCATACATTGCCTCATCACTCAAACATCCGTTATTGACTAAGTTTATGCCATTACCTACTTCAATCAATTCAAATCGTTCACTATCCTCACAAGTTGCCTAATCCAAATTCATGCATATAACTCAATTCTCCTTCCAAATACTTTGACATAATCGTATGGTCAATTTTAAGCCCAAAAATTTTAAAAATGGGACCCAAATTAGCTACCAAAAGAGTCGCAACCATTCAAGTGTGTATCTCTCAACATCAATATCATAAACATCAGTATGCATATAATCTCAATCCCACCCAAAACTTAATATGAACATTGTCCCCAATGTTCAAGTAGTTAACAATCAAACACAAAGAGGGAAAAGAGGAAGAAAAAACTTCCCTGAAAAAGAATCGCCCAAGAACTCCTTGCCACCAACCATGCAAACCTTAAAGAAAACTCAAAACAACTCAAAGAAATGTATTAAACTAGAAAGAAAACAAAGGAAACAACAAGAAAATAAGAAAAAGAAAATTATAGTCCTACGGAAAAGCATTCACTGCGATCAAGGAGGAGAAAGCGAAGTGTCATGAAGAGGCAATCGCTCCTCAGAATTATCCACAAACCTGGACATTACAATTTAGCTCATTGTCCATTTACCTTGAAGGGGTTTTCATTTTCTCATTTTACCTCAAGGATCCCAAAAGGAAAGACTCAGATCACCTTGAGTGGATCATACCACTTTGACTTAAGCTTCCCTAGAAATAAACGAAGATGGG
Source organism: Erythroxylum longipes (assembly GCA_027563885.1). Classification (NCBI taxonomy): domain Eukaryota; kingdom Viridiplantae; phylum Streptophyta; class Magnoliopsida; order Malpighiales; family Erythroxylaceae; genus Erythroxylum; species Erythroxylum longipes. The sequence continues at coordinate 838,303 of JAOQMS010000003.1, read as the reverse complement.
AGTTGTATATCAATACCTAGTTGCCTACTTTAAAGTCTCCGCAGAGGATCTTCTTGTCATGCCACTTCTTCACACACTTATTATACAACTTCGAATTGTTATAAACATACAAATGGAACTCTTTAAGCTTATGAAGCTGCATAAGTCTCTTAGCACCTACAGAAGATAAATCAAAGTTAAGAAATTTGGTAGCCCAATATGTATGATGCTCTAACTCAACTGGAAGATGATAAGACTTGCCATACACTACCCTAAATGGTGACTTGCCTATGGGTGTCTTAAATACGGCCCTATATGCCCTAAGTGTATCATCTAGCTTTAAAGACCAGTCCTGTCTAGAAGCATTAATAGTTTTCTGTAATATTTTCTTTGATTCCCTGTTTGAGACTTCAACTTGCCCACTATTTTAGGGTTGGTATGGAGTAGCAACCTTATGGATCACCCCATACTTAGCTAATAATGAATCAAAATGTTTATTGCAAAAATGTGACCCCCCATCACTAATGATAGCCCTAGGTGTTCCAAAACATGTAAAAATATTCTTCTTCAAAAACTTAACAATAACTCTAGCCTCATTTATGGGCAATGCCTCTGCTTTCACCCACATGCTAACATAATCAACAACAACCAATATATATTGATTGGAGAAAGACCTAGGGAATGGTCCCATAAATTTTATACCCCAAACATAAAAAATCTCGGAAACAAGAATGTTAGTCAATGGCATATCATGTCTTCTGCTAATGTTTCCAGCCCTTTGACACCTATCACAAGATTTGACAAATACGAATGCATCCCTAAATAAGGTGGGCTAATAGAAACCACAGTCTTAAACCTTATGAGCTATCCTAGATGCCCCATAATGTCCCCCAACCTCTCTATAATGACAATGATATAACACAAAGGACATTTCCTCTTCAGAAATGCAGTGCCTAACAATACCATCCACACAAATCTTGTAAAGCAAAGGATCATTCAAAATATAATATCTTACCTCAGATAAAATTTTTTTCTTTTGAGCATAAGAAAAATCAGGGGGATAGATATTACCAACAAGGTAGTTTACAAAGTTTGCAAACCAAGGAGTGGCTGTCATAACCATCAAATGCTCATCATGAAAAGTCTCCTAAATGTCCTTCATTGTTGCACTCTCCATAGCAACTTCATCGAACCTTGACAGGTGATCAGCTACAAAATTCTCGACTCCCTTCTTATCCCTCAGCTCAATGTCAAACTCCTACAAAAGTAACACGCAACGAATTAGTCTTAGTTTAGCATCGGGTTTTGTCATCAAGTATTTCAAGGTTGCATGGTTAGTATACACAATCACTTTAGTCAAAACCAAATATGTACTTGTTAAAAGCGAACACAATCGCCAACATCTCTTCTTCCGTAGTGGTGTAACGGAGTTGTGCACTGCTTAGTGTCCTACTTGCATAAAAAATGGGATGAAAGGTCTTACCTTGTCTTTGGCCTAAAATAGCACCCACTGCATAATCACTTACATCACACATTAATTCAAAAGGAAGAGACCAGTCAGGAGATAAAATAATAGGTGTAGTCACAAGCATATCCTTTAACAATTGAAAAGATGCCAAACATTTATTATCAAAAGCAAATACAACATCTTTTTCAAGCAACTCGGTCAAAGGTTTAGCAATCTTAGAAAAATCCTTAATGAACCTACAGTAAAAACCAGCATGTCCTAAGAAACTTCTAATGTATCTAACATTGTTTGGTGGTGGAAGTTTCTTAATGGCATCAATTTTTGCTGGGTCTACCTCTATACCCTTGCTAGAAATCTTATGACCTAAAACAATGCACTCCTGGACCATGAAATGACATTTTTTCCAATTAAGCACTAAATGGGTCTCTTCACACCTAATCAATACTTTCTCTAAGTTATCCAGGTATGCATCAAATGAAGTACCAAACACAGAGAAGTCATCCATGAAAATTTCAATGCAAGATTCAAGCATGTCAGAAAAGATAGCCATCATGCATATTTGAAATGTAGCTGGAGCATTGCATAAACCAAATGGCATGCGTTTATATGCAAATGTACCATAAGGACATGTAAAAGTTGTTTTCTCCTGATCTTCCGGCGCTACCAGAAGCTGCAAATATCTACTATATCCATCTAAGGCACAATAAAAGTCATGTCTAACTAATTTGTCAATCATCTGATCAATGAAAGGTAAAGGAAAATGATCTTTCCTAGTGGCATCATTTAACTTCCAATAATCTATGCACATTCTCCACCCAGTTACCCTCCCAGTGGTTATTAATTAATTTTTTCATTTTCAACCACATTGGTGGCTCCTTTCTTTGGCACCATATGCACAGGACTAACCCCACTAGAATCTGAAATGGGGTAGATAATACCTACATCTAAAAGCTTTACTACCTCCTCTTTCACTACCTACTTTATGTGTGGGTTAAGTTTCCTCAGGGGGTTGCACCATTGCCTTGCTTCCATCCTCTATGAAAATGTGGTGCGTGCAAAAGGAAGGATTTATACCCTTAATATCCATAATGGACCACCCAATGGCCTTTTTGTGGTCCCGCAATACCCTCAATAGTTGCTCATTCATGACACCTGGCAAACAAGAAGAAATGATAATTGGTAAGTGCTCAAGTGGGTTAAGATAAACATACTTCAAATGATTCGGAAGAGGTTTAAGGTCAAGAGAAGGAGGCTCTTTCATTAAAGGCGTAGGAAAAAGCTTGGTTGGACGTTGGAGAGGCTTGCATGCTCTATAATGTTGGAGTTACGTAAATATAGTGCCCTTGAAAGCAAGTGTATTTATATATAACTTAATTTTCTTTCAATTACTTTTGTAATGACAATATTTATTATTAATAAAAAAGAGTTTGGTTTTATTTGTATGAGCATTATATATCTAATCATAAGGTACCAAGATTCTTTTGTAAGTAATATACATATACATGGAGATGTATAAGAAACATGTATATTATTAGAATCTAAATTAGTTGATTCACAGTTGAATAATCAAGTTGGTCATTTGATTATGGTTTAGACTATAGTGTTGCGATTTATATCCGTGTAAGTAAAAGAGTTTACTTCAAGGGAATGATGAGTTTCATATTATGATAGTAGTTGACTATCGATAATGGCACTATTAAATGAATCTGGAATCAAGTATGTTTTAAAGAATAAAGTGGGTCGTTACTTTAATCTTAAAACGTACGTTATTACGAACCACAATCTTGATGAGTGGTGAACTCATATGTGTTTCATTATAATTCTTGATATGATCGGAATGGATTTGTACAGAGTATCAATCCAATGTCTACATGTTGGAATTATTAATTGAAACATGTATCAGGGAACATTCACTCAAATAAAGAATTTATAGTGACATCATTACTTTTAGATGTTTTTACAGAGTTTGGTGATTAAACTAGCGTCAGTAGTTTGATGGACTTGCTATCCATCAAGCCTTAGCACCAAGATGAGATCTTGTTTATTAATCACCATATAGAGTAAAACGGGAGATCTTGAAGGAAAAACCAGTATAAGGGCAAAACAGTAATTTTACCCTTTATTGAGTGGATGGCTATAATATGGTTCATAATAAATTTTGCAATTGGACATCTTATTTGAAGCATGTATTCTCATAATATTTAGTAATTCAAGAGTTCAACCAATTGTCTTTAGTGAAATGACATTTGGTTAATAAGTTGAAATTAATTCTAATGAGATTAAATTAATTCCAAGCTTATTGGAGCTTGAATTATATAAGTCCAATTAGATTCCCCATTTGGCTTCTAGGAAAGTTTGAATCAAAGTAAAAAATATAAATGGAGGTTTTAAAGCCCATGATTGAATGTTAGGCTTACTTTAATTAGAAAACCAAATGAACATTTAATATTGGGCTTGACTTTGGTTTGATTTGATTAATTAGATTAATTAAAATAAAACAAAGTTATTGAAGAAAGAAGGAGAGCATATTTTATTTTTTTATACCTAAATGTGCAGCTGCACATTTAACATTGAATTACTAAATTAAAGATGGTTTTTATCATGCTTTATCATCATTAAATGGAGTAATGATCTTATCATTAAATGGATTAATGGTTGTGTTTTAATGATGGTATGTAATGTAACCTTTTAGCATTCATTTCATTAAAGAAAGGAAGAGATGCATTTGATGTATTCTCTCTTCATTCTATCATCGATAACCGAAAATGAGAATGTCTCATTTAGGTTATTGGTACTTTCATATAGCGATCTTAAACAAATGAGAAGAGTCTCATTTATTGGCTTCTTTATGATTGATTAAAGAATGAAGTGATGCGTTGGATGCACATCACATCTTTCTTTCATGATAAACGAAATTGAGAAGGAGAGAAGAAGTGTTCTTGCATTTTTTTTGACTCACTCTCTCCTCTCATGCATGCATAGCCGAAACTTGAATGAGAAGAGTCCCATTTTTGGCTTCTTTCTTCTAAGAAAAATCTCCTCAAAATACTTCTCCTTTCCCACCAAAGAATCTTGTTAACCAAGTTGTCTAAGAAGAAAAAGAGCTAGATCGGATTGGTTGGGGATACAACAACAAGGAGAGGATACATTGACAAAGGGAAGGATACAAAAGAGTCAAATCTATTGTAAGGATTTGGAGAGGATACAAAAGTAAGGAGTCAAAGCTGTAGTAAGGAGTCGGTATATTTCTACCACCTTATTCTTATGTAAATTATTTTCCTTATACCGTATCATGTATAGATGAAACATGTTGATTTGATTGTGTTATTTCCGTTGCATTTTGATTTCAAAAAAGTTTTGAAATCTACTATTTAACCAAATCTTGCATGCTTTTGTTTTCGATCCAACATATAATGTGTCCAACAGGCCTGCTCTAACTCAACTCCAATATTCTCTAACTCTTTTTGCAATTCTTCCCCAAACTCTTCGATCATTCCTTGCACTCCCCCTTCCATCAAATCTACACTACCAATAAAAGAATAAATATCAACAAAATGGCAAGAGTCAAGAGTAGAAGGATGCTTCATAGCATGGAACACATCAAACACTAGTTCTTCATCTTGAAGTCTCAAGATGAGCTTTCCTCGCTGCATATCAATGATGGTTTGTGCAGTGGCCATTGAAAGGTCTCTTAAGAGTGATGGAGATGTCTCTATCTTTCTTCATGTCAAGGATTAAGAAATCTACCAAAAAGATGAACTTCTCGACCTTCACCAGTACATCCTCAATGACTCCCCTCAGATAAGTAATGGACCTATCTGCTAGCTGAAGTGAAACAATGGTGGATTTGGGCTTTGCCAATCCTAACTTCCCGAAAACAGAAAGAGACATTAAGTTAATGCTCACACCTAAATCCATTAAAGCCCTATCTATATTCAAATCAATAATAACACAAAGAATAGTAAAACTCCCTAGATCCTTAAGCTTCGATGGCAACTTTTTTGACAATATGGCCGAACACTCCTTATTTAGCTTCACCGTGGTATACTCCTTAAGCCTCCTCTTATTAGACAAGATTTCTTTCAAAAGCTTAGCATAAGAAGGCATCTATACTATGGACTCAATAAAAGGAATGTTTATATGCAACCTTTTAAACATCTCAAGAAAATGACCAAACTGCTTATCTAATTATGTACTTTCAACCTTTGAGGATAAGGGATTTGAGGTCTTACTGGATGTGTGAAAGGGTCAGCAAATAACCTTGGATAATCCTCCTTTGCAGCTGGTGCTTCCTTGTCCTTCTAGTTACCCTCCTCAATCTCTCTTCTTCTTCACTCCTTCCAATTACTTTATCCTTCTGCTTCTCTTTAACTTCCTCAAGCTGTCTACCACTCCTCAATAAGATTGCCTTTGTATGTTCCTTCGAGTTGGCCTCTATAGTGCTAGGCAATGAACTCAAAGGTCTTTCCTTCAACAAACTTGCAATCTGGCTCATCTGATTTTCCACGTTTCTGATAGAAGATTCTTAATTCTGCATCCTAACCTTAGTAGTGGAGATGTAATTCGAGAGTAGCTCTTCGAGATTGGATTTCTCCGGTGGCACAAGATTTGGAGCCTTAAAAACTAGGGTTGGCTGTCTCTGAGCATTGAATCACTGTGGTTGTGCCATCTAATCATTCCTCCAAGAGAAGTTTGGATGATTCCTCCACCCTAGGTTGTAGGTGTTAGAATATGGATCCCCTCCCTGTCTGTTATAACTGCCCACATAATGGGCCTCTTCTTTCTCTTGAGCAAAAGGATTCCCAACTTGACACTTAGAAGATACATGAGAATCTCTACCACAATGCTCACATATGGCACAACTCCTCAATGAATAACTAGCTCCTCCTCTCACACTATGCATCAGATTATCTAGCTTCTTCGTCAAAACATCCATCTGGGTTGATAAAGCCACTGTATTGTCTACTATACGAGCTCCTATAGGTCGTCTAGGATGCCTATCTGAATGATACTAACAGCTACTGGTGGTCATCTCATCAATCAACCTGTAGGCCTGATCTGGCGGCTTTCTCATTAAACTACCTGCTACTGCAGCATCTATGGTACTCCTGGTCAATGGGGTCATTCCTGTATAAAAAGTGTTAACCTGCTGCCATGTGGAGAACCCATGACTAGGACACTGTGTCAACATATCTCGAAATCACTCCCACGCTTCATATAGACTTTCATTTTCATATTGGGTGAAGGAAGTGATCTCATTCTTCATCTTTGCAACCTTGGCATGAGGGAAAAATTTATCCAGAAGTAATCTCGTCATCTCATCCCATGTAGCAATCGATCCTGACTGCAAACTTGCCAACCATGCTCTGGCCTTATCCTTTAAAGAAAATGGGAATAGTCTTAATCTCACCGCATCATCCGATACTCCACTATGCTTGAACATATCACAAATTTCTAGAAAGGTCTCCAAATGGGTGTTCGGATCCTCCAAAGATAATCCTCAAAATTGAGATGCTCTCACCATGGATGTAATGCTGTGAGGAATCTCAAAACTCGCAGCTGTGATCGTCGGCCTTATAATGGGAGACATAAGTCTATTGTTGTGTCCCCAAGTCAAATCCATCATAGTCAACTCCCTTGTCTCTTCAAGACATGTCATCAGCCCCTCCTCGTGCTGTTCCATCTCTACAAACTGCTCTTCTCTAATTCCTTTTTCTGTGTTACTATTTCAAGCCAATCTAGTTTCCTTGCACAACCTGCTAGTAGTTTTTTCAATCTCAGTATCAAGTATCAAATTCTCGGTCTTTTGAGCATGAGTGAGCATAAACAAAATGAAACAAATAAAAATAAAATAATAATATAGATAAGAATTGAAAATAAAACACACTGAATTAAAGCAATCAAGCAAACAAATAAAATACATAAGTAAACAACGAAGCAAGAATTAAATCTGAGATAATTGACACCGTCTAACCTAATGACTAACAATAAAGAAAAACCCCCAACAACTGTGCAAAAATATTGTTTTGGTCTAAAGCAAGCAATGAAAATTAAGTTCTATCTAGACCAAACTAGAGGCAAGCGTACCTCATCAATAAGTAATATAAAACGGTAAGAACCGGATATCGTACCCAAGGGATTCCAAAATGTATGGAAATTAAATTAAACGATGCAAAATTATTCAGACGATCAAGAAATTGATTGATTTGAATATGGAATAAAATAATTGAATTAAGGAAATATGCATAATGTAAGGTTTGAACTAAATGCGACTAGACTTAATCAAATGACAAAAATTAGCTAAGGTGTCAGATTTCAATTTGATTAGGTTCTAAAACTTGTAACAGTGGATTGATTTAGGAGTTACTTCACTTAAGTAAGTTAAACCCAATATTCATAGGAATTCCTTTCTCTTTTAAATCCAAATTACCTACTTGGTTCATAGATAATTTAGAATAAAAAGAAAACATTCAATGCAAGAAGCCTAAAATTAAGTTTGTTAATCCTAGGTATCTTCATACATGATTCTACGGTTGGTCTACACATTAGCCTCAAGTATGTTGCTTAATTGATTTTATAACAAATCAAATCCCAATGGTGATGGCATTCAATCATCCAAGGCCTTAATCTAGCTGATTAATCTAAATTAGGCTAAATATGCATTCAATCAAGCAAATAAAACAATACCACAAAAACTGTCCTAATCCAACATCCATCCTGAGCTCAACCAAAGAAAACTTACCTATACATATTCATTAATGTAACACAAATCATGGTAATAATATATATTTGCATTAATTAAATCCACAAAAATCAAAACAAATAAGGAATAAAAATAAATTAAGAACACCCAATGTGGTTGCTGCTATCCAAGGAGTCTCTTCTCACGCTACTCTTCTTTAGTCTATCTATCACGTTGCTCTCCTTCTTACTCTAACTGATGTGACCATTTAATTGGGTGGTTTTTGGTCCACCCCTACTGTTCACACACACCTGTTGGATAAAAACGTTTTCTTTCTTTCTTTACTGCTAGCCCTCTCTCACACTCTTCCTAGCTTGTTGCCACTCTTCTCTTCTTTTCCACCAACCTTTTTTTCATGCTATTCTTGTTTCTTTTTCACGCAGCCACAACTCTATTTTTTTCTCTGCAGTTTAGCCTTAACATTTTTAATGCCTTCTTTTTTTTAGCCTTCACTCTGTTTTCTATTTCAACGCCACCACCCTACTCTCACGCCTTTTTCCCAGCCGTAACTCTTGTCTGTTTCTTTTTATTTTCATGCACCCAATATTTTTCAACGCAGCCATCCTCTCTCACACTGCTCTTCTTATGCTCCTCTCTTTTCTCTGTTTTTAACTTTAATGCTACCCACGCTACACTTCTCTCTAGAGTCGCCAGCCTTCTCCTTTCACGCTCTCTAGCCACCAACCCTCTTTGTCTTTCCTCTTTATTGATGTGTCGAATAATGTATTTTGTCCCCACCCTAATTCACGCACAAAACACCCTTCTCCCTTTTACTGAAACATTTTCGTTTCTTTTTAAGTCATGGGTTGCCTCATTTCTTCTTTTTTTTCCTCTTTATATCACGTCAGTTTGGGCTCAATGTTTTTTTTATCCAGCTATCTTGCTTTTAAAAGGCTTTTCTTGCTTTGTGCTTTTAAACTTCTAAATCTAATATGTGCCTAAAATTAAAACAAATAACTCTTAATTAGTGTAATTTAAACTTTAAATGGACAAATGTTTATCAAATTATGTATCTAAAATCAATATAAAATGCCCATTAACAACAAAACATATAGCAACAAATACGTTCACAACCCATTATCATGATTGCACTAAAAAATATATAACAACGTATTAGTATGTTAATTTTATGATCATTAAAAAATTTCAAATCATGCTTTCAACCTAGATCTGATACCATTTGTTGATTTTAGATCATAACTCAAATAAGAAATCTCATGATTTCTTAAGTATAAGTATACAAGATCCTACGCATGTCATTAAGAATGGTAAGATGATATACTAACTTGAAACGTAGCGGAATAACTCCTTGTATGCTTGATGTTTTGCCTCCCTTGTGGAGATCCACTATGGCTTCTCCTTCTTCTCTAACACATCGTGGTTGGAATGGATGGATTAGATCTATCTCGTCACAACGCACTAAGGTTGGAGGAGTTGCTAACTTGTGAAAGTAGCATTGTTTATGGTTCACCCGCAATGCTCTTAATAAGCGTGAAAACTATTTTATGGGAGAGAACTTCAACGTATGAAGACTTGAAAAAAGGGGTGTTTTTGGCTCAAAGATGGGGGATAAGAGTGTAGTAGGCCACCAGAAGGTGCTTTTGAAGAGTCATGACTCTTTCAAGAGTTATGTCTCTGGGCAAAACATCATGACTCTTCTAAGAGTTATGTCTTTTAGTGAAACATCATAATTCTTGGCCAAGGGACACATCCTTTGGGAAAGAGTCAAGACTCTTCTAAAAGTTATGTGTCTTAGTGAAACATTATGGCTCTTGGCCAAGGGACACATCCTTTGGGCAAATAGTCATGTATCTTCAGTTAAAGTCATGATGGTACATTCATGACCATTCATTCTTGTACATGAACCCCTTTTTGACCGAATGGTCATAACCATTGGTCGAAACAAAACATCCTTTCATCTAAAGTACAAATACCTTGGTGAAAGTGTGTCATTTATGTTCATTATAAGGCAAGGTACATAATAAATCTTCCCCATTGGCCGAATTCAACTGCTTGGCTGAGTTCATCCTTTCTTGGCCAAGTTCATGTATCCATGTGGAGATAATGAACTTACACTATAAGTGCATGGATGGGAAGATGCATTATGGCGTCCTACAGCTCAAGTATGCTAGATTCCTTCATCTAGCACCACCTATTTTGCCCATTAAGCTTTGGGTTTCAACTCCAACTCATGCTCTTTAATTAGCTCTTATAGCTTAACTAGTGTGGACATATTTATAGCTAGCTTCAATTCCCAATAACCAAAGATGAGCTGGGGTAATCTCAATTGAGTCCAATTGAGCTTATTCCCAACTTTCTAGCTATTAAATAGTTTTAATGAGCTCCCATGAGCTCACCTTAAGCTAGCATTAGAAACTTGAGCTTAAGAAAAGTCATGTCAAGCCTCTTTTAACTTACATAAGCTTTATTGAGCTCCCTTGAGCTGAGGATTAGCTCCTTACGTGAAAGTTAAGCACTTGCAAATATATCTTAATGTGTCAAATGGAATTTGTAGCACTTATGCTATAAAATTACAACAATAACCAAGAATAAGCACTCATAAAATATGAGAAAACTCATCAAATTTTTTATTGTTCATCTGCTGAATAGAATACACAAATATAACCTTTTATTTAGGTTTTTAAGAATCATGAAAAGGAAAAGACATCTCCAATTATCCTTGACTTGGTAATACATGCATAAACTGATTTAAAAAATAGATATTCCTAATTAAATAGGAATCAAAATAAAAAATTAACTAAAATATGAAACAAATTCTATTTAAAAATAAACTCCTCAATAAAAAAGAACACAACTAAACTAAGACATTTTTCCACTAAACTTTACTAAACAACCTATAAGACATCTAATATGCAAATTAGGACTAATTAACATGAGAATTTGAGCATCCAAAGCCTAATTCCTTATGTTTAACATGTATTCACTCCTTCAAATTGTAAATATGTGATCAGTCTTGGAAACACATTAAGGTCTTCATTAACATCCTTCTCTTTAGCTTGAATTTTGCAAATCAGCTCTTGTAAAGCCTACTTCATAAGCTTGGTCATCGTGTCATCAAACCTCCAATTCCTTACAAAGGATCTTTAGAGTTCTTGGATATAAGAGTTTGAACTCCATCATTTACTCCCTTCTGGAAAGGATTTATCCTCGAATACTCTACATTATATAAAGATAAACTAGGAACATTAAAAGTAGCATCACATTACCATAACTACTTGGAAAGTCAAGCTTGTAGGGGTTGTCATTGATCTTCTCTAGCACTTAAAAGGGTCCATCTGCTAAAGGTTGTAACTTGGATTTCCTTTAAGCAGGAAATTACTCCTTCTACAAATATACTTAAACCCAATCTCCTATTTTAAATGCAACCTTAACTCACCCTTGATAAATTGCCTTAAAAATTACTCATTCTTGCTCTCTATGTGATGGGAACAAAGTTGCCGTAAGAAAAGATCTAAAGGATCTATTAAGCATTCAAGGAGGCTCAGTTACAAGAGCTAAATCCAAGAAGATAAAGGAAGCTAATAAATAGGCTAATTGAAGGGTAGGGAGTAAACAAGCTCTAATTAGCTTGGAAAGTATTCAAGGCCTAATAAATATGATCCGAGCTAAGTCAAGAAGTCTAATGAGTGTCTATGTTATTCAATATGTTCCAAGCATTCTAAGAGATGTTCAAACTGACCAAGATTCATAGGTGACATTAAAAAACGTGAGCAAGCCATCCTAACAAATTAGTAGTGGTTTTAGGCATCAAATAATAACGTTTGCATGTTGTCTCAACAAATTAGGAGTGATTTCTTACCTTAATTAGTTCTTACCTTAATTCTCAATCAAGTAATGATTTTGGTCAAAGTATCCAAGTAAAGTGATTTATAACCTAAACTGGCTAAAAAATGCCAATATAAAGCCAAGAATTTTATTATCAAGTAACTTAAAAACAAGTCTAGAATTCATTAAGTGAGATTAATTTCACTTTGGTTCTTTTAGAAACTCATGAACTTATCAAGATTATTATCTTGGTGTTAGAGTAGTGCTTAGGCAATCACCTTCAGCACTTTTATACAAACTTTATTTTGATTAAATAAAGCGAAAGACATTTTTCATTGATTTGATATTTGTTTATATATGAATTGATATTGATTTTAAATCGAATTAATGAAGTCCA
>JAOQMS010000003.1:789344-799583 GCA_027563885.1 Erythroxylum longipes | reverse complement strand
AAAGAATAAAGAGGAAGAGAGGGAATAAACCTTTTATCAAAAATGTTACACTATAATGGATTCAGGTTTGTTTCTTTATGTTGTTCATCGATCAGTAAAAGCTTACAACACTATCAATTTAACCAAGTAAGATCAAGGATGATTTGAGCTATGACTAACTTTGATGGATCATGGGACGTTGATTGGCATAGTTAGTGTGCATTGAGAGATGCAATTTAATTCTAGAAAACCAACTAATCGGCGGATTATGTGTGAACTGTCTTTGTGATATATATATATATACACTTAATCGGTTTAACTGTAAAAACTTTGAATTAGTCAAATTTTTTGTTCGATTTTTAACTTTTAGTTTGACTTACTTTAATAAACCTTAATATTAAAAATCTATCAGTTTATTAATTACTTGGTTGTTTTTATTAAAGTAATAAGTTTTTATAAATTAATTATTTTTAATTAATAATATTTTTAATTAAAATTTAAATTATAGAATAAGTAAGGATAATTTCTTTCAAATATATTTCAAATTCTTCAATTTTATTCAATCTTTAACTAGTTTCATGATGGATTAATAGTGCTTAAACTTTTATCAATATATATATATATATATATATATGTATATATGTCATTATTTGCTTAGATCATCATCTTTTCTCTTGCATTTGCATATTTAAGTCTTCTTCTCTGTTTACACCATCACTTCGTTGCATTCTCCTATAGCTCTACTCTGCAATCTCCTAATCACCTTCTCCTCATACTTCAGTTGGCCTTAACTAAAATCCAACTTCAAGAACAGGTATGTAATAACGTGAGCAAGTTCTGTATTTCAAGTGAATCTCCCTTCTTTTTTTTTTTTTTGTCTACACAATAAATTTAACAAAACTAATTACCCGTTTCAGCTTTAACAAGGAAGAATATATATATTGCAGAGGGTGGCAATGACCCTTACTTGCATATTACGAACAACTACGTGGGGAGGCAGACATGGGAGTTCGATCCTGAAGCTGGCAATCCTGAAGAACGAGCTGAGGTTGAAGAACGAGCCAGAACTTTTACAAGAATCGCTTTGAGGTCAAACCCTATGGTGACCTTCTTTGGCATTTTCAGGTATATAAATGCATCGTCACACTTTTCCTTCTTTTTCTTTCTTTCTTAGGCTATCATAGTTGCTGAGGAAGCAGTGTTTAAATTAGGATTTGCCACATATTTTGTTTACATATATGAACTCAGTCACCTAAGTTTTTTTTAAAAAGTTTTTTAGTTGGTAAAAGAAAGACATTGGAAATTTTTATGAGGCTGTCTGATTAGGAATGCAGTGGCATTGACTGCATGCAGGAAGATTAAGAGCATAAAATAAAATAAAAATAAGAAATTCCACTGAAATGGATCTTTTTTGTATAGTATATCTTTTTCAGATACAATTTGAGCTATTTCTTTCCTAAAAAGATTACGGACACAAACACACTCGTATTTTAAGTCATGTCCTCAATTGCTTAGAGATATGGATATGGACACACCCATATTATATGTTATGTTCTATTCAGAAACTCCTTTTCCGTTCATCACGTTCCTAGAGCTATCAGTGTCTTCGCTTCTGCATTTTTATAGAAAAACACACCAAACGTCAATAGAACGCCCATTTATATACGAGCCATACACAACACATATTCTTAGGAAGTTGTTAATATCAGTCTTACTTTCTTTGATTGCAGTTCCAAAGGGAGAAAAATTTCAAGCAGACAATACGTCCAGTTAGAATTCAGGATGGTGAAGAGGTCACATATGAGAAGGCTACAAGTGCATTGAGGAAGGCTGCCCACTTCTTCTCAGCCCTGCAGGCTAGTGACGGCCACTGGCCTGCTGAGAGTACTGGACCCCTGTTCTATGTTCCTCCCCTGGTGAGTCACATTTTCTTGGAAATGTTAATGCCACAGATGCTAAACACTTTATCACCGTTAATTTATTGTGTGTTTTCTTCACGTTTTAATTGGTCATTACAGGCCTACCAATCTGCTTAACACATTAAAAAAAATTCTTTTTCTGCTTCAAATCCAGGTGATGTGTATATACATTACAGGACATCTTGACATTGTATTTCCTGCAGAGCATCGTAGAGAAATCCTTCGATACATTTATTATCACCAGGTACTGAAATTTGATATTTGTTCAAATCAACAAAGTGGGTGAAGTTGACAAACTAATGGTCTGCAGAAGCTTGTCTCGTTATGCTAACTTCTTGTGGACGCTTTCTAATGAAGAATGAAGATGGTGGTTGGGGACTGGATATAGAGGGGTCACAGCATCATGTTATGTACAGCCCTCAACTACCTTTTCATGCGGATTCTAGGGGAAGGGCCTAACGGTGGTCAGGACAATGCTTGTGCAAGAGCTAGGAAGTGGATTCACGACCATGGTAGTGCCACACACATATCTTCTTGGGGAAAGAGTTGGCTCTCGGTATTGACTTGGTTGAATTTTAGCACATCATGACAGAAGTTTGTAAGCCATATATTGTCAAAACTCAAATCTGAGTTTTGTTTCACCATCTTTTTATGCAGATACTTGGAGTGTATGACTGGTCTGGAACCAATCCAATGCCTCCAGAAATTTGGTTCCTTCCTTCATTCCTTCCTATGAATCCAGGTTTGCAGATCTATATATATGGTTAACTGAAACAGGATTGACTCAAATCTGCAATATTGATGTTTGTTTCTAACTTCAATATAGGAAAAGTCTGGTGCTATTGCCGGATGTTATACATGCCTATGTCATATCTATATGGGAATCGTTTTGTTGGCCTCCGTTACACCTCTCATTCAACAATTAAGAGAACTCTTCAATGAACCATATAATCAAATCCATTGGAAGAAAACAAGGCACCGGTGTGCTCCAGTAAGTCAAATCATATCTGATTGAAAATTTCCTGTATACTTGATAGAATTTTCTGCAGATGAACTGAAGTCAATGCTTAAAATTTTCATGACAGGAGGATCTCTACTATCCACATCCTTGGATTCAAGATTTGATTTGGGATAGTCTTCATGTATTCGCTGAGCCTCTTCTTACTCGTTGGCCCTTCAATAAGTTAGTAAGAAAGAAAGCACTTGATATAACAATGAAGCACATTAACTGTGAAGAAAATAGTCGATACATTACAGTCGGATGGGGGGAAAAGGTAGTGTTTTCGTGCAGAGATATAAGGATCTAGCCGTCTATCCTGTCATATAGCTGCATGGAAGACTCTGAAGCCACTTGAATTGAACAGGCTTT
The DNA here is from genome assembly GCA_027563885.1 of Erythroxylum longipes. Lineage (NCBI taxonomy): Eukaryota > Viridiplantae > Streptophyta > Magnoliopsida > Malpighiales > Erythroxylaceae > Erythroxylum > Erythroxylum longipes. The sequence goes on along the minus strand of JAOQMS010000003.1, from coordinate 796,316 downwards.
ATGTATGCTTGCTTTTTGGGTCGAAGATCCAAATGGAAGTTCTTTCAAGAAACATCTTGCTAGGATTCCAGACTATCTATGGGTTGCAGAAGATGGAATGAAAATACAGGTTGGCTGTACTTCTTTAAGCAATTATAGTAACCTCATAACTAAGCAATCCTATCCTTCAAAATAAAATTTCATGGTTATGCAGACCATTGGAAGCCAGCAATGGGGTACTGGTTTTGCAGTTCAGGCCTTGCTTGCTTGTAACCTTACAGATGAAATCACGGATGTTCTTAAGAGCGGACACGACTCCATTAAGAAATCTCAGGTTTCGTTTGCATCTCTTTAAGAAATCAATTTTTTTGTTTCTACTTCATTATAACTGATCTGTTTCACCAAATATTTTTTTTTTTGGGTGAAAGACAACCATTCTGTTGACTTCAAGAGCATGTATATGCACATCTCCAAGGGAGCTTGGACTTTCTATGATCAAGATCATGGATGACAAGTTTCTGATTGCACTGCAGAAGGACTTAAGGTGTCAAACTGTGTTCTAGGCATGACTAAATACTTGTTATATGCTCAGTCGCATATTTATATTCTCATTTACTTCTCAGTGTTGCCTCCTTTTCTCAAGAATGCCAGCAGAAATTGTTGGTGAACATATGAAGCTAGAGCGGTTGTTTGATTCCGTCAATGTCCTATTTTCTCTACAGGTGATAAGAATACACTTCCTGTATCTCTATCACATATACAGAAACAACCCTTTAAATTGGTTTGTTTTGGGACTTCCTGCAGAGTAACAATGGAGGCGTATCAGTCTCGGAGCCAGCTGGAGCTCAAGATTGGCTGGAGGTATGATTGTAACATGCTGAAGTCTCTTTACTGATTTCTGATTCTTTAAGTCTATCTTTCCACAATCATTCACCATTTGGAATCTTCAGCTGCTAAACCCAATAGAATTTGTCGCTGATGTTGTCATTGAGCATGAATACGTTGAATGCACTTCCTCGGCAATCCAAGCCCTAGTGTTGTTCAAGAAGCTATACCCAGAGCACAGGAGAAAGGAGATCGACCATTTCATTGTCAACGCTGTACCGTATCTTGAATGCACTCAAACTTCAGAGGGTGGATGGTACGTTCTCCAACTCCAGTAGTGTTCTTTAAAGTTGGCTTAAAAACACAGGAAAGAGATCAGAAAATTTTCTGTTCTACTCTATTCAATCAACAATCTGCTTACACCAGATAAAAAGCTAACTAGAAAGCTGTATATAATCTATCCATGTTCTTTGAAATATAGTTCACTCTACAGGTATGGATATTGGGGAATTTGTTTCACTTATGCTAAGTGGTTCGCACCGGAAGGCCTAAGAGCTGCTGGAAATACCTACAGTGGCACTGCAGCTATGCGCAAAGCTGTCGATTTTCTTCTCAGGATACAAAGAGAAGATGGGGGTTGGGGAGCGAGCTACCTTTCATGTCCTGAGAAGGTCAATCTCTCTATTTCAAAAGAAATTAAAAGAAAACCTGAAGTCCAACCTGAAAACCATATTGTGCTAAGTTTACAACGCTTTTGCATGCATGTTACATTACAGAAATATGTACCGCTTGAGGAAACAGATCAAGTTTGGTACAAACAGCGTGGGCTATGATTGGGCTAATTCAAGCAGGTCAGGTGAGTGAAATGTTTCAAATTCACTTCCTATATCTTTTAGTTTCTTCTTGTAAGTATAATACTTTAAACTTTGTCTTCTGAATTGACATAGATGGATAGAAATCCTACACCTCTTCACCGCGCTGCAAAGCTTATAATCAATTCACAATTGGTTGATGGTGATTTTCCTCAGCACGTAACCTCCTCAAACAAGCTTGTCCGTTAGTAGAAAATGAAATTTATAACAATTCATTATGAGGATCTTTAAGTTCGGCAATTATGAACTCGACAAAAAATCCAGTCAGGAAATAAAATTCATTGAGAGAACAAAGTTATTTACTACATACGAGTGTAACAATAAGTTGTATTGTGACAGGAAATCGAAGGTGAGGCCATGAAGAACTGCATGTTACACTATCCAGCATACAGAAACATCCCATGTGGGCTCTTGCAGAATCTCGAAAACGTGTTCCATTGCCTTCTAGGGTCATTTGAATCCAAAAACATGATTATCGAGTCTTATCAATGAAGGCAGAAAAAGATTAGCACAAGTTCCTTGATCATCTACCTCCCTATCATCACTATTATGGGATCAGTATAATACAAGGACCAGGGTGAAGTTAGATGTACATAACATCTACAAAATAGATAAGATAGCAAAATGAAGAAAGATGTTATCACAAACCTGTTGTAAGCCAAGAAGCACCTGTAGCATTACATCTCTATAAGGAGTTCACTTCAGATAACTGCAGAAAATTACATTTAGCACTGTAGTACTCCATCATCTGCAAATGCCGATAAATAACAGAACTTAGGGTGTATCTTTGCTAGATGCAATACCAACCTGCATTTGACTAAAACTACTAGCTGATCTGGGCAACATATCCTGTCAATGAATAGAATTCGATTAATGTGTTCAGCTTCCCTTATACAAGCCATCTTAGTTGAACATTCTGAATGTTGAATTCTGAACATTCAATCACACGAGCAGCTAACTTTTATAACATAACCATGAAGATTTTTCCCTCTTAACAGGAACAGCACCTTGTAACATAACAGTCTTAGTCACAGAATTCTGTTCCATCTCCATTGTCATTTTAGTCAACAAAAGACATCTCATCGAACATCTTACGTGGTCAAGAAGCAAAACGTGGACTTCCATAAAAATGACGGTGATGGGGCAGCCTCAGGCGGAGGATGTGCAGTTACAGGATCCACCCGCAACCTCCCAACGCCCGATAGGCACCGGATTCTGAGGCAAACAACCTTGGACCTGGATGAACCCATACTTCAATCGAACACTACGAATCTCCCCATATACTCACGTCATATTGAAGCGACTAGAAGTTCTCTATACAAGAATAGTACAGAAAGGCAATGAAATTGGGGGAAATGGTCGAGAGTGGTCGTAGACAAGGTAATTAGGGTTCATGTGTTACCTAACAAAGAATGGAAGTTAATCTTGAAATTGAAATTCAGTGATTAGGCTAGGTTTTAAGCATTGAAGTCGAGATTGGGGAAAAAAGGGTTGAAGTCTGTCAGACAACCGATCGACCATGTCAGCCAGAGATGACTGACAACGATCCTCTACAGTTTCGATGGGCTTAACGAAACCCATCCACCATTAATCACGCTCTGATCGAACGGTCTCGATTCATCCACCAGACTTGGTTTCCTGTCTCCTTAGTGTTAAAGGACACAGTAGTACGAGCCTATAGAACAGATCCTGTTCAAGTAAGGTCGTGACCCAGTGCCGTTCTACCTTTGATATATAAACCGCTTTATCATCTTTTGTGCTAACGATATGGTATTAGAGATCGTTAACATATATTAGCACATGGTCATGAGATTCAATTAGGCTAAAAAAAATCAAAATTATGTCGAGTATAACAGGCCAAAACATAAAATTAATAATTAAAAAGATGATTTTGAAAATTATAACTAAAAGGCTGTGTGAAGCCATTAATTTTTAGGGTTGGTTAAAAAAAATCATAAACTTTAAACTTTAATCAATTTTGCAATCATAGTCCAAATTTTACAAATTGACAATAAAAATATTTAAACTTCTAATTTTTTTAATTTTAGCAGAATGTTTAATTCTCCGTTAAGTTTGTTGATGTAAAATATCACGTGTCTAAAAATTCTTATTATTAGTATACATCAACTGTAATTAGCAAAACAAATCTTAATTAGTGAAACGACGTCGTTTAATCATATAAGTAAATAATGTCTTGTTTTTAAAATGACCTAAGCCCCTTCATTTTTAGTTTGCTAACTCGACTATGAACTCTCACTTCCTTCGTTCATTTTCCTCTCGTGACATGTACTAATAATAATGGTTTCTAGACACGTGACATGTCACGTTAACAAAATTAACAGAGAAATTAACATCAGGCTTGAACTAAAAAAAATTAAAGGTTGAAAATTTTAGTGTCACTTTTTAAAATTTGAGATATAATTATAAAATTGACCGAATTTTGAGATTTTTTATCATTAGTTATAATTTTTATGATAAAATGGCACTTATGGGCCATGAGAACAAGCATAATATTCACATTCTATTTTTTATTAAAAAATTTACATTCAACCAATAAATACGAATATTGAGAATAACAAATCAAATATAATTTAATTAAGTTTGAATTTTAGGGTTTAAAATTGAATTCAGGTTTAATAAATTTTTTTAAATATAATTAATTACAATAAATTAATTCAAATTAAATGTGATTGAATTTGAGTTATAGATTTAAGTTTTATAAATTTTAAATTTATTAAAAAATATTTTTATTTAAGCGCAATATAATACAAAAATATATGTTATTGTCTGCATTTTTATTATTAAATAAATACCAAATAGAAAATTTAAAAAATACTAATAATAAAATTAAGCAAAAAGCTATGGATAGAGAAGTATTGGATTTCAAAATATAGCCAAGTAAAAAGATTAAATATAAAATTATCCTTCGAAATAATTAAACAGTAGCAAGTAGAAAAGTAGGAAATTGGCATTCAAAGCAGGTAACCAAATACATAACCATATAGAAACAATGAAGAACACGAAAGAAAGACGAGGCTTTCCTGTATACCAACAGCCATCTTCTTCAACATCATCATCATCCACAGCATATAGTTTATTATTTTCACAAACTGAAACTACTGCTCATGATAGGGTTTTGGATTCAACACTTTTTGTAATAATAATGACTAAATCATCACATATAATGAACTTTGAGGGATGAGACGGATTGGAAGTTCTTTTGCAGGGATTGGCATTGGATCAACGATGATCTTCTCATTTGGCAGCAACTTCTCCCACTTGAATCGTTTCACAACGTTGTGCATGAACACCAGAATCTCCAACCTCGCGTACTCTTTTCCGGGACACATTCTAGGTCCTCCACCAAATGGCACGAAGGTATATGGAGCTGGTCCTACTCCTTCGAATCTCGAGGGGTCGAACTTTTCAGGATCTGGGAAGCACTGAGGATTTCTGTGTGTCGAATTTGCACTCCAGTATAACTGCAGAAAAAGGCATCATCAGGAACTTGGGAATCATTCAATCAGTTGGAGGTACTAAAAACAGCTATGTCTGTATATGATAAGGGTTACCTTCCAGCCCTTTGGAATGGAGAAACCGGAAAAGACGAAGTCGTTCATGGCTTCCCTGAAGGAACCCTGGAGAGGAGGAGCTAGTCTCAGGACCTCACATGCAACGTTCCAGGAGTATTTCATTTTCTGAATATCATCCCAGTTGAGGAACTCCCCTGGTTTTTTTGATTTTGCAATTTCCATTTGTTCTGAAATCCCAAAAATGACAAAATAAAGAAGAAAAAAATATTTGAGTTCAATAGAATTTAAGAAATAAAAATAATATAACGTGCATGTTTATTTTTGTTAGTTTCATGAGCACATACATTTACAAAAACTATGATCGAATTCAAGACTGTAAATTGTAATCTATAACTGCTAAGTGCTGCTAATAAAGAAGTAACCAAAGATAAATTAGTAGTTGTTAATCACCTTTTAATACTTCATTGTAGATGTGAGGAAGCTCTGCAAGATACTTGACGATGAAAGTAATGGCAGCACTAGCAGTGTCATGGCCACCAATTAACAAACCAAGAATTTTGTCAGCTATATCTGTCTCCTTCATGAATTGACCATCCTCATCAGAGGTTAACAACATATGTGACAATATATCCTGATTAGGAGATGCTCTATTCTCTGCAAGATCAACTTTTCTCCTCTTAATGATGGAGATCAGTTCCTTTCTGATCCAATTGGAGGCCTTGATAGCTCGATTAAAAGGCGTTCCTGGCAAATCTATGGGAATGGAAATGATCCCAGATGCCAAAACATTGAAGGGGTCTGCCAACTTAGCAACATGTTTTGGATCTTCAATGCTGAGAAAAACCTTGCAGGCTACCCAGAAAGTGTACATTTTCGCTAATGGAAACACAGTAACTTCATGTTTCCCTTCCCAACTGGCTTCAAAATGCCTCTGAGCAATTGCATCCATCATTCCAATGTACCTCTGCAAGGCCTCAGGCTTGAAGAAGTTCGGTAGCAACTTCCTCATCTTCTTGGACTCTTCTTTGGAGGATGTCTGCGTAGAGGAAGGGAAGATCTTGTTGACTGAATCAGGCCACCATGCAATCACGAGCTTGTTCTCATTGGAGAACAAGAATTTGTTACCCGCAGCGCCGCAAATGACTGTGGTTGGTTGGCCTAGAAGAGAGGTTTTGAAGACTAGAGACGAGTATTTCGCTATCCTGTCGTATATGAACTTCTCAGGATGGCCTTTCCTTCCTGTGGAGAGAAATTCCAAGCTCTCTCCAAGAACAGGAAACCCCATTTTACCTGGTGGGAGCTTGGGGTGAGAAACAGACGATCTGTGGTTGTAGATATGGAGCAAGAGAGGGGTAGAAACTATTAGAGTGAAGAGCAATAAGCTGCAGAGAAGAAAGAGGTCCATGTTTGTGGCAAGCTGGATAGCTATGGCGATTCAGAGGGGAACTTGTGATTTCATGAACATTGCATTGGCTATTCCAGACTTTATATAGAACAATGCATAAACTTTCCGGAGTATTGTGATCTTTAATTTGTTTCTCTGAATTGAGAAACTAAGCTAGATTAGCATAGACAGTATAGTGCATAATAATTTTAATCAATATTTATGAATTTTTAATGTTAGAAAAATTACTTTTCTTTTAGGAAATTCGGGGATTTGTATCTAATTTTTGGATTATTTACTAAATAAACTCTTTGGATATACATTTAACTTATAAAATTAAATGTTTTAGTAAAATCATTTGAAGAGTCAATAAATCAAA
>JAOQMS010000003.1:766579-789244 GCA_027563885.1 Erythroxylum longipes | reverse complement strand
ATAAATATTGATACAATTATAAATTAATCAATGAATTACATATTTCAAAGCATATTATACTCTAGGGGTATTTTTGTCATTAATATTGGTTTTTATGTTCTGTCTACTGCAACCAAACACATTTTTGTCATCGAGACAGAGACAGTCTTTTCTGTTTTGTCCATCACAACCAAACACCTTACTGTCTCCAATTTTTGTTCTGTTCCGTCTCTAAATTTTCGTCTCGTTCCGCCTCCGCACCTAAGAGACAGTAACCAAACGCAGCGTAATTACTGCATGTAGAAGTCTGGATAAACAAATCTATTCGTGGGCCCATTTAAAAAGTTTTTCAAGAATCCTACAACACAGAACCTTGTTTAACTGGTGGTAAATGCCATACACAGAACCTTGTTTGACAAATACAAGGTTAAGGTAAAGATGCAATTAGCGTTTGTGACACTTTAAGAGGGCGTAATAAACAAAGTAGGAAGTACGCAACAAGGGGAAGAAAAACATTGATTATTAGTCAAATGCGTTAGTAGAGAAGGTCATAAAAAACATGGGTTCGCACGTAGGTAGTTTCGTATGTTTGTTTTTGCGTGCGAAGATTTGTAGATTTTCAAAGTTGGCCGGAGACCTGGCCTACATGGTTTGAAAAATCCCTCTTTTAACGACCAAGACATCCTCAAGCCATCGGCTCCTTTTTCTTCTTCTCCAGGCTATATTTTCAGCATTAAGAAAAAAAAGCCAATTTTATTAAATTACAGGATTTAAATCATTGTTTGATTTTAAATTGATTCATTATTCATAAATTGTAAAGGATTATGTAGAACCTTTATTCATAGTTTTGCATAAAATGAGGTGTAATGTGATCAATATAATTTTAATTAGTTAAAGATTAGCCACAACATCTTTGATTAATTAAAAATATATATTATGTGTTATGGATCACATCTAGTAAAATAACACAAATTGTAATGCATCATATTTAAATATAACAAAATTTATCCCACAAGAAGATTTGTTATATTTGCATGATTAATTAGGATGGAATAGCAAATTATCTTTTTCTTAATTTATCCACAGGTATTAAGAAAAAAAATATAATTTGATAGTTTCATCATAAAGAGTATGAATGAATCTTTTAACTAAAGCTTAGCTCACAGGCATTTTTAATTGTTGTATGATTCACATATGAAATATGATTGCATGTTTTAACGTTGGTAAAACATGATACATGTTTCTTTGCTTCAACAAATTTAGTGACATAAGCATGTAATTTGAATTTTGTGCAGTTATTCAACCTGTGAATTTTTTTGATATTCAATGTAATATTCCCGAATTGAATGGTGATAACTATAAAATTTGGAAAGAGATGATTCTCCTCCAATTAGGGTATATGGACATTGATTATGCTATCAAAAAAAAAAGAAACCACTTGTACCTACTGAAACTAGCACTCAGGCTGAAATTGCTCTTTATGAATGTTGAGAGCGATCGAGTAGCCTTAGCATGATGTGCATAAAGACCAAAATTCATCCTAATATTTGTGGTTATATTAGAAAGTGTGATCATGTTAGGGATCTATTGAGGAACAATTTGAGTCTTCAGATAAGGCCCTAGCTAGCACCTTAATGACTAAGTTATCATCAATGAAGCTCACAAGTGTTAGAGGTGTGCGTGAGCACATCATGCGAATGAGGGACATTGCGGCTCAATTGAGGTCTCTTGAGGTTGAAATGTTCGAGTCTTTCCTTGTGCATTACATACTTAATTCTCTTCCACCTCAATATGGACCCTTTAAAATCTCTTACAACACACATAAGGATAAATGGTCTATCAATGAACTTCTGACCATGTATGTGCAAGAGGAAGGGAGGTTAGTAATGGAATTGGGTGAAAGTGCATATATGGCTACAGAACAAAGGAATAGAGGGCAAGCCAAACAAAAAGGAAAGGGTAAAATATCATTCTATAATAAGATCAAAAAGGATTTCAATCCCAAGTGCCGCTTCTGCAAAAAGAAAGGGAACATAAAGAAGGATTATGTCAAATTTAAGGCTTGGCCTATAAAGAAAGGTATTTCAATCCCACTTGTTTGCTATGAATCTAATATGGTTGATGTTCGTCATAACACTTGGTAGATTGATTCTGGCTCTATAATCTATATTTCCAATACCTTGCAGGGTTTTCTAAACCACAGGAAGCCAGTGGGCAATGAATAATGCATCTATTCAAACAACTAGATGCGTTCACATGTGGAAGCTATTAGGATATGCAAATTAGTTTTAAATTCTGGTTTTGTTTTAAATTTGGAAAGAACATTTCATATTCCAAGTTTCTTAAGAAATTTGATTTTAGTTTCAAGACTTGTACCTATGGGATATTCCTTTAACTTTTCAAATACATTATTTGGTCTGTATCATGGATCTAATCTTGTTAGGAATGGTACAATGATTAATGGTCTTTTTTGATTTAATTTGCAAGAAAATATTTTTCAGAATACAATGCATGTCTATAGTAATGCTGGTATTAAAAGATGTGTCATGAATGAACAACCCTCTATGTTGTAGCAACGAAGATTGGGACATATTTCCCTTGAAAGAATTAAAAAAACTAGTGAATGATGGAGTACTTAATACTCTATATTTTACTAATTTTGATGTTTGTGTGGACTACATAAAGGGAAAGCAGACCAACATAAAAAAGAAAAGTGCTAAGAGGAGTTCAAACATATTAGAGATCATACATACAGACATTCGTGGTCCAAAAATGGTCTTGTATGGTCAGAAATACTTCATCTCATTTATAGATGATTACTCATGATATATGTATCTCTATTTGCTTCATAACAAGAATGAAGCATTAGATGCATTTAAGGTATTTAAAACATAAGTAGAGAAACAATTTAGTAAGCAAATAAAGATCGTGAGATCAGATAAAGGTGGAGAATTTTATGGTAGATACACTGAGGGTGGACAAGCACCTGGTCCATTCGCGAAATTTCTTCAAGAGCATAGGATAATAGCTCAATATACCATGCCTGAGTCTCCAGAACAAAATGGTATAGCAGAAAGAAGAAACCGAACATTATTAGACATGGTGCAGAGTGTGCTTAGCAGTTATAAACTTCCTAAATCTTTCTGAACTGAAGCTTTTAAAATGGCAGTATATATATTAAATCGAGTTCCAACCAAGGTTGTTTTCAAAACACCATTTGAGTTATGGAAAGGTTGGAAATCGAGTCTGTGACATATACGCATTTGGGGATGCCCTTCTGAATTAAGAGTTTATAATCCACAAGAAAAGAAACTAGATGCAAGGACTATAAGTGGGTATTTCATTGGATATGCTGAAAGGTTCAAATGGTATAGATTTTATTGTCCATTTCATAGTACTAGGTTTGTGGAATGAAAAAATGCAAAGTTTCTTGAGAATGACTTGATTAGGGGGAGAGATTAATATTAGGACTTATTTCTTGAGAAGGATCATTGTGAAATACAAATTCCTACTTTAAGTAATAGATTGATTGTCATTCATAGCATCCTTAAAAAAGTTAGGATTGATGGAGCCCAAACCCACCATTGTTTCACTTCAGCTGGCAGATAGGTCCATTACTTATCCGAGGGGAGTCATTGAGGATGTATTGGTTAAGGTCGAGAAGTTTATCTTCCCGATAGATTTCTTAGTCCTTGACATAGAGGAAGATAGAGTGTCCCTATCATTCTTGGGAGACCTTTCATGGCCACTACATGGACCATCATCGACGTACAGCGTGGAAAGCTCATCTTGAGACTTCAAGATGAAGAACTAGTGTTTGATGTATTTAATGCTATGAAGCATCCTTCTACTCTTGACTCTTACCATTTTATCGATATTTATTCTTCTAATGCTGATAAATATTCTATTGTTTGTGTAGGTTTGTTGGAAGGAGAAGCACAAGGAATGATCGAAGAGTTAGGGGAAGAATTATAAGAAGAGTTGGAGGATATTGGAGTTGAGTTCGAGCAAGCCTGTTGGACACATTATAGAGCATACGAGCCTCTCCAACATCTAGCCAAGCTATTTCTGAAGCCTTCAATCGAAGAGCCTCCTTCTCTTGACCTTAAACCTCTTCGAATCATTTGAAGTATGTTCATCTTAACCCACCTGAACACTTACTAGTTATCATTTCTTCTTGTTTCTCAGGTGTCATGGAGGAGCAGTTGTTGAGGGTACTGCAGGACCACAAGAAGGCCATTGGGTAGTCTATTATGGATATTAAGCATATAAACCCTTCCTTTTGCACGCACCATATTTTTATGGAGGATGGAAGCAAGGTGATGGTACAACCCTTGAGGAGACTTAACCTACACACGAAGGAGGTAGTGAAAGACGAGGTAGTAAAGCTTTTAGATGCAGGTATTATTTACTCCATTTCTGATTCTGGTTGGGTTAGTCCTGTGCAGGTGGTGCCAAAGAAAGAAGATACCACTGTAGTTGAAAATAAGAAAAATGAATTAATAACCACCAGGAAGGTAACTGGGTGGAGAATGTGCATAGTTATAGGAAGTTGAATGATGCCAACAGGAAAGATCATTTTCCTTTACCTTTCATTGATCAGATGATTGAGAAATTAGCTGGACATGACTTTTATTATGCCTTAGATGGATATAATGGATATTTGCAGATTTCGGTAGCTCCGGAAGATCAGGAGAAAACAACTTTTACATGTCCTTATGATACATTTGCATATAGAAGCATGCCATTTGGTTTATGCAATGCTCCAGCTACATTTCAAAAATGGAGAGAGGCTATGCAAAACGAAATTGAAGTGCTAAAATGAAACGACACTTGGGAACTTGGGCCATTGCCACCTGGGAAGAAAGCACTTGGGTGCAAATGGGCATATAAAACCAAATATAACAGTGATGGTATAGTGGAGCATATCAAGGCTTGACTAGTTATCTATGGCAATAAACAGCGGGAAGGAATTGATTACAATGAGACCTTCGCACCTGTAGCCAAATGGTTACTGTGAGAACTATTCTGAGTGTGGCAGTGGCAAAGAATTGGGAATTACACCAAATGGATGTTCACAATGCCTTTCTGAATGGTGATTTAGACGAGGAGGTGTATATGCAACTACCTCTCGGTTTTGAAGCCAAGGATACAAATACAGTTTGTCGACTTAATAAATCCTTGTATGGATTGAAGCAAGGCCCGAGATGTTGGTCTGCAAAGCTGGTAAGAGCCTTGAAAGATTTTGGGTTTGCTCAATCTCTTTTTGACTATTCGCTGTTTACTTATTGCAAAAGGGAAGTGCAAGTAACTATGTTGGTCTATGTGGATGATTTGATAATTGGCAGAAATAATTCAAATGCCATTGCACAATTCAAGGCATATTTAAGCAAATGCTTCTATATGAAGGATCTTGGCTGTTTGAGATTCTTTTTGGGACTTGAAATTGCTCGAGGTAAGGACGAAATATTCTTATGCCAAAGAAAATATGCGTTAGATATTGTTACTGGGTTAGGATTACTTAGTTGTAAACCGGCCTCGTTCCCTATGGAACAAAATCATAAACTAGCATTGGTTGAAGGAGAGTTGTTGGACGATCCGGAGAAATATTGTCGTTTGGTGGGTAAGCTGATTTAGTTGACTATTTCCAGGCCAGAACTTTGTTACTGTGTGCATATTTTAGCACAATTGATGCAGAGTCCTCGTGCAAAACATTGGGAAGCCGCACTTCATGTTGTACGGTACTTGAAAGGGAATCCGGGTCAGGGCGTGTTGCTGAGTTCAAAGAGTGATTTGCGTCTTTATGCTTTTTGCGACTCAGATTGGGCTAGTTGTCCTTTGACTCGGTGATCATTAACTGGCTATTTTATGATGCTTGGCACCTCTTTGATTTCTTGGAAGACTACAAAGCAACCAACAGTTTCGTGCTCTTCGACGGAAGCAGAGTACCAATCTACGACCACAATAATTTGTGAGTTGAAATAGCTTAAGGGTCTCTTACACTCGTTGGGCGTGGTTCATACAAGACCCATGCTATTATTTTGCGATATTCAATCAGCAATGTATATTATGGCCAATCCTGTTTTTCATGAATGGACCAAGTATATCGAGGTTGATTGTCATTTCGTTAGGGACGAAATCCAGTCTCGAAATATTGCCACATCCTTTGTGCGTACTACAGAACAACTTGCAGATATCTTGACGAAAGCACTTGGCAAACATCAGTTTGGCTACATTATTCACAAGTTGGGCATTCGGAATATCCATGCTCCAACTTAAGGGGAAGTGTAGGATAATATTGTTCATATATTGTAATGGTCAATATAGGAAATATAGGAGATTTTAGTGCCTATTTGGATAAGTTTATATCAGTAGAGCTTTTGTTAGTAGAGTTTTTATCAGAAAAGCTTTTCTGAGAAGAGCTTTTTCTAAGAAGTTAGTTGACTGTTTAACTGTCATTTAAAAAAGAGCTTTTTTAAATAAGCTTCATACAATAGATTGTTTGGTAATATAAAAATAAAAAGTACTTTTAATTTTAACTATATTTTATTTTGTAATAAAAATTATTTATGCATATAAATATTATTTAAAATATATTAAACAATATGCAAAGCACAATATATTAATTATTATATAATTTTAAACTATATGAAACATAAATGAAAATATATCTAACCAAATTTTTTGTATGGATTATAACATAAGTAAAACTAATATCAAAAATAAATATTACAACATAAAAAAATCAAATAATATTATATAAAACTCAAAATAAATGTGAAGATATGTTTGTGAGTATTGTGGGAATTAAGTGTAAAACATAAGAGTAAAAGGGACTAAAAATAAGCTCGTTAATTGATTTGAAAAATATACCTAAAAAAGTACTTTTTTAAAAAGCTCCAAATTTGCAGCTTCTTAAAAAGTTATATTTTAACTGCCAAAAACTTATATTTACTAACAAAAATACTTTTTTATTTTACAATCAAACATTTTTTTTAAAGCTTTTGCAGTGGCAAGAGTCTTTATAGGCTTCTCACTAGGAGTCCAATACGGAAATTAGTTAGCAAGAAGCCAAGAACCGCTCCCACGTTTCTTGTATATACTGTATATTGTTGAGAGCAATAACACGTCAGAAATCATCTTCCTCCGTAATTTGTACAGAGTCTCACTCTCATCGACTCACACTCCTCAACACTGCAGTCAACTCATCTCCTCTCCGTCAACCTGCCGCACACTCCCGCGTCTAGAATCTAGATCTCCCATCGGCCGCCTCTCCTTTCCTCTGTTGTTGTTGTCGTAAACTGTGTCGTCTCCTGCAGCCCTGCCTCTCCTCATCTCTGTTGTTGCACATTGGTGCCTCTCCACTCTCCATTCCGTATATATATGCTCCGTGACCCCATCGCCTCCAAATCTGTCCCATAGCTCCTGCCCCAATGCCCCACCAGCTCATGGATAATATATCTATACATATATATATAAATTCTACTGAAGTGTAAATTGTATAAGTGTGAAATGTGAAGTGTGAATTGAATAGTGTGAAGAATGAATTATACAGGGTAGTCTTGTGTCATTGATATTGTGTGTGTAATTATGTTGTAATTGTGCAAGTATAATTGTGTAAATGATTGTATTGGGTTTTTTTTTTTGGTTGTTGTTGTGCAAGTAGATTAATGTAAATGTATAATTAGGATTTAGGATTTAGGAATCAATAGTTTGTGTAAAATTATGGATCAAGAATATAATCTCTTATATGTATTATGTATTCTTAAATACAAATTATATAATACACATACAATTAATTATTGATTCTTAAATTGTTTAGGTCAATTGATAATAAAAAATATATTGAGATTATTTGTGAAATGCTAGAATTATGTATTGAGTGTGTAATTATGTATTGTAAATTTCATTTTTTGCGCAATCTTAAATGTAAATATGAAACCTTTGGGGCGGCAATTAATTTAGTTTTTTTATTTCACTTAATTCAGCTATTTTTTAAATTTATTATAATATTTTTTGTCATTCTTTTAATTATTGATTTTATTTGAATATCTAGTGTAATTAGTTTATGTCACGAGAGTTTATAAAGTTGGAAGATCTTCAAGTTAAGATCCCTTATAAAATTGAAAATTTTGACATTAAAACTTAGTTATTACGTAATAGTTTATTCACTTAAATTAAGATATTTATTGATAATATTGTATCGATACTTATTTATTATTAATGTATACTAACATATATACATTAAACAAGAGTTGTATGTTTGTTGCAAATGCCGATAAATAACGAAACTTAGGGTGTATCTTTGCTAGATGCAATACCAACCTGCATTTGACTAAAACTACTAGCTGATCTGGGCAACATATCGTGTCAATGAATAGAATTCGATTAATGTGTTCAGCTTCCCTTATACAAGCCATCTTGGTTGAACATTCTGAATGTTGAATTCTGAACATTCAATCACACGAGCAGCTAACTTTTATCACATAACCATGAAGATTTTTCCCTCTTAACATGAACAGCACCTTTTAACATAACAGTCTTAGTCACAGAATTCTGTTCCATCTCCATTGTCATTTTATTCAACGAAGCAGAAGTAGCAGCTAGATAATATTCCCCAAAAAACCCAACAAACCATTGATGTCCATGAAGTTAAACCTCTTCAAGACATCTCATCGAACATCTTACGTGGTGAAGGAGCAAAACGTGGACTTCCATAAAAATGATTGCAGAACCCATACTTCAATCCAACACTATGAATATCCCCATATACTCACGTCATATTGAAGCGACTAGAGGTTCTCTATACGAGAATAGTATAGAAAAGCAATGAAATTGGGGAAAATGGTCGAGAGCAGTCGTAGACAAGGTAATTAGGGTTCATGTGAAACCTAACAAAGAATCGAAGTTGATCTTGAAATAGAAGTTACAGTGATTAGGGTATTAAGCATTGAAGTTGAGATTGGAAGTTACAGTGAGTAGGGTAGGCATTAAGCATTCAAGTTGAGATTGGGAAAAAATAGGTAGGAGTCTGTCAGACAACCGATCGACCATATCAGCCACAAAAGGTGACCGACAACGATCGTCTATAACTCGGACGAGCTTAACAAGCTTATCTAAAACCATAGACGCTCTCTAATCGAAAAGAAACTGCTTGCAATTCGCTTTTTGTACTCTTGACGTTCGAAACACAGTGGAACAAATCCTATCAAAGGGAGCAACCAACGCAGCTCTATCGGTGAGATATAAACCGCTTTCTTATCTTTTCTGCTAACGGTATGGTGTTTGATATTGTTATTATGAGATTCAATTAGGCTAAAATAAATCAAAATTATGTCAAGTATAACAGGCCAAAACATAAAATTAATAATTGAAAAGATGATTTTGAAAATTATAATTAAAAGGTTGTGTGTATGTAGCCATTAATTTTTAGGATTGATTAAAAAAATATGAAACTTTGATCATTTTTGTAATTATAGTCTAAATTTTAAAAATTGGCAATAAAATGTTAAAACTTTCAATTTTTTTCAATTTTAGCAGAATGTTTGTTTCTCTGTTAAGTTTGTTGATGTGATATGTCACGTGTTTAGAAAATTCTTATTATTAGTACACGTCAATAATAGTTAATAAAATAAATCCTGTTTAGTGAAACGACGTTGTTTAATCAGATAAGTAACCGATGTCTTTTTTTTTTAAAATGACCTAAACCCTTTCATTTTTAGTTTGCTAACTTCACTGTGAACTCTTCTTTCGTTTATTTTCCTCTCCTGACATGTACTAATAATAAAGATTTCTAGACACGTGGCATGCCACGTTAACAAAGTTAACTGAGAAACTAACATTAGGCTTGAACTAAAAAAAATTAAAGGTTGAGAATTTTATGACCGCTTTTTAAAATTTGAGTTATAATTGTAAAATTGACCAAAATTTGATATTTTTTATAATTAGCCCTAATTTTATGATAAAATGACATAATATTCACATTCTCTATTTTTTATTAAAAAATTTACATTAAACCAATAGATACGAATATTGAGAATAACAAACTAATTTTGAAATCACAAATCAAATCAAATTTAATTAAGTTTGAATTATAGGGTTCAAATTTGAATTCAGGTTTAATAAAATTTTTAAAAATAATTAATTACAAAAAATTAATTCAAATTAAATGTGATTGAATTTGAGTTATAGATTTAAGTTTTGTAAATTTTAAATTTATTAAAAAATATTTTTATTTAAGCACAATATAAAATAAAATATATGTTACTGTCTGCATTTTTATTATTAAATAAATAGTAAATAGAAAATTTTAAATAATAATAATAAAATTAAACAAATAATTTTGGTTATAAATGAGAATACCAAATCAAATCTAATTTAATTAAGTTTGAATTTTAGGGTTTAAAATTGAATTCAGGTTTAATAAAATTTTTAAATATAATTAATTACAATAAATTAATTCAAATTAAATGTGATTGAATTTGAGTTATGGATTTAAGTTTTGTAATTTTTAAATTTATTAAAAAATATTTTTATTTAAGTGCAATATAACACAAAATATATGTTATTGTCTGCATTTTTATTATTAAATAAATACCAAATAGAAAATTTTAAATAATAATAATAATATTAAGCAAAAAGCTATAGAGAAGTATTGGATTTCAAAATATAGCCAAGTAAAAAGAGTAAATATAAAATTATCCTTTGAAATAATTAAACAATAGCGAGTAGAAAAGTAGAAACTTGGGCATTCAAAGCAGGTAACCAAATACATAACCATATAGAAACAATGAAGAACACGAAAGAAAGACGAGACTTGCCTGTATACCAACAGCCATCTTCTTCAACATCATCATCATCCACAGCATATAGCTTATTATTTTCACAAACTGAAACTACTGCTCATGATGGGGTTTTGGATTCAACACTTTTTGCAATAATAATGACTAAATCATCACATATAATGAACTTTGAGGGATGAGACGGATTGGAAGTTCCTTTGCCGGGATTGGCATTGGATCAGCGATGATCTTCTCATTTGGCAGCAACTTCTTCCACTTGAATCGTTTCACAACGTTGTGCATGAACACCAGAATCTCCAACCTCGCGTACTCTTTTCCGGGACACATTCGAGGTCCTCCACCAAATGGCACGAAGGTGTATGGAGCTGGTCCTACTCCTTCGAATCTCGAGGGGTCGAACTTTTCAGGACCGGGGAAACACTGAGGATTTCTGTGTGTCGAATTTGCACTCCAGTATAACTGCGGAAAAAGACATCATCAGGAACTTGTGAAATCATTCAATCAGTTGGAGGTACTAAAAACAGCTATGTCTGTATATGATAAGGGTTACCTTCCAACCCTTTGGAATGGAGAAACCGGAAAAGACGAAGTTGTTCATGGCTTCCCTGAAGGAACCCTGGAGAGGAGGAGCTAGTCTCAGGACCTCACATGCAACGTTCCAGGAGTATTTCATTTTCTGAATATCATCCCAGTTGAGGAACTCCCCTGGTTTTTTTGATTTTGCAATTTCCATTTGTTCTGAAATCCCAAAAATGACAAAATAAAGAAGAAAAAAAATATTTGAGTTCAATAGAATTTAAGAAATAAAAATAATATATCGCGCATGTTTATTTTTGTTAGTTTCATGAGCACATACATTTACAAAAACTATGATCGAATTCAAGACTTTAAATTGTAATCTGTAACTGCTAAGTGCTGATAATAAAGAAGTAACTAAAGATAAATCAGTAGTTGTTAATCACCTTTTAACACTTCACTGAAGTTGTGAGGAAGCTCTGCAAGATACTTGACGATGAAAGTAATGGCAGCACTAGCAGTGTCATGGCCACCAATTAACAAACCAAGAATTTTATCAGCTATGTCTGTCTCCTTCATGAATTGACCATCCTCATCAGAAGTTAACAACATATGTGACAATATATCCTGAGTAGGAGATGCTCTATTCTCTGCAAGGTCAACTTTTCTCCTCTTAATGATGGCGATCAGTTCATTTCTGATCCAATTGGAGGCCTTGATAGCTCGATTAAAAGGCGTTCCTGTCAAATCTATGGGAATGGAAATGATCCCAGATGCCAAAACATTGAAGGGGTCCGCCAACTTAGCAACATGTTTTGGATCTTCAATGCTGAGAAAAACCTTGCAGGCTACCCAGAAAGTGTACATTTTCGCTAATGGAAACACAGTAACTTCATGTTTCCCTTCCCAACTGGCTTCAAAATGCCTCTGAGCAATTGTATTCATCATTCCAAGGTACCTCTGCAAGGCCTCAGGCGTGAAGAAGTTCGGTAGCAACTTCCTCATCTTCTTGGACTCTTCTTTGGGGGATGTCTGTGTAGAGGAAGGGACGATCTTGTTGACTGAATCAGGTCACCATGCAATCACAAGTTTATTCTCATTGGAGAACAAGAATTTGTTACCGGCAGCGCCGCAAATGACGGTGGTTGGTTGGCGTAGAAGCTAGAAGAGAGATTTTGAAGACTAGAGACGAGTATTTCGCTATCCTGTCTTATATGAACTTCTCAGGATGGCCTTTCCTTCCTGTGGAGAGAAATTCCAAGCTCTCTCCAAGAACAGTAAAGCCCATTTTACCTGGTGGGAGCTTGGGGGTGAGAAACAGATGATCTGTGGTTGTAGATATGGAGCAAGAGAGGGGTAGAAACTATTAGAACGAAGAGTAATAAGCCGCAGAGAAGAAAGAGGTCCATGTTTGTGGCAAGCCGGATAGCTATGGCGATTCAGAGAGGAACTTGTGACTTCATGAACATTGCATTGGCTAATCCAGACTTTATATAGAACAATGCATAAACTTTCCGGTTGTGATCTTTAATTTGTTTCTCTGAATTGAGAAACTAAGCAAGATTAGCATAGACGGTATAGTGCATAATAATTTTATTCAATATTTATGAATTTTTAATGTTAGAAAAATTACTTTTCTTTTAGAAATTTAAGCATGATAACAAGTAAAAAAATTCGGGGATTTGTATCTAATTTCTGGATTATTAACTTATAAAATTAAATGTTTTAGTAAAATCATTTGAAGAGTCAATAAATCAAAATTAATTAATATCTTAATATACCAAATAATAGAAGTAAAAAACTGTACTTTTCGCAATTTTAGGTCTTTAACTCAAATAATAATTTATTTAAGAAATTAAAATTAATTATGAACTTAATTAATAAACAAAAATTAATTAATTTTCTTTAAGAATATTAGTTGACTCAATATTGAATCAAACCACAATATATTGTGTTCTCATCTAAAGAACAAATAAACAATAAAGCAAAAGAAGAAGGAAGTTTTGGTGCAGATTCACACAAAATGGTCACTGAACAGAAGGAAGCAACTACCCTTTGCACCGACTGGGAAGCTAAAGCACAGGTGATTGAATGATATAAAGAAAAAAAATTATGAGATTATTACTGCCGATATGGAGGAAAAGAAATCATAAAATTCATAGAATGTCGAAGGACCAATAATTGCTAGCTTATAACACCATCTGTTGGGCCAGGAAAATATTTAAGTTTCATAGAACTTATGAAGGAACAAGTTCTAAGACTATAGTTACAAGGCTTATTTCCACCTTAGCCTCCACATATCTTTCTTCCTTACTTAACCGCTTGATTATACTAAAACTTTCAACTGCGCACAGGAGAAATTTGGAGCAGTCCTTCTAAGCGAAAGGTGGAATTCAAGAAGCCGAGAACTGTTTAGCTGTCTAAGCATTCAAAAGAGAGATTGAGCACTGAAAACAGCTTTAATGATTGGGAAGAAAGTGAATGCATGTCAAAGGCCTTATGCATTCTATTTATGAGATATTATCGTGCAAGATATCAATTTGAGTTCCTCAAATTCTCACATTATTCTTTTTTAATCAGCTCTTGAATTTTAGGTCATTATTGTCAAATTTTTTTGGTGTGAAACGAGTAGTGAATGATGTCAAATTTTCAAGGAAGCCAACTATGCACCAGTAGAGTAGGTTGGTCAAAAAGTTGCAAAAAATAAATGCGTGAGTTTGATTGCTCTCTGTAATTTACACAAAGGCTCGAAGCACAAACAATAACCCTACCTTTAGCCACTTAGAACAACAAGAGGTAAACCCAGGCAAACTCCGGGCAACATAGCACTTTTTCTTCATTAAAGGACTTCCCCGGTGAGAGAGCCCCACCTCAAAAACCGGCGAGGGCCCCACCTTCAAATCCGACGACCCACCTATGCTACGAATCACGTGAGCTCCTCAGCAACTTCGTCTGTGAGGGGATCGAGATCTACGAGCTCCAAGAGGAGGGATGACCCAAATCTAAAGGAAACAAGGGTCGGTGCGTGAGAGATGACTCGGAAAGAGAAAAAGTCTAGGAGCGAGGGGTGAGAGGAGCGATCTGTGAGAGGGGTGGTGGCGAGATCCCCACCTCCAGATTTAACGACCGCTCCGACTCACAAGAGCTCTATAGCAAGCTGTACGTTTCGTCTATGGAGAATGTGGAAACCTCCCTCTCCAAAGACGAATTCCCAGCTCTCAATATAGAAGTTCTTCGAGGCTCCCCAGAGAGGCATCCTAATGCATCTCCAATAGAGGTGGGTAAGGCTTCTACTCATACGGATGTGTCAAGCCATAAACCGAGGAACCAAGACTCCAACTTGAAGACAGATATGGTGAGTATGAATCGCAGTGTGGGAGCATGGAAATCCAGGCCTCAAATTCAGTGCAATCGGGGAGCCCTACGACACTTCTAGAATGTCACAAAGGATGGAATTTTAACACCTCCCATGGAACTTCTTAAAGTAGGGGCTAATTTTTGGGCTTCTGCGTTGGTTGGGGTATTCTGGAATAAGCGAATAGCTTTTCTAGTTGTGAAGGATTGGGAAAAGGCTCAGTGGGGGAAGAAAGGCTTAGAGAAAGTCATGCTTCGGGATGATGATTCATTCATCTTCAAGTTCAACTCTAAACGCAACATCCCAGAAATACTAGAACAAAAGTCGTGGCATGTCAGTGGACAACCATTGTTCATCCAAAGATGAAGATCTGGATTTGATTTTAACAAAGGTAAAATAGAAACTATTCCTTTATGGGTTAAATTTCGTAACGTTTCGTTAGAATTTTAGAGTGTGGATGCCTTAAGTTTCCTAGCAAGCTCTCTAGGTAAACCGATTAGCATGGATGTTCAAACAACCATTATGGAAAGTGTGTGTAATGCCAAAATTTGTATTAAAGTGAGGAGGGACACGATACTCCATGATCTACTACCTATAATGAAGTTAGACGAGAATGGCGAATTGATGAAATCTGAGGTTAATATTTCTTACCCTTGGAAGCCAACAACTGGGAAGGAAACATGGCAACTGATGGGGAATAAGTTTAAACCAGGGAATCCTTCAGAAATTTTTGGGTTTGGCGAAGCAGAGGCATCCAAAGGGGTAGTAGTTAACTCCCTTACATTAGTGGTTCATCATAGCCATATTAGCAAGGAGATGGAGTTAGGGGACAAGAATTTGAAGCCAAAATCAATAATGAAGGAGCAGATTTTGGAGGCCAATATACCTTTAACAGATGGGAATTTGGTTGCAATGGAGCAATCCCATGATATGCTATTGGAGGTGCAAGATACGACTTTGGAGTGTAATGTTGTTAATGGGAATACAATTGATGTTGTGAATATTCAGCAGGCTAATAATCATAATTTTATTGCGACTGAACCAGATGTGCAGCTTGACAATGTTTCTAAAGAGGCTGAGAGCGAGAATAATGCAGTTAATGTGAATATTGATGATGTTGTGGATATTCAACATGCTAAAAAGGAGTTACCGGTTTCTGTTGTAGTTGATGATAAGGTTGGCGCAGTAGTTGAAGATAGTGGAGTTAAAACACCCTTAGTAAAGGCAGATATTCTTCTTAGTGGTGATATGGATGCTGTTAATGGTGTTTTTGATGCGATGAATGTTCTATGACTGATGTTGCTAATGTAGTACTTGATATAATCCTTGTTGAGGCTGTTAAAAATAGTTGTAGTGTAGAGGATGTAACTAGTAGGAAAGATGATGATGGTGAAGTTATGTTATCTTCTGCTATTGGTCAGGCAAAAGTTCAAGCAAATAGATTGAAGAAAGTTGTTCGTAGTGATATTGAAGTGGATTATGATGGTCTAGAAAATGAAGTGCATCACTTCACCTTACAATATCTTGAGCATTGTCAGATGGATTAGGCTAACATGATGACCCCATTAGCAACTGTTGGGCAAAAGGAGATTTCTAAGGATAGGCTAGAATATGAAAAATAGCCAACAATGGAAAACTCCAGTGATTATGGTATGGTAAATCAAGGGACAAGGAATACCAGTCTAGATTTAGTAGCAGAGGATAGTGATTCTCCATTAGATGCAACCCCAATCCCTGACATTCCGAGAGATTTTTGTGTGTAGTCTGTTAGACATGAAAATAATCTATATACATGTCTATTATAGAAAAATGAAAATGTGGAATGTTATTACATACCTCCTGCCATTGATGTTGAGAGATTTCAGACAGATATGAGAGGGCTCTTCTAAGCTTTAAAAAATGTAATAGATGGTGTATGCGGAATCTTGCTAAGCCTAGGGACCTAATCTCCTTATATTCCTTGTTGTCTTCCATCAAAACAATAGAAGGATATGACGGTTCGCAGTGGAAGGACATGAGGTTTCAAAATGAACATACACGACCATGAAAAGGAAACTAATGGATAACAGTCTCCAACTTGGGTCGTAGATGTAATCTAAAAGTCATAAACGTCTACTTAATTAAAGAAACCAAATGCACGAATCATGGCAATAAGTCCTCTAAATGTTATTATTATCTTCTATGTATCACGATGCATCTTATTTCTTATTCCACTTTAACTAAATGAATAAACCTTTATGTTTATTCTAGGTCCGTAATAGTTGTAATTCTCAAAATAAAAATGTGTACTCCAAAATGAGAAAAACAACTAATTAATAAGAGTTTCGTGAAAGTACATATATAAATTACATAATGGAACCAAGTCCTATTATAGCAACATGATCCTTAAAACTCTTTGGTGGCATGCCTTTTGTTAAAGGATCAACAATCATTAATTCAGTACGAATGTGTTGAATGATCACTTTGTTCTTTTTGACACGTTCCTTAATGGCCAAATACTTAATGTCGGTGTGTTTACTTCGACTACCACTTTTGTTGTTTTTGGCCAAGAAAATTGCAGCTGAATTGTCACAGTATAATCTTAATGACTTAGAAATGGAATTCACAATTCTAAGCCTAGATATGAAACTCTTGAACTATACACCATGTGATGTAGCCTTAAAACAAAAAACTTAGCCTCTATAGTAGAAGTAGCAGTTAAAGTATGCTTTGAACTACTCTAGGATATAGCTCCACTGGCAAACATAAACATATATCCAAATGTTGACTTTTGGGAATCAACACAACCAGCAAAGTCAGAATCCGAGTAGCTAACTATTTCGAGATTATCAATTCGTCTATACATAAGCATGTAATCTCTGGTCCCTTGAAGGTACCTCATCACCTTTTTGCAACTCTGTAGTAGTCTATACCTGGGTTACTTTGATATCTTCCCAACATTCCAACAACAAATGCAATGTCAAGTCATGTACAAACCTGAGCATACATTAGGCTCCCTACTGCAAAAGCATATGGAATGTTTTTTATTTGTTCCCTTTCAAGCTCATTTTTCGGGCACTGGTTCAAATTGAACCTATCACCCTTTACAATAGGTGTTATACTCGGTGAACAATCTTTCATCCGAAATTTTTCTAAGACCTTACTGATATAGGTTTCTTGGGATAGACCTAAAATGTATTAAGATCTTTCCCTATGGATCTTAATGCCAATGACATAAGATACCTCAACCATATTCTTCATATCAAAATTCTTAGAAATGAGCTGTTTCACCTCATATAACAGACCTTTGTCATTTGTGGCGACTAAAATATCATCCACATATAGAACAAGGAAACAAATTTTACTCCCACTAACTTTTAGATATATGCATTAATCCATGATATTTTCTACAAAACCATATGAAGAGATGGTATCATGGAATTTCAAATACCATTGACGTGAGGCTTGTTTTAATCCATATATGGATTTCTTAAGCTTACACACCAAATGCTCACCATCACTAGAGGAGAATTCTTTCGATTGTTTCATATAAACTTCTTCCTCTAGGTCTCCATTTAGGAACACTGTTTTCACATCCATTTAATGTAGTTCTAGATCAAATTGAGCAACCAATGCCATAATCATGTGTAAGGAATCCTTTTTAGATACAGGAGAAAAGTTCTCTGTGTAATCGATTCCTTATTGTTGAGTAAATCCTTTAGCAACAAGTTTAGCTTTATATCTTTCAACGTCCTAATGAGTCCTTTTTTGTCTTAAAGACCCATTTACATCCAATGGCCTTTACACCACTAGTAAAATTGATAAGATCCCAGACTTTGTTAGATCTCATAGAATTCATCTCATCTATCATAGCATTGTACCACAATTGAGATTCATTGCAACTCATGGCTTGTGAAAATGTTTCAGGGTCATTTTCGGCTCCAATGTTATAGTCAGCTTCTTGTAAATACACAATGTAATCACCAGGTATTGTTGATTTCCTTTCTCTAGTTGATCTTCTTAATGTTGTATTAGTGCCCTCCTGAGGAGGAGCTTGTACAACTTGTTGCTCAACAACCTCTGATGATCGTTGAACAAATGGGTATACTAGATTGTCATCAGCAGCTTGTGGAACTTCAATGATTGGTTGTTCATCACCCATTTGACTTTGAGGGATGCTATGAATGACAATTAATCTATTACTTGAAGTAGGAGTTTGTATTTCACAATGATCCTTCTCAAGAAATAAGTCCCCAGATTGATCACTCCCATTAATCAAGTCATTTTTAAGAAACTTTGCATTTATTGATTCCACAAACCCAGTACTATGAGATGGACAATAAAATCTGTATCCTTTGAGCCTTTCAGCATATCCAATGAAATACCCACTTACAGTCATTGGATCCAGTTTCTTTTCTTGTGGATTATAAACTCTTACTTCAGAAGGGCATCTCCAAACGCGTATATATCACAAACTCGGTTTCCAACCTTTTCATAACTCAAATGGTGTTTTAGAAATAGCCTTGGTTGGAACTCGATTTAATATATACACGGCGTTTGAAGAGCTTTAGTCCACAAAGATTTAGGAAGTTTGGGGCTACTAAGCATACTCCGCACCATGTCTAATAATGTTCGATTTCTTCTTTCTGTTACACCATTTTTGTCTGGATACCCAGGCATGGTGTATTGAGCTACTATCCCATGCTCTTGAAGAAACTTCGTAAATGGACTAGGTACTTTTCCACCTTCAGTGTATCTACCATAAAATTCTCCACCTCTATCTGATCTCACGATCTTTATTTGCTTACCACATTGTTTCTCTACTTTCGTGTTAAATACCTTAAAGGCATCTAATGCTTCGTTCTTGTTATGAAGCAAATAGAGATACATATATCACGAGTAATCATCTATAAATGAGATGAAGTATTTCTAACCATAAAAGTCTATTTTTGAACTACAAATGTTTGTATATATGATCTCTAATATGATTGAACTCCTCTTAGCACCTTTCTTTGTCATGTTGGTCTGCTTTCCCTTTATGCAGTCCACACAAACATCAAAATCAGTAAAATCTAGAGTATTAAGTACTCCATCATTCACTAGTTTTTTTAATTCTTTCAAGAGAAATGTGTCCTAATCTTCGGTCCCACAATATAGAGGATTGTTCATTTATAACACATCTTTTAATACCAGCATTACTATCGACATGCATTGTATTGTGAAAAAAATTTTCTTGCAAATTAATTCAGAAAAGACTATCAATCATTGTACCATTCATAACAATAGTAGATTCGTGATACAAACTAAATTATGTATTTGAAAAGTTAAAGGAATATCCCATAGGTATAAGTCTTAAAACTGAAATCAAATTTCTTGAGAAACTTGGAATATAAAATGTTCTTTCCAAATTCAAAGCAAAACTAGAATTTAAAACTAATTTGTATGTCCCAATAGCTTCCACATATGAACGCATCTTGTTGCCTGAATAGATGCATTGTTCACTGTCCACTGGCTTTCTGTGGTTTAGAAAACCCTGCAAGGTATTAGAAATATGGATTGTAGAACCAGAATCAATCCACCAAGTGTTATGACAAACATCAACCATATTAGATTCATAACAAACAAGTGAGATTGAAATACCTTTCTTTATAAGTCAAGCTTTAAATTTGGCACAATCCTTCTTTATGTGCCCTTTCTTTTTGTAGAAGTAGCACTTGGGATTGAAATCCTTTTTGATCTCAATACGGAGAGGTATTTTACCCTTTCCTTTTTGTTTGGCTTGCCCTTTATTCCTTCCTTCTGTATCCATATGTGCACTTTCACCCAATTCCAACCTCCTTTCCTCTTGAACACACATGGTCAGAAGTTCATTGATAGACCATTTATCTTTATGTGTGTTGTAAGAGATTTTAAAAGGTCTATATTGAGGTGGAAGAGAATTAAATATGTAATGCACAAGGAAAAACTTAGACATTTCAACCTCAAGAGACCTCAGTTGAGCCGCAATGTCCCTCACTCGCATGATGTGTTCACGCACATCTCTAACACTTGTGATCTTCATTGATGGTAACTTAATCATTAAGGTGCTAGCTAGGGCCTTATCTGAAGACTCAAATTGTTCATCAATAGCCTTCAATAGATTCCTAACATGATCACACTCTCCAATATAACTACGAATACTAGGGTGAATTTTGATCTTTATGTACATCATGCTAAAGCGATTAGATTGCTCCCAACATTCATAAAGAGCAATTTCAGCTTGAGTGTTAGTTTCAGTAGATACAGGTGGTTCATCCTTTCAGATCGCATATTCAATGTCCATACACCCTAATTGGAGGAGAATTTTCTCTTTCCATATTTTATAGTTATCACCATTCAATTTAGGAATATCACATTGAATATTAGAAAATTTCATAGGTTGAATAACTGCACAAAATTCAAATTACATGCTAATATTACTAAATTTGTTGAAGCAAAGAAACATGTAGCATGTTTTACCAATGTTAAAACATGCAATCATATTTTATATGTGAATCATATAACGATTAAAATTGCCTGTGGGCTAAGCTTTAATTAAAAGATTTCATATATCCCCTTTATGATGAAATTATCAAATTATATTCTTTTTCTTAATACCTGTGGGTAAATTAAGAAAAAGACAATTTGTTATTCTATCTTAATTAATCATGCAAATATAATAAATTTTCCTGTGGGATAAATTTGTTATATTTAAATATGATTAATTACAATTTGTATATATATTTTTAATTAATCAAAAATGTTGTGGCTAATTTTCAACTAATTAAAATTATATTAATAACTTGACACTTTATTTTATGCAAAACTATGAATAAAGGTTCTACATAATCCTTCACAATTTATTAATAATGAATTAATATCATATATTTGCATAAAATAAATATATACATTAATTTTAAATCAAACAATAATTTAAATCCTGTAACTTGATAAAGCTGGTTTTTTTTTTATAACCTTCTCTAGTAACGCATTGACTAATAATCAATGCATTTCTTCCCCTTGTTGCGTACTTTCCTCTTTATCTATTACGCCCTCTTAAGCCTTAAAAGTGTCACAAACGCTAATTGCTTCTATACCTTAACCTTGTATTTGTTAAACAAGGTTCTGTGTAAAGCATTCTTGAAAAACTTTTTAAATGGGCCCCATGAATAGAATCGTGAGTTGCAAAATTATATTAATGCTATATAACTAAAGGTTGCAAAAATGCCAACGAAAACAAAGGTTTCTCCATCTTTTCCAAACAGTGGCCCACGTTAAAAAGTTTTGACATTGTCAGAAGTTTGCATGGACCGGCATGAAACAATTAAAGCAAACACCAGTTAACGCTTCTAATCCTGGGCCCCGTGAAAAGAATGATTTGTCTAGACTTCACGGCAAATTGATGGTGTTTTGTGAACCAAAACAACAAGGATGACGGTAAAAAATACCGCTGACACTTCATCGTCGTCATCTCCGCCAAGATGAAGTACCGCAAGTTACAGAATTTTTAAGAAGGTCCCATAACACGCACGCGTGTCGTCATCTTTATTTAACATAGAGGCTTTTCCGATGACGATGTTCTGTCCCACTTTCTTGCACTTTTTGCCTGTTTTTGCCTGTTTAGTTTAAAGAATTGAATAAATAAAAAATAAAATAGTTATTTTGAAAAATAAAAAAGATAAGAAGTAAAATAAAATAAGTATTATTTTATTTAGTTTAAAGAATAAAATAGATAAAGAATTTTTATGTTAATGTTCGGTTTGAAAATATAAATTTAGAATGACAAAGGAATAATTAACAAAAGAACCAATTATTATTATTATTATTATTATTATTATTATTATATTTTATTATTTTTAAATTCCTTATTATTATAAATTTAATTATTTTATTAATAAAGTTTATTTTTTTATTAATAAATTCCTTATTATAATAAAAATAATTATTTTTATTTTTATTATTAATTTTCTTCTTCTTATTATTAAATTTATTATTATTATTAAATTTGTTATTCTT
>JAOQMS010000003.1:687028-720582 GCA_027563885.1 Erythroxylum longipes | reverse complement strand
AAAAAAAAACTAAAATATTAGGATATTACTGAGAGAAACAAAATCAAACCTAGGCGTAAAGTTAAGCTCTGTAATAAGTTGAACAAATCTCTAACTCAACCAACACCACTCAAAGCCTCAGGCGATGAGAGCAGAAACTGTCACTAGGGAGAGAAAGAAAGACTTTGTGAATATGTTTAAGGTCAAACTTTCGAAAGTTTATGGCTCTAAAGAATAAATTGGGGGTGATGGGAATAAACTGAGGCTGTTAGATTAGGAGACCTAGGCACGACGACGACGATGTCGTTCGTGCTTAGTATATGATACTTAATAGGAGGGCATGGATTGAGTCACCTTATGAACTATCTTTTTCCTTTGCTTCTTCTTGGCTTCTTATAATCTAATGGAGAAGTTTTTGAATTTTAATAGTTAGCTCAAAGCCGTTTCATTATCGATATCTTTCGAGTGTAGACATGCCGAATCTATATTACTATCTTTCGAGTGTATATTGAATAAACCGATGTAAACCACCAATATGATTCCAATGAGCTGAGGGCTTACATCAATTTTTCAGTTTATCCAACTAATGAAAGACACATTCCAGCCATGGACCAGCAAGTATGGCTGACCACACAACAATTTCCTGTTATTGTCTTTTGTCTTGTTGGCCTGGCTAACTGTTTGAAACAATGAACTTTCACTAAAACTCGGACAGAATAATCATTCAGAATACAAGTTCAAGACACCAAAATGATTCTGGTCTGAAAACTCAAAGAGAACACATTGATCATTCCATGAGTTTCAGGATCAAACAAAGCAGCTTATTAATTCGTTCTCACCAAAGTTCATTCCATAGGTAACAACGCAAAACTCAGTTCCTTAGCTCTTATCACCATACTTTTACAGGTAAAGGAATGCATGAAAATGAAGTAAGCTAATCGGAACTGCTACTTCCGAGCCACAAGCGTATCAAAAGCCAATTTAACATTATAAACCAACTGCTCAACATATCTGACAGCTGAAAATGATGGAATGAGATGCAATGCCTATGGCAGTTCAAGTAGATTTCACAGAGGAAAAATAGTCACTTGAAGAGCAGAAGTATAAGTAATTGCAGAGAAGGTAAATGTCGGCAAGAAATAAGGGTTGAATGCAAGAAGAACGGGACTAAATAGATACCGGAGAATGTCATTCCAATAACTGCATAATTTTAAAAAATCACATTTCGACTACTTGATTCTGCCATACTGAACAGAACAAAGTCCTGAGATGCACTGCAAGATTATTCTCATTAAAGAGAGAAATGGAAGAGAAACAATGATCACAATGTCATACCGAAAGTAATCCATACATGCATAGTAAAGAAGAGAAGCTAAGAATACGGCAGAAGTTGGTTTCTTATCAACATCTTTTCCCGTACCTTTTTATTAAACTGCCTGCAAAGTCAAGGTACTTTTACAGACAGAAGACGTCAGCCAGTATCTCAATGATTTCTCTCACTCAAAAAAGTAAAGAAATGAAAAGAAGACACGAATGAATCTAAAGGTTGCAAGTAAAAGGTCATACTCAAAATGGCTATATTACACATGAAGCACATCAGCCGTCTAAAAATTCATAAGGACCTTATACCAGATACTGACGCACTACAATCTATCAAGAGACATCAGAAGCTACCTCTCAGAAGATAACAGAAAACTATTGGAGTAAATCAAAGTTTGTGTCACATACAGCACAGTTAGCCCATTTATCTAGTGAAAATGCTGCTTCACTAAGTCTGAGTTGAGGAGACAATAGGGACAGAATCTTCCAGCTTAATTCTAGAACCCATGGAGCCATCAGAGACAGAACCAGCTCTCTCAGTAGCATTTACCTCTTTTCCAGGCTCATCTAGGCGGACAACTTGAGCGAAACTCTTGGAGATCTGCTTCATGAAATCACTGGTTTTGGTGACAGCATTTAAGTGCTCATTTTCATTGGCCACACTTACTGCCACCAGACTGGCCTGTTGCCTGGCCTTTCGTTCTTGCATGACTTTCTGGCGGTTCTCATAAAAGTCAAAATCGTCAAGAATGGACATATCAGTTTCATGTTTCTTGAATATGTTCAACATATCAATACCCTGCTCCAATTTCACCTGCAACATCATAGTTGATAATCAGCACCAAATGAGTATCAAATTCCTTCACAGGGACCAACTTTCCCTTAAAAGAATAAGCAACCATGCATCATCCATAACTTCTACAACAGCAGGAATGACAAGTTCATAACTATAAATTTGACTCGTGGGGATAGTAGCTAGCCGCATTGAATTATAGAATAATTCAGAAAGGTGATCGCAAATGGATAAACAATGATAAAAAAATGACGAGCAAAGAGATGTACATCAGAATAAAAATAGACAAAGGGAATCAGCAAATGATTGAAGTTCACCAGGGAGACCATGTGTTGTGATAACCAAAAGATAGAGCTGCTATGGGCTCTACCTTTACTATACAAGAAAAATTAGAAAAAGTCGAACCTACCAAAAGAAAGTTCTTCTTAGTTACAAACATTTTGAGTTCAGAACAGCTCAAAATTGTAGTAGGAACAACATGTTCAGGGAAATATAGAACAAAAGTCTTAAGCTCATTCTCAAACCAGGGGACTCCAGATCAGGAAAAAGATCAGGAAAAAACTCCAAGAAATAACCAACAGAATTCCTACCTCCTGTGTGTCTCGACTGTTAGTGACAGGTTTGTTGTCATTATTTTCAAGCACAATGTGGCGGAACTGACTATTGGGGACATCTTTGATAATATGCCACTTAACAGGGAACTGTCCACTCCACTTATCTTGCTGCCAGAAATCTGCACTCTTATCAAAGTCAACAGGTCCAATCATTTCAGCTACTCCACAGAACTGAGCACTGGCATTCACCTGCATGAGAGAGTGAATAAATTTTCAAGCAGGCTCGAGAAGATGCAATATAAGAACAACTTAAGTACAAGAACAAAAATATAGAGAGAAGTCAACTAGTTTCTTCCATTATTGGGAAGGCATCAATATTGAACTTACAAACTCAAGAAGCCTAGAGACTTTTGTAGAAGTTCTAAGAACAGATTTCACTAAAAAGTAAGCAAATAAGCTGTAGTTTGCAACAACTAACAGCAGTCAACTTGGTCATCCAAGACTGCAGCTAGCAAAAGTCATCACTGCACTAAGTTGATTGCTTCTACCAATTTGCAAAAGAGATACTTACTGAGAAGAAGAGAAAAACTGGGCTTGGTTCCATTTTCTCTTTAGCTTCATGATAGGCAGCATCAAGTTTTCGGTTCCCATTTGGCGTGCTGGCCCAGACACCATATTTGATGCTCTTGTGAACATTATCCTCACTGTATGATTTGATGATGAAGAACTTGGCATCATGGTATTCAGTAACAAAATCTGGTCGGTTATACAATTCATCATGAACCTTGGCAGTGGTTTTGCTATTTTTGTTATGTTCGTCAGAAGAACCAAGTTCAGCTGTATTTTGATTCTTGGGCTTTGATGCCCTTGGTCCACGGTTTTGCTCACTAAGGATATCAAGATTACCATTGCAGCCACAAAGGGCAACACTTCCCCTTCCCCGCCATTTGCTATTTTCAGGAGAAAGCCAGCCCCGACTGTTTGTTCCCAAACTAGAAAAAGGCGTACCTCCAAAGTTGGGTCCCTGATTAAAAGATCCATGTAAGTAGCCTCTACCGAATGAGTTTGGACCAGATCCATGACCATGAAATGTTCTTTGATGTTGAGATGCCTGTCAAAAACCACAAAATCAGCAATTATATTAAAACCGATGCCAACTTCATGATGGTAGCTAATAATACCAGTGCTTATTACTCACTAGTCACTGCTGTCATCTGACAATAAACACCAGGCAAGAAAATATAGGACATTATAAGCAAAATAAAATCAACCCAAAGTGCCCATTATAACAGAGTAACCATCAATCCCCTGCAAGGTGCCTAAAAATCACACTGACACAACAAAATAAAAGCCAGCATAAAGCCTATATATAATATGGAATACCAAGATGGTCCCCTAATGTACACTTGAAATTTGAAAACTGGGATATACTTGGTGCACAATAAACTAGCAGCCAACGGTTGCAACCAGAATTATTGTTCTAGAAGTCTAAGGCTTTAATCAAAGGGCAGACGCATTATTAGGATCAATCAATGCCAAAAAAAGCTGAGGTAACTTTGTTTCTAAGTAGATAAAAGCCGGAAAGCATAAACCTTTTCAACTTTCTGCTAAAGTAGATGAACTAAAAAGCTAAATAGTTAAGCTTTTCATGATCAGACCAGATTAATAAACAGGTAAAACACTTTAGATAGAAACATCCAGAGATGCAATTACACTAAAAAGAGAACCAACCATTCCAACATTCTGTCCAAATGAACCAAATGAGCCAACTGGCTGAGGAGAAACTGCTGGTGATATTGGAGTCAAGGGCCTATGTCTCTCAGAGGGCTTTGACCAATCTGACCAAATGCCTCCAGACGTTAATCCATCAAACCCTTGTCGTGATTCATGAACACCCAGAGTACCAAGGTTTCCAGGAAAACTTCCTCCACCAAAAGATCCCATTGAAGGAGGGTAACTAGGCCTTGGTCCAAAGAGTATACTATCACCTTGTTGGTCAATACTTCCTAAAGTATTGATCTCTGGTTGTGAAACTGGAGTTGGTGAATTGATATATGGCATACTAGGAGGACCTAGCTGTTGATAGTAAGGTGGGCCAGAAAATGGAAATTGCTGAGGGGAAAATAACTGGGCATCTCCACCTACTGAAGGCAGAGGTGTTGTCACTGGAGAATATGGCCCGTATGGCATGTGCGGACTATATCCGTATCCTGGATGAAATACAACAGAAGGATTTTCGTTGTACATTCCCTGTATAAATTCAGATGTTAGGGAAGAATAAGCAAGTCAAACTGCAAATCCGCATACCAAAGGGACAAAGGAAAAATAAACTAACAGGTGATCCAAAATCCAATCCTTCAGCATTGACGTATGAAGGATATTCTTCCCAATCATTGGCGGCATTCCCATAACCTGGTTGATAGATGTATTAGAAATGATCCCATTAATTAAGTATTTAAAAGATCATAAAACTACAAGTATATCATTTTGATACAGCTAGCTTGAAGTTTCTATGACTAACCTCCATAGTAGAAGGGCTGCGCTTGAGGGGCATAGATGTTAGGTGGGTAGATGGAACGATCTCCAGGTGAACCAAATGATCCTGGTTGACCTGCATTGTCCCTAGGATGACCTATTGTAGCAACATCCTGCGTTGAATTAGGGGAAACTGACGTCTCATTTTTTGCTGTTACAGGCTGATAGGAAACCAAAAATGTCACTGCTAAAGCATTTTTCGTAACTGATCCACAGAAAGAAATCACTAAAAGTTTTAGAGTTAAGCATAACTACCAGCTCCTTCATGCTATCTGGTTCAGCAGCTTTCTCCTCTGCATCCATCAACAGTATGATCAGCGACTTTTGAAGACAGGGATTACAAATATTTGACCAACCAAAGCTAAAATTGATGATAGAAAACTTGAAGCTATCAATACTCACTTCTAAGCAAAGATGATAAAAGAGAGGGGGCTAAAAAAGGAAACATCACTTTTAAGGTAAAAAAGAGTAGTCTACTCGATTTGGATAATATAAAGGGTATGTCAAATTATCAAATCAAGATCGGAAGATGACAGACCAAAACCATTCACGATAGAGGGAAACCAGAATTAACAAAATTCAGGGCACCGAATAACTTAGGGGTCTCAGATCTCGACAAAACGACACTTACCAATCCAGCTAAGTCCTGATCAAAGTCTATCGCCATTTGCGCATTCTATCTAAAGCAACAACTTAACAACCTTAAGGGGCAAAATAACCCTCAAGAATCACCAACAAGATAGAAAACCATATAGAACGAGATGAAAATGATCGAATCTTTATTCAAAGGGTACCAAAAGAACAAAAAACATCGACACTCGCAAACCACGACACCCACCGACTCATCGATTTCCACCGCCATAGATAAAGAAATCTAACATAGACCCAGAATTCAACAAACCCAGACAGACTCTTCAAATCTAAATCAAGATCAAAACTTGCAAGACACCCTGAAGATAAATCACATAGTTTTTATCAAAAAGAAGGCAAAGTTAAAGTTGGGTGGTTCAGGTACCAATGATACGATCTGTTACTTGTGACTGGGTTGCCGCCATGAATCAGAAGGGAAGATCTTGTGGGAAGTGGAACTGCCACTCAGAATCTAAGCAAAAGACACAGACAGTATCTAACCTATAAGTTCAGATACTATATAAGCACAAACATCATTAAAGGGATAACCTTTTTGTAATGGATATTTTCGGTCAGAAACAGGAAGAACCTTCTTACTCCTCTGGTTTCAGTTTGTTTGCAATTTAATAATATATATATATATATAAGGAAGAAAGATAGGTACTTTTATAATGGTAAAAATATGTGTGTTTCAACAAGTACACACAGCAGTTGCGGTGAAACGGAAAGAGGAGTTGGACAAGATCCACATGTACCTTCTCATAGCTCTAAACTCACACATGAAATAGTGTTTCGTTAACTATCACCCACACATTTACGTCTTTTCTTACCTTTTTGTCTTATCTTGTCTTTTTTTTAATAAAAAAATTTACTTATAATATATAAATATAAGATTATTAAGTTTAAAAATGACACACATCTCTCATGTTATTTAATTTTTAAAAAATCACAATTTGACATTTTTTAAAATTCATACTTTTAACAAAAAAATTAAAACAAAAGAGATTGTAGAAAATATTGAATTAACCATATATATTTTGAAAAATATAATCAAATTATAGGAGAGATGTGTAGCTTTTTTCTTATTGGTTCTTGTGGGTTAAATTAATTTATTTTGAGTTCAATTATTTTTTGATAATAAAAAACTTGTAACTTGACAAGTAATTTTAATAATTGAAATATATTAATAAATAAATATTATTTTATAAATAAAGTTTTACGTATATACTTATTTATTTTATTAGAATATAATAAAGTTTTTTGCTATATTTATTAATAAATATTATTTAAGAGATTAAAATAGAATTATTTGCTAGATTAATTAATAAAATTAATTTATTTCTAATTTGTATTAAATGTCAATAATAAAAATGTCACTAATAAAAATATAACTAGACTAGCATTAACAAAGTAAACATGCCTTTATTTTTGTTCAAAAAATAAAAATTAAAATCATATAATAAAAGTACAATTTTATAATAAAAATAAAAGTGAAAACAAATAATTCTTAAATATCTTAAATATTACTTTTAATCTTCTAATAATGACATCACACTAAAGTAAAAAAGTAGAATAAAAATTAATTAATTCTAATATTATTTTCCTTTTTTAATTTTAAATATTTATATGTAAATATTTTTTATTAAAAAAATCATACGCATAAATCTATTTGTTCCTAATATAAATTATTAATATGTTTCAACGCTTATATCCATATATAGAAAATTGAATATATTACATTTCCCGGAAAACAAAAACTAAACTTAAAATAGTTGCAGAAAAAGAAAATATGAATTGAGACATTTAATATAGTTGTAGTGCATCCTCATATTAGTTTGTTTAAATTTATTATTTAATTTTAAATTATTAGTACACTCTTTTGTGAATAAAAGATCACGAATTCGAATCACGGAAATAGTTTGCTTGTAAAATGTAAAGAAAAGACTGCATATAATTAATAACCCTCTCTCAACCCTCACAAAGTGGGGAACTTCGGGACTGAAATTTGCCCTTTATCCTTTGTTTTGTATATATTAGGAAATTAGAATATGTTACATAAACATAAACAATCCTACATGCCACCAATATAAGAAGAATATGTAACAAAAGATATGAGGTGAAAACTTACAAGAACTAAAATTTCAATTTTGATCCAATTATTATTAGGTATAACTTTATTTTTTTATAAAGATAAACAATTTAACTATCTTGAATACTCCATGTACTGTATTTATTGTCCTTGGCATTGAAATTTGAAACTATCTAAACTTTTGACCTATACCAAGTTCTGCAGATAGATTCTATACTGAGATACTGCAAGGAATACCCTGTCCTGTAACTCCTGGATCAGAAAAAGGCTTCAAGGACCGGTATGGTACAACACCAGCTCCACATCTGTTCTTCAATTTCTCATCAGAATTTCTTTCACTGATGATCCCTTCCAGCTCTCTCAACCTGTATCTGAATTTCTCAAAGGCTGCATTTATCACAGGATCATCAGCCCATGAAGGCTCTATGTTCTGTCCTATATATTCCTCATCAGGAGAATGGATTGACATTACATTCATGGCCGCCGTTACTCTAGTTGCCTGAGGCTTTGAAGGGAATGTTGCCAATAGTACAGCTTCAGGTTTTTCCAGGAAGTGCTCCAACTCTTCTTCTGTAGGATCTTCTGTTGGCATTTTTGTTCTTGCGATGGTTGGCCTGTTAGGGAAGTATCCTCCAGGTATGTCCTGTCCAAAGTTCACTGCTGCATGGTGACCTGAAGCTATCCATACAATGGTGGTCATGATGCCGATTAGATCTCCAGCGGTTTTGAGTTGTGGCCACCATGGCTCATCCTTTTTATCACCATGTCCAACTGTTCGAATCTCAGTCCACCATGCTTGGAGCTCTTGATCAGACAGGACTAAGCTTGGATCAGGATAGAAATGGTGTACATAGTCTGTAATCCATTGTTTGATAATGTCCCACAAAAGTAGTCCATCGCTTGCAAAAGGGTAGTCTTCAATAGTGAGCTTTAAGCCATGGGGTTCAGTTAAGTCTTCAATGGCCATTCCTCTGTCAGAAACCAAAGATCAGTGAGATTAAAGAGAAGCTTCTGATATTTAGGGACATATTCAGGAAAAGGTAGAACATATTGTGTCATTTTACCTGCTAATAAGATCACTGGGAAGTGCCTGATGATCGAATCGCCATTGTTGATCGTATACAGAAGAACAAAACTCCATCGCATACTTGCCAAGTGCATATGATGACTCTATCATACCACCTGCATTGATCAGTGCCTCTCGAGCTACCGCATTGGTCTCCAATGTGTATCGGAAATGAGGATTTAAGAGTCTGTAAATCGGATGCATCACACTGAGTTGCCTCTTGGTTGCAATAATGAATGGTTCAATAACGCAATGTGTTCTTAACCTGCAAAAAAATAAACGTTGACGATGATCCAACACAACAAGGTGTCATTGACTGTTATCCAACTCTGACTGTAACAAGAACTCGATGTTGATCCATACCAGTGGCTAACAAGTTGGTGGTAACATGAGTCATGGGCAAGCACGTGCGCTTTGGCTAGCTTCCATAGCCACCGACCTGTGGAATGCCAACATGGATTGAACACTTGCTTCCACTGAGGCTTTCCATTCATCGGTGGTCGAGTCAGCTCGATCGCTAGAGGTCTCAGAGTGCCCTCCGGTGTCAGGAAGAACAATGTACGAGACCCGTACAGTGTTCTGCCTTTGATTGCCCTTACTCTGCTAACGTATGGTAAGAGCATATCATGGTAATCCAGGATAAACAGTTTCCTTCTCCTTATGGCCTGAAACATCATGAGTGGCAGATGTTAATGGTGATGATAAGAAAACAGTTGCTCCATTAACTTTCCATTCTTGGAAATGGATGGTTCTTTCTTTCACCTCTTCAACTCTGATGATCCCTCCAATTTCTGCTTCGATCAGCTCCTTGGTAATGGCGGATTCTGCCGGACCATAGATTGAAGGGTCAAGTTTGCTCGTCAATGGCCATTCCTGTATGATCTCAACACATGTTAAACGAAGTAGATTTTGGAACCTGACATCTGAAATTTTTGTGTAGGAACTGTAGATCATACCGTGACCAGCTTGATGCTGTATGGATTAAGACCAGCAAGGGTCTGCCTAGTAAATTCCTCGTCCCTGATCCAAAAGAATTTGTTTTCTGCAAAAAATTCAGAAGTTCATGTGAAAGGGATAAAGGTTGCCAATAGGCTGTATTGCCTGAGAAACCTAAATTCCTAGCTTGAATTCAAACAAAACGAGTTAAGATTGAACTCAATCGTGGAGCCTAAACGAGTCCAAACTAATTTGACATAAATATTAGGTTAAAAAATTTGTAAAACTCAAACTCAATTGGATTTGAATATCCAAATCGATCAAATTGTACAGGATCCATGAACTTTAACTCGAATCCAAGCTTATTTATCATCCTTGTCCTGTTCCTAAATTTTAAGAAAGGCTCCCATATCATTAGACTACTAACTTAGTTAGGTTGAATTCAAGCTAGGAAGAAAATGGATATCGATCTTACTCTCCATTGTTGAAGGGGTCTCAAATCGCAAGACATCACGTCCATTGATGATAGCCTTGGCAAGCCAAGGCAGTATTCTCTTCCAAAAGCCTTTCTCGGAAACTGGAGGCATATCAATCCTTTCACTGAACAATGCGTGTTGGAAACCACTCTCAACTTCTGGTATCACATCTCCTAATGTTAGTATCAATGCGTTAAACACTGAGTACACGGTCTTCGCTGAGATTGTTAGCTGCTTCACTTCCGAGAATGTTTCATCTCTCGGAACATAGAAACCTCTCACTCTCTTCTCACAACGTGGATCTATTCACACAAAAGAGGTTATCAAAAATTGAGACTATTCAGAGGATTTTTTGAATTAAGGAAAGAAAAAAAATACTAATATTGTAACAAAACGTGCCTCGTTTACACCGAGCGCGACCGGTTCGACACCGTCGAGGATAAGGAAGGTGTTTGCCACCCAAAACGGGTCTAGCAAGGTCTGGAGATGAATCGGGGTCTCCTATATCATTATAAACATCATACTCGTATATTCTATCTCCTGCTCTTCGTTCTCCGTTACCATTCCCTCTCAGAAGTACAAGTTCTTCTTCTCTTAGCCCCCTCAGGCCATCTGGTGTTTGTGATGGCAAGTATGCCTGCATGCACCACATAATAATAATAACAACGCAGGACAGTAGCCAATAATAATAATAATAAAAGATTGAACGTAAACTTTTTAAATTGATTTATTTTTGGTTCAATTTTTTTTTAATTTTTTAATTATTAAAAATTTACAAATTTATTAATTAATCAATCTATTTAATTTTTATTAAATTTCAAATTCTTCAATAATTAATTAAAGTCTTTAATTAAATTTTAAAATTTTTAAGTCTATTCAATCTTCTAATATTAATAAATCTTATAAATCTTAAACTTTTTATTTTACAGGTTTAACTTTTGATTTAGATTAATGATAACTAATATTTTATTTGATTTAATTGTATAAGTGTTGAATTTAATTAGAAAATAATCCATCGTCAATCTCTTTTTGATCCGATGATTGATTTTTTTTTTTTATTTCCTTCGAAGGATTTAATAATGATGAGGACATCTGTCATCTGTGGCCTTAAAGATGGCACTCAAAACGACAAATACCAAGTAAGTAGGTGTGGTCACAATTTAAACCGTTGACGACATTTCGACAAAGATTATGTTGGAGGTGTGACATATGAACTGAAAGGGAAATATTGATTCATGGCTAACCAGTATGTGCCACGCCATGATCAAGATTAGGTTAAATACTGTTGTTCTAAGCTATATCATCCACGTATGCATATACTTGTTTAGGATATGAACCACCTTACTTTTTATGGATAATACACCAAATGAACATGAAAATTTTATCTTTCAGAGACATGTTATGTGAATATCATAAAAGTGGACAGTTATTAATTTTAATTTTGACTTTTCAATAAATTATTAGTTAAGTTACGCAATTTAATTAAGAGAAAGGTAATAAAGTGACCCAATAAATAATCTAAGTCAATAGGTCGCAGTTTAAGTAGAAAACGAATCCTTATTAGTGTAGATCGGGTTCATATCAGCCTTGTGATAGGAAAGTCCGATATGAAAGTTATATAAATGTTAAAATATCCTATAATCGCTAATATCAATCGTAAGCATACGATTCTTTGACCTGTTAATTGAGAGCTTGTGTATTGAGAAAACTATAGAAAGACCTTAATCTCGTGTCAGTAAACACTTTCCGTAAAGGTCTCGGAAAATTCGTGATCGTTTGGAGCTTCGAAATAGTATTAGAATCAGATATGAAACTGAAATCAGGTATTTCGCATTTCCTTCGTTTTTAACCCTTTCATATATAATCCTAAGTACGTAATTAGGTCTACGCTACGTATTACAACGTTATCGTAATTATGTCTGCAAATCGAACATCATTAGTCACTACTAATTAACTTACCTTGTTGGTGAAGAAAACTCTCTTGCGGTGGTTGTCATATTTGGAGTGAACCAACGAGCGACAGGTAATATTCACTAGACCATAAGGGAGTCCATGAATGACTATGTCTTCCACAAGCATTTCCTTGCGATGCTCAT
Source organism: Erythroxylum longipes (assembly GCA_027563885.1). Classification (NCBI taxonomy): domain Eukaryota; kingdom Viridiplantae; phylum Streptophyta; class Magnoliopsida; order Malpighiales; family Erythroxylaceae; genus Erythroxylum; species Erythroxylum longipes. Next base: position 708,108 of record JAOQMS010000003.1, on the reverse strand, counting down.
TCTCAACAAAAATGGCTCCAATCTCCCCAAAATCAGTTGGAATCTCAAAATCTGCTTCGTATTTGACCTCTTCTTCTCTTCTGCCAACCAACTTTGCGTACCCTTTTATTGTAGGCTTCGCAAGTCCCATTTCTCCATTGAAAAGAAATAAGCATTACTTGTTTAAACGGTACAAATTGAAATTCCATGCATTAATTTCTATAATGATAATACTGATAAGCGATCATTTCACCGTAATCAAATATAATAAATCGTAAATATATAAAATTAGTTTCAGATTTGTAATTCTGTTATATCTAATCGCATTTGTTAGCTAAGTACATAAATATATTTATTTCATTGAGATGTTGTCTTCTCTTAAAAAACAAAAATAGAAGAATGAAAGAAAACAGGAATATTACTCACCATTGTCGAGCTTCGCACTAACAAGCTCTATGTGCAAGCTTGTGCCGAGCAAGTCTTTGAGATCATCAAGTCCTCGCTCAATCCCTATGCTTGTAAACATCCTAACAATGGTCTGTTTCACAGTTATAACAGCTTTAACTTTAGTGGACTGTTGTGTAGCAGTTGCAATGGCTTTAGTGGTAATAGGTTTAGGGCGAAGCTGAGCATGTTTGTTTCCTTTACTAGAAGAACAGGTTCCTGACTTGATGAAGAAGAGGGAAGCTCGGTGTCTTCCATGGAGGAATGGTTTTGGCAATAGCAAGTTTGAATGGTGGTGGTGGTGGTGGTGGTGGCCGTGAACTTTTAGCTTCAACATCTTGTACTACGTAGTTGAGCTATAGCTTTGATAGCTCGTAGATGGGAGATTTGTGTTTATTGGTATGACTTCGGATCACTTATATATAAGTAGGGGGCTCTAGTTGTTAGAGGACGAAATTCACTAGCAACACATGTAGAGACACTACTATTTTGTTCACATTGTTTTCAAGTTGTTTCACGTGAAAAAAGAGCTAATTGGCATGTTTGGTAGACTAGTAATGTTTTTTATAGATGGTAACAACTGGATTAAAAGATTTAGGCAAAAAGTGGGATTTGTTATAAAATTTAATTTTTAAGGTAAAATATGTAATTTGTTTGTTTCATATAAGGTTTGTGTTACGAAAAATGTCGTCGGATCAGATCCCGGTTGAATTTAATAATCCAAAAAATAATAATGAAAAATAAAAAAAGGCAAAATAAAATGAGATAAGACACAAAGATTTATGTGGTTTGGTCAATGTGATTTACGTTCACGGTCGAAAGGTGAGTCAAATTCACTAATATGTGAAGAACGTATAATAATTATAAAAGGTTGGAACAAGAAACCTTTTAATCAGAAAATTTCCAAAAGGAATTCAAAAAACAAAAAGACGAGTGCTGGGATAAATAGTTTTGAAAGAAGGAAGATGGTGCAGAGAGAGCTTCTGCAAACTTCTTTATTTATAAGAAAAATTCTAAGCATTCGTTAAAGACTTCTAATTTCACCACAAATCTTCAACAAATGTTGAATATAAATTTAGCCAATTCAAAAATTTGCAAATCGTGCAAACAATTTTTTGCTACAAGCTAAATATGGGAGCACACATTTGGTGACTAAGAAAATGTGAAACAATTAATTTGGAGAAGGTTAACATCATTTACTAACCAAAACATTAACTCGGATGCTTTTGAGGGACTATGCACCCAACTTTTCAATAGTTTGAAATAATAATAATAATTATTTATAAATAACATAATTTATACTCTCAAATCATTAAATTTTCATTACATCCCCTTCACGACATCATTAACACATGCACATAATATGCCAACTATGCAATTCTATCTGAAAGGACTCTAATATTCCATTTACCCAATATCTTTAGTTTATGGTAATTAATTATATTTTAAAGCATTTAACCATAAATTTATGTTTTCATTCTCAACTAATCACTCCTTTGATTAGATTATATTCTCTCTTCCCTATATTTTTAAGAAATTTGTTAAGATCAATTAGATTAACAAATTAACCAGACTTGACCTATAGTCAATAGGTCAAAGTTGGTTTCATCAAACTTGATCTTGATCTCGAGTTTGGATATCCAAATTTGCTCAAATTCAAGTTTGATATTTTCCAAACTGATCAATTATAACAAATATTTGAACCCGAATCAAGCTAACCTAAAATCACAAGTACGTATTTTCTAATAAATATGACAACTTTTTTATAAATGTTTTTACAGTATATTTTTATTTTATACCACATGTAAATTTTTAATATGTAATGTTTTTCATGAATTTTTATTATGTATAAAATAAAAATATAATATGTTTTTATTTTAATAATTTGATATTGACAAAATTTTAAAAGCAAATTTTCATTTTTCACAACAATCATGTTAGTATTCACGTGGTTAAAATTGTACAGTTTATCTGTCATGTATCATCGATTTTCAATGTCGTGATAGATATCTAACGAAAACTGTACTGCTTTTTGTATTTTCCTAAAATTTAATGTCAAATGTTTATTATATTACTATAATAGGGTTGACGTTGCTTGGTGAAATGAAACTCTAAGGAACGGGAAGAGATCGTCTGTTCCTCTACTTCTGTTCCTCTCCTGTGCCAACGTATAATATCCACTCAGTTAACTTTGTCTTTTTATTTATTGGTAAACGTGTGGATGCTGTGTAAGGGAACAGAATAGGAACACGAAAAACGGAACAGACGATCTTGTTCCCTAAGGAACAGGGTTGGTGTTGCTTGGTGAAATGAAACTCCAATTCCTTACAATGTACATGTAATTGATTGGTTGCTTTCATGAGACACACTGTTTATAAGGATGACAACATATCAGCCTCTAGAAAAATCTCTTTTTTATATGCTTTAATTAAAAAATAATAGCAAGACATAAATAGTATAAATATCAAACGTCAATTAATCAAAAATCACTAACATAATAACTTTTTTTTTTAGTTAGCACATGAGGTATTTTAGAAGGGTCTCAATTATGGGAAGACGCTTTTAAGTCATCCACACCCAGACTAATTCTCGCTTGCAATTGGATCAGCCCGTAAAGAGTAAAATGTTGGCCAAATCCACTCTGGTTAAAGGATGAGAGTGCTGAACTACTTACACCAACCATGTTTGATTACTAACATGATAACTTAACTCAGCTTTTAAATTTGAGTAAAATGAATTAAATCAGACTTAAATTAATAATTTAACATAATTAGAATAAATTATTAATTTAAGTAATATTTAATTAATTTGATTCAAGTTTAAGAGTTTAGTTGAATTGTCGTATAAATAACATTTTATTAGCACATAAATGATATTTATATTACATGCAATTTATCAAAAGAAGGGGTTTTTTAGAAAAACTAAAAATAAGATATAATTTTTTTCGAGACTTTTAAAGATTAAGTAAAAATTCCAAGAGTCCGTTCATAATTAAATACATATTTATTGAGTGACAAAAAAATGATCAGAATAAAAAAGTCACAAAATTGAAAATTCCACTCTTAAAAAAAAAAGAAAAAATCGACAGCCACGATTGTATGAATATGGAATAGTTTCTTGACCACGTAAACTCGTGGGACCACCAAAACTTGTACAATGAATAGAAAACTGGACATGTACATTCAGAGTAAATGTGGACCTCTAATTACACGTTGAACAGCCATAGGCTTGTCGGGTTCAGAGTACGCTTGTGGCTTGAAATGTCTAAGAACACATTCTTACTCAATTATTGAAATGGATTTTTGTATAAACATCAAAAACATGTGAAACGTATAACGTTTTCCTGGATGTTTGCTACTTTGTTTTACAATCGTATGTTAATCAGTCATAATAAGAACAAACTGCTCTCAAAGGCTAAAGAGATGATCGATTTGATTATCGACAATGCTAAGATTTCGGGTAAAATGCACGAGAATCTCGTTTGAATTAAGTAAAATTTAAAAAATTCTATAACCTTGAAATTTTTGAAAAAATACTTATGGTTTTTAATTTTTTAGAAATAATTTTTGTTAAATTTTAATTAAAAATAGCAAAGAAATAAATGTAATATGAATATCGAATGTGAATTAATCAAATATTAATAACGTAATAATTTAACACAATTATTAAAAAACCTGTTAAATTTGACTAAAATCAATATTTTAAAATAATGATAATATATTAGTAATTCAAATGTTTAAGAATTATATTGAAAATTTATGTAATTAACATTTGATTAGTTTATACATAATATTTATATTATTTCCCTTTTATTGTTATCTTTCGATAAAATTTAAGAGAGATTTTTTTAAAAAAATTAAAAATTGTAAAAAATATATAATTCTTGTAATTCCGATCATTAATTATAATTCTTACTTAACTCTATTACTTGATCATAAACTAGAGACAGAAATTAAAAGTTTGGATTATTTGCGTATTATTGAAAAATCAACCACAATTCGATGAAGGCATGATCTCTTTAATACATACAGCAAGACAATCTTTATGGCAGAAACGTTAAAGACAATGTTTTTCTTAGTTTTCATGCTCGCAGGCATCTCACTTTCAGAACATACCGATCATCTTCTGTATTATCATCATCATCTTTTACAAAGTTGGTATGTTTTTATATGGCGGTGTGCCTAATCCTTCTTCTTCAGGAAGCTCTTGAACCACTTAGCTGAATGCTTTGGGTATCTTTTCAATCCATTCTTATAATCAACAAAGTTGATCCCAAATCTTACTGTGTAACCTGAATTCCATTCAAAGTTGTCCAGCAATGACCAAGCAAAAAAACCCTTCACATTCACGCCCTCCCTGCCAGAAGAACAATAATTCTTGTATATAACAACCTATGTGTCTTGAGATATTGAAAATTAAAATTTAAAAAATCCTTATAGTTATTAATTTTTCAAAAGAACTCATTTTCTTAAATTTCAATTAAAAATTAACTACAAAATACAATTAATATAATCATCACACTTGTACAAATTAAACGTTTTTATAACCATTGAACTCAACTCTTAAAATTGAATCGAATTAATTAAATTCAATTTAAAATAATAACTTATTATAATTATTATAATTATTAATTTAACTCAAATTTAATTGATTTGAATTAGATTTAAGAGCTAAGTTGAGTTATTATATTAGTGATATTTGATTAGTTAATGTCTGATATTTATACCACTTATATTTTGTCATTAGTTTTTTATCAAAGTCTAAAATAAGAAATTTTCTGAAAATTAAAAATTATTAAAAAATCTTAATTTCAAATTATATAGAGTAGCTCCCGATATAACAGTAAAAGCAAGACGTATATTCCAAACAGGTAATATATACACTTTCTAATTTGTGGTGATCAATCTTTACTTTATGACCAGGAAGGACTAGGAAGAGACATGAATGGAGCACTTACTGGATAGCTCTTTGAAGGTAAGAAAGGTGACGATAGTAATAATCAATCCTCATATTGTCTTCCAGGGCTTGCTCAAGAGTTAGTGTAGAATTGTTAAACTCATCAACACCTGCAAATACTCAGAGAATTCCTTTTTTTTTTTCAGATTAAATGAACAAACTTGTAAGACAGTAACATTTCCAACTTATGTATGCATACCATTTTCAGTGATGTAAATAACTGGAGTATTAGGGTAAGTCTTCTTGATGTACAGTAACAAGTCTCGAATTCCTCTGGGATAGACACGCCAACCTGATGCTGCCTGAGAAAAGAAAAGGTTCATTTCAAGCATATAGTCTGAACTATTACCATTTCGAATAAAAGATATAGACCTATCTTATAATTTAAAACATTTAAAAAAAATTATTGATCTTAAAATTATCAAAGAATTTTTCTTTTTAGTTTTTCAAAAAACTCTTTTTTTCTTAAATTTTAGTTATAAAAACTAACAATGGAACATATGCAATATGATTATCAAATATAAACTAATCAAATATTATTAACATAGTAAACAACTTAGCTCCTGAATTAAATTCAAATAAATTAAATTAGATTTAAATTAATAATTTAAGATAATTATGATATATTATTAATTTATGTCATATTTAATTAGCTCGGTTCGAGTTTAGTAATTGAATTGAATCATCATGTAAATATCATTTAATTAGTCAATATATAATATTTATATTGTATATGTTTCGAAGTTAATTTTTTTAATCGAAGTTTAAAATAAGATTTTTTTTGAAAAATGAAAAATGATGAAGAGTTTTTTTCCTACATCTTTTATCCTACCATTCCTGATAACGTTTGACTTACATATATCTTAACAAGTCAATATTTTTAGATAAGATTACAATTCAATCTTTATGGATAAGCTTAGATCAAACTATATCAGAATATTAGGTGTAATATTCTCTATAAATCTTTTTTTGATTTTGTTTTTACTTGTATATATAGGCCCTGTTTGACAATCAACGAATTGTATTAACTGTTAGCTAACAAATGATTCTATCAGTTGATTTGACCAGCAGATAACATTAGCTATTTATTAAAGATGTTTGACATCAGTTATCACATTTCTTATCCCTACACTCGTCAACAAAATGACCTTGTTGAATGCAAAATTTGCCACATCACTTAAACAAGTCTAACTCTTCTTCTTCTTAACGCCTCTCTTCCAAAAGTCTTCTGGTTTGAAGCTTTCTCTATTGTTGCCTACCTTATCAATCTCTTACCCACTCCAATCCTTAATAACAACTCCCCTCATAAATTACTATTCACAACTCCACTAACTCTCTCTAATTTACAGGTTTTTGAATGTACCTGTTTTTCTTTTCTTGGTTCCACTCACCCTAATAAACTCATACCCAAATTCACTCCATGTGTCTTTCTTGGATATTGTTCTTTGTATAAAGGTTAACGATGTTTTGATCCTCAAACATCCAAACTTTACATTTCCCGCCATGTTCATTTTCTTGAAAATGATTTTCTTTATGCTCACTCTCCACCCACTGTTGGAAAACTGGGTCAAGATCTAATTCCGACCATAGCAGAATAATTACGAAACTTTTTTTCATAATATTTGATTTCGCGAAAACCAAGATCTCTTTAATTATATAAAATGGTTAACACAAATCATAATAAAGCAGAAACTTAATTCGTATCTTATTTCGAAGCTTGATCTTTATCTTGTCATATCTCTCGAACCGTTCCCAAAACCGAGTTGTTTCAACCACTGTAGCCGCACAAATGTCCGACCTCTAACGGTATCTACAGAATGAGTTGAGGGAATTCTATAACTTTTACAGAGAAGGTTAAGCATGAAGTGCTAGCTCCATAGAGCTTAAGCCTATTTATATTAAGCTTTGGACGTTTTAATAATTTAATTGAAATTAAATTCTAACTTCAATTAAACTTTAATTAGAATTACAAATAATTCTAATTAAATACCAATTGTGTCCATATAAAATTCAATATCTCATATTGATCCTTATTTATTAAATATCTCATATTTAATCATAAAGTTTCTCAAACTCTATAATAAAGTCCAACTTGATTAAATTAACTTTGCTCTCTTCAACCCATTCTATATGTGAGACCCATTAGGTTCCCAAATATGTTGGCAATGATTATAAATTAGAATTTATAAATTCTAATTCTAATTCATAATTAAAATTAGATAAATTAAAACTTATTTTAATTTGTCTTTAATTCTCCAATTAAATAATTTATAATTATTGATCAAGATTGACGCCTAGCAACGCATCATGACCACCCAAATATTTAGGAATGTCAAAGTAGTTTTGACTAACTTTTTTTCTTGCATGATTTTTCTGTATAATTCAATCATTTCATCAACTAATGTTCCAATGAGACATAGAGCATGAAATGAATATCTACTCTATTTTGAGTCTAATCATATTAGTTCTTCACCATTAGCTATCGATTCAATTAATGACATTCGTAAGCTATTTACAAAGTATCATTTAACCTTGGCCAAGGATTTCCTGAATCAATACTAATCGAGAACAATGAAACATTCTCCCTAATTAATTTAGGGTAATGAATCATATCTTGATCACACAACTACTTCCATATAGTTCATGCTACATCCAATGACTACCGATTAAACGACCCATGATTAAATAGATAATAAGTAATATCAAAACATAGCAATCCCCATACAAGATAACTTTGATGACCTCAAGTCAAATGATCACTCATACAATCATCACAATGAGAATTCCATAGACATACAAGTAATGTTCCAAGTGAATTTCTCATATCAGGTCTGTTCAGTGAACCTGTTCTTTAACAAGTACCCACACGTTTGTTTAAGTATCTCTATACTTTAGCCTATGAGATCGACTACTTCCTTCATGAGGAAAAACATAACGTATGCTAGTCTTTTTACGTTCTATTAATGTCCAATCTTAATAGAACAATAACTAGGAATATTTAGGAATAATACATAAATGCAATATGAATCTCATAATTATAATTTCATTTGCGATGTACAATTATTCCATGGACTTTATCGTATACATCTAAATATGTACAAGATAAAGAATGTCTTTAAATAATTTGTCACTAAACTACAACCAAATCAATTGGATATAGGGCATAAACCAACACCCACATCATTTACATCCTCACCACCATACTTCGCTCACTTCTCCTACCTTTCACTCCACCCCCTCCATCTCTTTTACCACTACCTTTTGTACCCCCTCCACCACCTCACCAAACACGATCTTCCCATTTAGTGGTCACACAAACTCATGATCAAACTCGTACTCCTCGATCATTTTTTGACTACATCACTTACTCCTTGTTTCCCAAATCTTTTCTGACCCTACATCCTTTACCTAGGTAAATAAATTTCAAAGCTATGCTTGATGAGTTCACTGCTTTGCATCGCAATAATACTTGGACTCTTGTTCTTCCTCCACCAAATGCTAACGTTGTTGGATGTAAATAGGTGTTTTGGACCAAACAGAATTTTGATGGAACTATTCAACGTTGTAAAGCTCATCTAGTTTCCAAAGGTTTTTACCAAGTTTCTGGTATTGACTACATTGAAACCTCTAACCCTGTCGTTAAACCCGCTACCATTCATCTCATCCTTACCATTGCTCTTTCTAAAAATTAGTCAATCTGCCAACTTTATGTTAATAACATCTTCCTTCATAGTCATCTTCATGAATAAGTCTTTATGTTCCAACCACCTGATTTTCAAGATCCTCACTATCCTAATCATGTCTGTCATCTTCACAAAGCCTATATGGTCTCAAACATGCTCCTAGAGCTTGGTTTCATAGTCTAAGTTAGAAACTTCTTGACCTAAACTTTACTTCCTCCAAATCTGACCTTCTCTCTTTATTAATACCACCTCATCTCAAATCACATTCGTCTTAGTTTATGTGGATGATATTTTGGTTACCGGATCGTCTCCATCCTTCATTTTCACCCTTATCCAAAATCTTCATACTACCTTCTCCATTAAAGACTTAAGCCTGCTACATCATTGGTCTTGAAGCCACTTCCACTTCCACTGGTATTCTTCTTACCTAAACTAAATATACCAATGATCTTCTTCTTCCGACAGGTTTTGATCATTTCAAACATGTTCACACTTCGATCACTCCGTCACTTCCTTTATCCAATAATCATAGCACACCCTTTTTTGATCCCTTTGAGCACCGAAGAACTATTGTTGCTCTTTAATATTTATGCCTTACTCCCCCCGACATTCAATTTGCTGTCAATAAGGTATCCCAATTTCTACATTGCCCCACTAATATGCATTAGACTATAGTTAAACAGATTTTCTGTTATCTTCGTTCCACATCATCTCACGGCATTCACTTTCTTAGATCATCCTCACTTCAATTAAATGCCTACTGTGATGTTGATTGAGTTGGTTGTTCTAAAGATTGTCCCTCTACTTCTGGATATCGCATTTATCTTGGATCCAATTTAATCTCTTGGAGTGCTAAGAAACAACCTATTATTGCCATATCTAGTACTGAAGCTGAATATCGAAGCATTGCTCTATTCACAACGGAAATTTTTTGGATCACTTCTCTTATAAGGGAAATTGGTTTCTCTAAAGTTACACCCACTTTTTGGTGTGATAATCTTGGTGCTATATTCCTTGCTTATGATCCAATCACTAATGCCCGTACTAAGCACATTGAAATTAACATCCATTTTGTTATTAACCTGGTGGTGAACAAAGCACTCTCCATCAGAAACATTGCATCTGCTCTTCAAATCGCTGATGTTATGACCAAGCCTTTATCCTCTCCAGCATTCCACCAACTTCGTCACAAGCTCACAATTGCTACACATCATGAGCTTGTCATGAGCTTGAGGGGGCTGGTGATGTTTGATTTACATGTATCTTAACAATTCAACATTTTTAGATAAGATTATAATTCAGCCTTTGTAGATAAGCTTAGATCAAACTAGATCAGAATATTAGCTGTAATATTCTCTGTAAATCTCTTTTTGATTTTATTTTTACGTGTATATAAAGGCTCATAGGCCTTTCACAAATACACAACTAAAGCAGTAACACATCTTCTTATACATTCTTCATAACTCTCTTTAAAAACTAATATAAACTCTCTTCTCTCTTCTTTCACTATGATTGTGATATATCCCTTATGGTTTCTTACAAAAAAAATGGTTTATTTTATCTGTCAAAAACATCTAATATCTTTTTTCGTAAATTGAAATAAAATTTTTTCTTATAAAATTCATAATTACTACCTTTCGAATATGAATACCATCAATAATGTATTTCAGGTCAATCACTCAACAAACTAACGAATTAAAACCAAACTTGAATCTATGACGCACCTGTGGACCGATGGGGATGCCATTTCTAGCATCTACATAAAAAACAAACAGTGACAGAATTGTTAGTTAATGGAAGCTATTGAGTCTACTTGAGAAAACCTTGAAACTTGCTGGGGAGTTAATACGAAAAATATGCTCACTTGTAAGATTAGCAAAAGAATCTGTTACGTAGCTTGCATTAATGATATTAGAGGATGGCAGATAAGCAGCATAATTAGCAGTGTAATAGTTCAATCCAAGAAAATCAAACGACCCTTTCACTGATTCGGATCGCTCCTCTGAGAATTTAGGCAATCGTCTCCCAACAAGGGACCTCATGGAATGTGGATAATCACCATTGATCAAAGGGTCCATGAACCTGCAACTCAAAAGTTTTTTAGGGTAAGAAGAAGATGCATATCAAAACATCAGAATTATTTTTTATTTGAAAGAAGAACTTACCATCCAAACATGAAATCAATGGCTCGTTTTGCAGCATTTCTATTGTGCTTTGCATTAGAATATGGCACAAACCAATTTGTAACTAAGGTGATTCCTATCACACCCTTTTGTGTTGCCTGCAAAACTTACAATGTTTGGTAAATCACACTAGTTCGATGAATCCAAATGAATTTCTTATGATACATATGCTCCTAAATGCTATGAGAAATAGTCTATTTATTTTTACTCAAATTAAACTCTCATATTTATTTTTTTTAAGGATAACATATTCAAAAGTGTTTAACTTTTTAGGATTTTTTTAATTTTGTTTCAAAATTTTTAATTTAGTAATTAAGTTTTTAAAATTTATATAAATCAGGTTAAAAATTATGTTAACTTGATTCATACGAATTTAAAAGATTAATCACTAAAATAAAAACTTTAAAATATCTAACATTAAATTAAAAATTTTAAATTTAGATAAATTTTAATCTGTTATCTATTTTTCAATATATATTTGCAACATGGACATAATGTTGTGAAGTGGACCTGGTATTTTGTCTTGTACGATTGAACAGCAGAGGCATGAGCAAGAAGTAGGTTGTGAGCCACCAAGTATGGCTCTGTAGCTGAATCTCCGCCGGAACAGTTCAACTTTTGCCAAGCTGAACATCGCCCCGGAGCCAGTGAACCAACGGCGTAGCCAGTCACACTATAACTCAAAGGTTCATTCAATGTAATCCAATGCTTAACTCGGTCTCCAAACTCCTTAAAGCAAGTCTCAGCGTAGTCTCGAAAGTGATCCCTGTGAAATGGAACTATGAAGTTCTACAAGCAATGTTCTACAGATTCATTTTTAGTCAAATAAAAATAATAAATTTGATACCATCCTCTCCTTTTATTTAGTTATTATAAGAAATATCTTTATTGTTTTTATTTGTTTAAAAAGCTTCTTATGATATTAGAAACCTTGGAAGAGAAATTTTATTAAGTTTATATCAAATTATTTTAAGCCTTAAATATATTATATTCACTAATATTTGATTTTTTATTTTAATCCTCTTATTTTAAAGATTATCACTTAACTCTATTGCTTAATGTTGACTAGAGTTATTATATATCATAGTTAATATAATTGATTGTATTTTCTTGTATACACTTGGAATTGATAGTTGTACTGATTTTTTTCCTATAATTGAGAAATTTGATATTCCTAAATAGTCCTAGGCCTTGTGTATATAAACCATGGATTTTGGTACAAGTTATGTCAATTCACTGATAGAAACATTTTTTGTTTCTCTCCGAGTTGTTTTCTTGATGGTATCAAAGCCCCGTCAGATTTAAGGAGCTTATACTTTCTTCTTAATTTTTGTCCTAGCTATTCTTCTCTGTTCAGAACAATAATGCCAGAATTCTTTATTTGTCTTTGAATTCTTTCTGTTACTAATGTTGGCATATTTCTTTGTTTGTCCTAGGTGATTCTGCAGACAATGGACCGAAAAAAGGTAACCCTTTCGAGTTATGATAATCCTTCACTTCAAATCAGTCCCATAAAACCTGTTGGAACTAATTATCTCTTGTTTGATCAAGAATTTTTTTGTTGTTCATCAAAGCTAAAGGCTTATTGGGTTACATTACTGGTGATAGTAAGAGACTAGATGTCAATAATCCAGATTATAATCAATGGTAGTCTGAAAATTATCTCGTGATGTCTTGGCTCGTCAATTCAATGAAACTAGAGATTGCTCAAACATATCTGTTACTTGACACAACAACAAAGATATGGAAAACTGCTTCTCTGACTTACTCTCAAATTGGTAATAAGCATAAATTTTTTATCTTCGTAATAAACTACAAAACACGAAATGGGGAGATATGACTGTACCACAGTACTTTGTGGAGCTATGTGGATTATGGCAGGAATTGAAGTGCATTATTATCAAGACTTCAAGTAGAATGCTCAAAGGATGTTGCTAAATTCCAGAAAATGATTGAGGATGATCGAGTATTTGATTTTTTAACGAGTCTCATGCCATAGTATGATCTACGAGATATTATACTTGGAAAAGACCCTTTCCCTTTAGTAAAGCTTGCACATTCTCTCATTCAACAAGAAAAAAGTAGAAGAAATGTCTTACTACATACAACCATTGTTGAGAAAGTAGGGTAGTGGCTAGTTTTACCAAGAAGCCAAAACCTACAAATACTTTTATCTAATAAGGATCATTTTAACTATGATTATTGTAGAAAACAAAGCATTCCAAAGAAACCTGTTGGAAACTGCATGGCAGTCCAAATCAGTATCGTAAAAAATGTGGCGATTCAGTGCTAAGGGGCCAGGCCCACTTGGCTGAAGGAAATGAAGCATTTAAAACACTGCTAACTGGGTTTTTATCCAATAAGGAACTTAAGAACTTAAGACATCTTCTCTCAAAACTGGACTCTCCTTCCACAGTTGGTACATCAAATATTACAAAATCAAGTATTGTGTACTCAAACTCTAAAGTGAACCCTTGGATTATAGATTCTGGAGCTAACAAACATATGACAGACTCTCAAAAAGAATTTTTAACATATTCTCATGGAAAAAGGGGGATAGTGTTAAAATAATATATGAGTCTTTTAACTTCGTATCTGGTACAGATTCTATTAACTTTACTTCCAAAATCACTTTATCCTTAGTTCTTCAGGTATCTTGTTTTCCTATTAATCTTCTCTCTGTCAGTTCTATCACTAAATATCTTAATTGCAAAGTTGAATTTCTTTTCTAACTATTGTGTTCTTCGTAACCTCCACACAGGGGAGAGGATTGGAACTAGTAGATTGCAGGATGACTTAAATGTCTTGAAAGAAAATCACATGATAATTGCTCATTAAGTGTCTCTTAGGAATGGTGTGATTAATAAGGAAATTCTACAGTAGCTTTGGTGGTTAGGACATCCCTCATTTTTTGTTCTAGAAAAATTATATCCAAGTTTATTTAAAAAGAACTTCTTTTAATTCTTTATTTTGTGAAGCATGTGAACTTGCTAAACATACGAGAAGTTCTTATCATTTATCTAATAATAAGAGTTGTGTTCCTTTTATGGCAATTCACTCTAATATTTGGTTTAACTCAAAATCCCTCTCTTTCTGGCCATAGACGGTTTGTAATCTTTATTGATTGTAGCATAAGATTGACTTGGGTTTATTTGATGAAAGCCAAGAATGAAATTTTTTCATGCTTCTAACCTTTTCAAAAAATGATTTGTACCCAGCATGATGCTAAAATTAAAATCCTAACGTTTGATAATGGAATGAAGTATATGGATGGAAAATTTCGTGCTTACCTAGATTCGAATCATACATCAAACCAGTTGTGCCTATACTAGTAAACCAAACGAAATTGTGGAAAGGAAAAACAGACATATTTTAGAGGTAACTCGATCACTCATATTTACCATAAACCTTCCAAAAGGATATTGGGATGATTAAGTCCTTTCATCTACTTATCTTTTCAATAGAATGCCACTTCGAATTATAGATTTTTAAAGCCCAGTAGAAATATTACAAGGTAAAAATTCTTATACTATACGTCCAAGAGTATTTGCTTTGTTCATGCTCGAAATGTAGGCAACTTGGAGCCTAGAGCTTTAAAGTGTATGTTTGTTAGATATTCTCCTACACAAAAGGGATATAAGTGTTATCACCCCCAGTTTAAGAAATACAATGTAAGTACGGACATCACTTTTTTAGAGTATGAGCCCTATTTCACCACACATCGAACTCCTCTTTAGGGAGAGAATGAGGTTGAAAAGGTGTTGCTTGATAATGTAATTCAAGGAGAGAGAACAATTTAGGGGGAAAAAACTAGTTTGGTTTAGGAGGATTGAAGTAAGCGCTTAGATAGACCAAATTTAAAGACATATTCAATACGAGATAAGACAGAAAAAGCCATCAGGCAATTTGTGCCATTCTCTTCCTTAAAAAACACTGGTGAGCTACAATATGATTTACCTGATGATTTAGATAAGTCTATTGCCCTTTAGAAAGTTGTTATAACTTGCACCAAGTATCCAATTTCTAACTTTGTTTCCTGTGATTCACTATTTCCCTCCTATAGAGCCTTTGTCTTGTTGGTTTACTCTATGTTTGAAAGTCTCGAAGGATATAGTTTTGCAATGTATAAGTTCTACCTCAGTTGCTTTGAGTCGTTTCTATCGATTGCTTAATATAGAGCAACTGTGTTAACAATTGTCAATTTTTTAGAAAACGCAAACCAAAAAATTAAACACAAAATAAACAAATCAACAAGTGAAATTTGGTAACATAGTTCAGCACATCTGTCCTACATCTGCGGAACCTTACCTAATTTAATTACTTTCATCAAAGTACAATATTTTTACACGGGGCTTTACTAAACTGACACCACTCATCCCTTGACACTGTCCACTTGTCTTCACATCCGATGAAAGTATTTCACTCCCAATAACACGACCACCTCGTGCTAACCTCAATAAAGGATTTTTGTAACAGTGATTGATAATAACAATGAGAATAAACAATTCAGGTGATTGAATCAAAAGTAACAAACAAAGAAAACACTTGAGATAAAAACACTCCCCTAAATATACAACTTCATCAACCCAAAACCATGGGAAGTTATCTAACAAGAATTCTGTTGTGAACCTCTGAAATAAATACTGAATCATGTCAAGCATAGCAGTCACAAAACTCATCAAACAAACATGTGTTTCATCACCAAAACATCAAAAAATATAGTTGCATAATTTTTCACTTTATTGCACAATTTTTCCACATAAAAATGATTAAGCGGCACTCCAATTATTCACCCATATATGCAAAAATGCAGTTGCCAAGAATAGCTCAATAGAGCATGTAATTGCTCACAAGAAAAAGAAACGCAATTGTACAAATTGATTAATTTTCTGTCAGTTTTTTCTCACAAAAGCAATAACTCAGCTGCCCAGAAAATTCAAGCAACTGGTGGAGAAAATGCAGTTGCCCAAGATGAATAAGATCACCAAAAAATCCAACTACCTTAGATAATATAAATCATTAAAATAGGCTATCAAAGACAGCTCCAAACTTACCAAAAATCTGCACATTATTCTCATTAAGATATGGTGATATTATCCTAAATAAATCCTATCTTCACTAGGATTTTATCCTTCATGCAACCTTTTGTTTCAAGAATCCCACTTAAGGTAGATAACTTATCATAATGATATTTCACATATATCCAACTATGTCCAATTACAAATAATGCTAAAATTAATATAAGATATCGTAACAAATATGTTAACAATGTCTATTCCATAGGATTGGAGAGAAGCAACGGAAAGAAGCTATGGTTGAGGAAATGAAACCCTGGCAAAAAAATGAAACCTAGGAATTTGTAACTGCTCCAAAAGGAAAACGAATAGTTGACTGCAAATGGGTATTCATAGTGAAGTATAAGCCAAATGGATCCACTAAGAGATAAAAGGCGAAATTGGTGGCTAGAAGTTTTACTCAAACATATAGAGTGGACTATGAAGAAACCTTAGCTCCTATTGCTAAGATGAATACAATCAGGATTCTACTCTCTTGTGCAGCTAATTTAGATTAGGACTTACAACAGTTTGATGTTAAAAATGCTTTCTCTTATGGGGATCTAAAGTAGAAGGTGTTTATGGAAATTCCTCTTGGGTTTGAAGATGAGAAGACACAAAGGAAGGCTTATAAGTTAAAAAGGGTCTTATGTGGGCTGAAGCAATCATCCAGGGCATAGTTTGAAAAGTTCAGTTGGATCATGACTTCCTTTGGTTATCAATAGAGTAATGTGGATCATACCCTATTTATCAAGCATTTCCAAGGTAAGATCACGTTTTTCATTGTCTATATTGATAACATTGTGGTAACTAGAAGTGATACAAAAGAGATGGTTAAGCTGAAGAAACTCCTTGCTCAAGAATTTGAAATTAAGGATTTAGGAAAGTTGCAATATTTCTTGGGAGCTGAAGTCGCTAGATCAGGAAGAGGAATCTTTGTATCCCAGAGAAAATATGTCCTAGACTTGTTAGAAGAAAAAAGTATGATGGGTTGTAAACCAGTTGAATCTCCTATTGAAAACAACCACAAACTACAAGTAGGAACATGTACATCAGTAGACATTAGCATGTTCATACCTCTGTTGTAATAACAAAGCTGCCATTAGCATAGCTCACAATCATGTTCAGCATAATAGAACAAAACGCATAGAAATGGACCAACACTTCGTAAAGAAGAAACTTGTGAATGGTTCGTTCCATTTATCCTATATGGGGTCTAATGAACAACTGACAGATGTCTTTACTAAGAATATCAATAGGCCGGGATGGACTGACCGGCCCGGGCTTTAAGCTAAAAACTTCAAAACGACGTCGTTTTAAAAAAAAAGGGCTGGCCAGGGGCCGTGCCGCTTTTGCCATCCCTACTCTTCACTAAAGGACTCTACAACTAATATTTACAAGTTGAGCATGTGTGATATCTATGCACTAACTTGAGGGGGAGTCGTGACTAGAATCATTATCATAGTTATTATAATTGATTGTATTTCATTATATACATTTAGGATTGATAGTTGTAGTGATTTCCTCCTATAATTGAGGGATTTCATATTCCTAAATAGTCCTAGGCCTTGTGTATACAAGCTATAGGATTTCTATGTACAAATCATCTCAATTCGCTAATAGAAACACTTTTGTTACTCTCGGAGTTGTTTTCTTCACTTAATTATTATATAATCTCTTATCTTATATTCTATTAGTTTTTCAATATTTTTATTTTATAATGACATGGTATTAAAAAATTTAAATTTCTGTACCATTTTTTAAGAACTATAACAAAGGAATAAGATACTCACACAATGTAGGGACTTAGAAAGCCACCAAACTCATCTTCTAAGGCTAGTGGAAGATCCCAGTGAAAGAGAGTCACAAAAGGTTGTATTCCTACATGGTATTTGAAATATTAATAAAATGAAATATTTCTTCTGCATATAAAAATAGTAAGATTAAAGCATATATAGATCATAATAGATACCATTAGCCAAAAGCTCATTGATGAGGTTGTTGTAGTATGTTACACCTTCTCTGTTCACTCCCCCACAAAGCTTTCCATCTGCCAGTATATATATATATAGTTCAACATTTATTTATTTTTTAAATTGAGTTAATATTTTTTTAAAAATGTTTATTTGTATTTTATTTATTTTATTAAATGATTTGAGGATAATAATTTCTCTAATGGTCTTACTTGGTAGTATCCTTGACCATGAAATTGAAAATCTGTAAGCATCTAGGCCCATCTCCTTCATGATCCCAACATCTTCCTGTTACATATGAAAACTCAAATTTATTAAGGCAAGATAGACAATTTTTTTCCTCATTTTGTTAAAAAAAAGAAAGAAAATAGATCATTTTTATTCAATATTTATAACATAAAGGATTAACCTAAATTTCTTAATTCTTGATTTCTTGTCGTTTTCATAATCCCAACACGAAAGGATATATTAAAAGATATTACAAAAAAATTGATAGTCTTAAAAATTAATCATATAAAATATTGTAATTATTTAAAGAAATTAAAATATATTATTTTCAAAATTTCCTTCATATTGTTCATTTTTTCAATTTTATTTTATATCACCATGAACATTAATATCGTTATTATCTTTAATGAAAAGTATTAAGCTTATTATCTTACTATCCTATGCTTTAGAATTCAGAATTACCTTGTAGCGATGGTATGAATCAATGGCCACGTCTCCATTGCTTCGATCGCTGATCTTACCTGATATACAATTAATCTTGAAAAGTTCAGGAGACTTAAAATTAATGATTAAGCACTTCCTGTCAAGCTAATACGAGTTACAAACCAACATCAACAAAAACACCGAGTTAAGATATCATAAGGCGTAATTTTGGAGAAGTCTAGTAATACACAATCTTACTCTTAATTAATAGAGAGGTTATTTTCAACAAAAAAAAACTAATACTATTTACGGAAATAATTTTTTACTCAATTAATTATAATAAATAATTTATATTTAAATTAAACCTTTTAATTTAATTTAAATTTTAAAACGAGAGCCTACTAATTGTCAACCTTATCAAGCTTCAATCTAACCCTATCATTTCTCGTAATAAAAAATATATGTTGATAAAATAAAGATAGCCACATGGCTCTCTATTACGTCCAATGGAGAAAACATGGAAAGCTGTTAAGATCTGCCTGCTCTTTGGCCTAATTTGTAACCTATACTGCACGTGTTTGACTGATACATTTGACTGCTAAGAGTCATCCAATACAACACTTTCAGCATCAGTGGATTGATAATTACGATGACAAAACAAGCAAACCACTTATTAATTTAATGAAATTGGGATTTTGAAAACAGTGATCAAAGATTCTGTAGCTTATAAAAAGTCTAAATTTTTAAAATGTGGATTGATAATTACGATGACAAAACAAGCAAACCACTTATTAATTTAATGAAATTGGGATTTTGAAAACAGTGATCAAAGATTCTGTAGCTTATAAAAAGTCTAAATTTTTAATATTTTAAAAATTAAACTGAAAACTAAATTTATAAAATAAGAGATTTAAAGTTTAAAATTTTAATTAGTATTAGACCGCTATACAATTGGTATATAACAAAAATTGAATAAAATTATAAAATTTGAAATATAATTAAAAATGACGCTTATTTTGACTAATTGAAAAAAAAGTTGTTAATTGAAAATCGATAGGTTTCTTCATATTTATAAAAATTAGTTAATTTACAAAAATCGGTCAATTAATTAATTAATTGGTTAATTTATCGAATTAAAAAGTTGAACGGTTTAAAATTTTTATGATTGAACTAAATGAACCAATTTAATTGTTGATCATTAATTTTTTTATTATGTAAAAGTATTTTTCTTATTTAAATAATGAATAAACAATTCATTTGACATTAGAAAGCAACTTTTTTAATTTTTATTCTAACCCTAATTAGGATGAGGCACCTATCATGTCATGCCAATGAATCTCAAGATTTTTAATCTTTTTTCAAACGCTTCTCTTACCAACTCATAACTGGTTAAACATGCTTTGAAAAGTATCAAGTTCTTAAACATCATTTTCAATATTAAAAAAAAAAAATATCTTATCTATAATTTGTCTCAATCTCATTCCAACTTAATTTTAACACGTCGGTTAGTGATAACAACTAGTTAAACATGCTTTGAAAAGTATCAAATTTTGAAACATCATTTTCAATATTAAAAAAAAGATATCATTTTCATGGAAAATTATATCCCGTCTATGATATGTACCAATCTCATTCCAACTTAATTTCAACATGTCGATTAGTGATAATAACTAGTTAAACATGCTTTGAAAAGTATCAAGTTCCTCAACATCGTTTTCAGTATTAAAATATATACATATATATATATATATATCACTTTCATAGAAAATTATATATCATCTATGATATGTCCAATCTTATTCCAACTTAATTTCAACCTGTCAATTAGTAATAATCTTCATACATAATTCATTTCAAAAAAAGGAAATTTTTTATTAATTTTAAAAAATTTAAGTTTGATTGAGTATAAATATTCGAATGTGAATGACAATAGCTAAATCGAGCTTGGGCATTAAATCTAAAAACATTTGAACTTGATTGAGTGCCAATATTCGAACGTGAACTCACTCAAATTTAAATATTTTTCTTAAATTTTTGGCTAAGTTTGAACTAAATTTTTAACTCAGCTTGATTAAATCAATCTTAATCCTTTGATTTCGAATTAATTTGTCATCACACCTAAAATATGGTGATAACCCTCCACATAAAATTATAAAG
>JAOQMS010000003.1:675293-686928 GCA_027563885.1 Erythroxylum longipes | reverse complement strand
TCTTAATCCTTTGATTTCGAATTAATTTGTCATCACACCTAAAATATGGTGATAACCCTCCACATAAAATTATAAAGAAAAAGAAGAAAGAAAGCAGTGGTCATCATCCTCCAGGAAAAACTTTATCGCCTACATTTTTTTTCTGCTCTAGCTCGTTAAAGTCAGAGAACAACACTGAGAGAGAGATAGAGAGAGACAGACCTGGATATCTGTGAGTGAAAAAATCCCACATGCTTGGTCCTTTACCATCTTCTCTGGCTGCACCTTCATACTAAGACATTAAGAAAAAAAAAGAACTTCATGGTTAAGCATCTCGAGAACTTGAATGAAACCAAAATTCCAAAGAACGTACAACAATTCACCTGATAAGCAGAAGAAGCCGTCCCAAAAATGAATCCATCAGGGAAACTATAACGATTCAGAGAAGTGGAGTTGTAGTTTGATGTTGGAAACAAAGTGCTACTACTAGTTAATGAATCACAGCTAAGAACAAGTAGAAAGATGATGAACAGATAGCTTTGAATTCCCATTTTCTTGTTCTCTTTCTCATAAACGATGTACTGCCTCTTGGCCTTGGAGTACTCTTTATATATGAGACAAAAAAGAAAAATTCAGTTAGTCACAGTTGTATGGATATGGAATAGTTTCTTGATCACATGAACTTATGGGACCACCAAAACGCGTACAATGAACACAATACTAGACATTTACAGTAATGCGGACCTCTAAGACCATCTCTAATCACATAACTACAACAAAATGTAGTCGGTTGACTTTAAAATATAGTAAGTTTAGGAAAAATAACTTTAACCAACAATTGCATATTGCAGTAAGTGTGGGGTGATTGTCGGACGAAAATGCCGTTTGTCAAAACAATTGTATATTTGCAGTAAGTGTCAGGTGAGTGCAAAATATAGCAAACTTGTACAGTTCGATTGGAGTGAAAAATATAGGCATTTATTGCAAATTACAGGTCGATTGGAGTTGCTCTAAACATCATTGTACGGCCATAAGCTTAAGAACACATTTTCCTCGATTATTGAAATGGAGTTTTGTATAAATATAAAAAAGGTGAAACATATAACCTTTAAAATTTTCACCGATGTTTCCTAATTTATTTCACAATCATCTGTTAATGAGTCATAATAAGAACATGCCGCTCTCAAAGGCTAAAGAGATTATCAATTTGATTTTCGGTAGTGTTAAGATTTAGGATAAAAGACAAGAGAATCTCTTAAAAATTAAATTAAATTTTTTAAAAATATAATCTTTAATTTTTTGAAAAATACTTATAGTTTTAAATTTTTTAGAAAAATTCTATTTGTTAAATTTTAGTTTAAAAATCACAATGAAATAGATGTAGTATGAGTATTGCATGTAGATCAATTAAATATTGATAATATAATAATTTAACTCAAATTTTAAGTCTTATTCGAACAAATTAAACCTGACTAAAATCGATAATTGAGATAATTATAATAAATTATTAGTTCGAATCGAGTTTAAGAGATAGATTAAATTTTCGTGTCATTAATATTTGATTAGCTTATAACGTTATCCTTTAACAAAAGTTGAAGAGAATGAATTTTTAAAAAAAAATTGAAGATCATAAAGAGTGTATAATCCTTGTAATTCAGATCATTAATTATAATCCTTACTTAACTAATCACAAACTGGAGACAAAAATTAAATACTCTGTTTGTTTGTGTATTATTGATACATCAACCACAATTCAATTATGATTGAGTAGGATAACTAGGGTCCATACCTATTATAACCATTATTATTTGGTTTGTCATTATCGACTTATCCTACAGTTTAGATAGACATCATCTAAACTTATCCTATAGTTTTGTAAACTCTATATATGTATCTTATGCTCAATGTAAATGAAGTGTATTTGCCTTTCTAAATATTTTTTCTATGGTATCAAGAGCTTTTTGTGATCTAACAACCTAAGAAGCTACAATGTCTACCGAGGGAACTCTTGTGCCTTCTTCTTTCTTTTACTTCATCTAACTACTTTTCATATTTCAGCTCTTCTAAATATCACACATCAATTGTTTATCAAATTAAATTCTACTAATTATCCCGTTTGGAAGGTATGACTACTACATCTTTTAATAGTTATGATTTAGCAAAATATGTTAATGACACCTACATGACACTACCTCAACAAATTAATGATCAATCAAATCCAGAGTATTTTGACTTTTCTAAACAAGATCAATCAGTTCTTAGCTAGGTCATTGGGTCTATCAATGAGAGCTTTATTCCTTAAGTTGTTGGCGTTTCCAACTCCTATACGACATGGGAAAAATTAGCCAATACTTATGCTTTGGGTTCTAAGGCATAGGTACGAATGATTAAAGCAAAATTATTTAAGCTAACAAAGGATCATAGTAAATCTATTGCTCAGTATACTCAATGAGCAAAAGGAATGTTTGATCAGTTAGCAACACTTAACAATCCTGTTATGAAGGATGATTTGGTTTAGGTTGTTATTAATGGCTTGGGTCCAACGTATAGACTCTTCGTTCAATTTCTTGAAAATCGTTTAGATGTTGTTTATTATGATTTATATGGATTATTGCTTAGTGAGGAGGAGAATCTTACTGCTAAAATAGATGTGAAGCCACTTATACAACCGACAGCTCACTATGTGAATTCAACTACGAGATGATATTCATCTTGTCATACAGGAAGAAATCAAGTGATGACACGTGGTAAAGATCATTCCACTGTTGGTACCTTTTCTAGTGGAAATTTTTTATCTTCACATAAGCTTCCTCACAATTCTTACATAACTAGCAATTTGGTGGACAATATTTAGTGTCATAATTGTAAAGGGTTTGGTCATATCTCTAGCAATGTCCCTCACCACATTATAGAGCCACAAACCCATAATAACAAAACTTAAACCAAGTCAAACCAGCTTTTAATCTGACAATATCAACTATGCAACCTTAATCTTGGATCATGGGCATTGTAGCAACTCACAATATTACTCCTGATTTAGAAAATCTTACAATTTATAAAGAGTATCATCGTCTTTAAGCAATAAAAATTGGCAATGGTAAATTCCTTCTTATTTCTCATGTTGGTTCAACTTTTTGTCAATCTACGGATAATTCTTTTCACCTTCATAATGTCTCATGTGTTCCTTCTTCTTGTTAGAATTTATTGTCTATTTATGCTCTTACTAACGCCAATAACATATCTGTTGAATTTTTTACCAATTGTTTCATGATTAAGGATATCCACACGAAGGAGCTCCTTTATTTATGCCAGAATGATAATGTTCTATACTCTATGCTCTTAGTCTAGAATCCATTTGACAACCTCGTAGTCCAGTTACCACAATGACTTACACTTTAAAGTAGTGACATTAGCATTTAGGACATGCAAATTATCAAACAGTTTGGCAAGCCCTTCAGCAAAATAAAATTCCTTTTATTTCTCTTAATAAATCAAGTCTTTGTCATGTTTGTAGTGTCAGTAAGAGTCATAGGTTACCTTTTTCAGTCTCTCATTTTAAAGCTAATGGTCCACTTAATTTAATTTGTTCTAATCTTTGGGGTCCATCTCTTGTTCCTCCCGTGGATGGCAACCGATATTATGTACTGCTTTATGATTATTCAAAGTATTTTTGGATCTATTTTATTAAGTATAAATTTGAAGTGCTTAGCATTTTTATCAATTTTGATTATATTGTTGAAATTTTTTTTGATCGACAAATAAAAAGCTTTCAAGCTGACTGGGGAGGAAAAGTCAAGCCTTGCAATCATACTTACTTGAAAATGGAATAACTCAACATGGTTCCTGTCTTAAAACTCTAGAACATACTGGATGCATGGAAAGAAAACATCAACATATTATGGAGTCTGGTTTGGCCATCGACATATTATGGAGTCTGGTTTAGCTTTACTTCAACATTCCTATGTTTTCACATATTATTGGACTTATACTTTTGATAATACAGTTTACATAATAAATCGATTGTCTACACTTATTCTTTTTCATTCTAATCTGTATCAAATTATTTTTTAACAAAGCCCTGATTACAATAATTTACATATTTTTGAATGCTTGTGTTATCCTTGGTTACGACCTTATGCTTCACATAAATTAACACCTTATTCCAAACATTGTGTTTTTTAGGATATAGCAACCTTCATAAAAGTTTTTATTGTCTTAATCTTGAATCTAAAAGGTTTGTTATCGCAGTCATGTTGTTTTTTATGAACAAGAGTTTTCATTTTCCAAATCTTCCATGACGTGTTTCAATGCTCAAGATTCCTCACCAACCACTTTTTTTTACCGTCATGATTCACTCACACTCCTACCTCACCACCATTACCTCAATCCTTGCCTAATGCAACTACCTTAACCAATTCCAACTTCTCAAAAATACCTTTTAATACAAGGACAACATCATTTGCCCCACTTACACATCATACATCAACGTCATCTCAACCTCATGCCACACCCACTATTGATCTCCCTTTTATTTCCTCAACTAACATACCCACACCACCCATAAACCATCCACCCATGTTACCTAGTCCCACCGTAACACCCATCGTTGATAATTCCTTACTTGTTCCATATACATCACAAGGTCTTTCTCTCCTACAACATCTGAATTGCCTTTAATTGTTGACTTAACTGTTTACAATTTTGATAGTACTACACTACCACGTCGACAGCCTATGATTACTAGATTTAAAACTCGTACTCTTAAGCCTCGTCAAATTTTTACATCCTTTGAAATTGAACCATCAACTTATAAATAAGCCGATCAATATGAAAATTGGAGACAAGTAATGACAGAAGAGTATAATGCGGTGATCCGCAATGCTTAGGTTTTAGTGCCTCTTTCCCAAGCAAATAATATAATTGGCTACAAATGGGTATATTGTATCAAGCGAAAGCCATATGGTATGATTGATTGATACAAGGCACATTTAGTGACAAAGGGATTCAATTAACAACCAGATGTGGATTACACGGACACTTTTAGTTCAGTTATTAAACCTACCACTATCCATCTTTTATTATCATATGCCTTACCTGTGCCATATACGTCACCCGATAGCTCTTCTATAACATCATCCGAATTGCCTTCAATTGTTGACTTAACTTGTTACAATTCTAATACTACTGCACTACCTTGTCAACATCCTATGATTACTAGATCTAAAACTCATACACCTAAGCCTCATCAATTTTTTACCTTCTCTAAAATTGAACCGTCAACTTATAAATTGGCTAGTCAATCTAAAATTGAGACAAGCAATGATAGAAGAGTATAACACGATGAACCGTAACAATGTTTAGGTTTTGATGGCTCCTTCTCAAGTTAATAATATAATTGGATGCAAATGGGTATATCGTATCAAGCGAAATTCAAATGGTACCATTGATAGATACAAGGTGCGTTTAATGGAAAAGAGATTCAATTAACGACTAGTTGTGAATTACACGAACACTTTGAGTTCAGTTATTAAGTTTGCCACTATTTGTCTTTTGTTATCATATGCCTTATCTAGTAATTAGGAGATTGGATAATTGGATATTTCTAATTCCTTTTTGCGTGGTTCATTTGATGAGAATGTCTTCATGCAACAATTGAAAGGCTATGTTCATCCTACATATCTAAAATTAAAAAAGCTATTTATGGATTGAAACAGGCACCTCGACTATGATTTAAGTGTTTGACGAATGCATTGATCAAAGACCGATACCTCTTTCTTCATCCTATATCATGTTTTGGTTCAAGTTTTTTGTTTGTTATATGTTAATAATATTATTACCATGGGAAACAATAGTCATGTGGTTAACAACATAATTCAATCTCTCCAACAATCTTGTGGGCAAAATGATTTAGGACTTCTTTCTTACTTTTTGTGTATGGAGACACATTGGACTTCAGATGATTTGTTACTCACTCAGTCCAAATATATAAAGGATTTGTTGAATAAAGCTTATATAGAGGATGCAAACAGTGTTGCTACACCAGCTTGTGACAAAGTAAAATTGAGTGTTTATGATGAGACATCTTTTTTGGATACTAATCTTTATCGAAGTATTGTTGGAGGCTTGCAATACCTTGCTTTAACTTGTCCTGATATTTGTTATGCAGTCAACAAGATTTCTCAATTCATATATTCACCTACTGATTACCACTGAACAATAGTTAAATGAATACTTAGATATCTTATTAGCACTATTGATCATGACATTTTGTTGAGATCCTTAAGTTCTTTTCCTATCTTAGCTTATATTGACTCCAATTGGGGAGGCAACATTGATGATCGTAAGAGTACCACAGGCTTTACTATTTATGTTGGTAACAATTTAATCGTGGAAATTAAGGAAACAAAGAACGGTGGCCAAATCATCTACCGAAGTTGAGCATCATGTTGTTGCTACTGTTGCAATAAAGTTAAACTAGTTACAATCGGTTATGCCAGAACTTGGTATTCCTTTAACTTCCTCTCCTATTTTGTTGTGTGATAATTTAAGTGCTACTTATCTTATTACTACACCTATTTTTCATACACGGTGCAAACATTTGGAAATTGAATTTCATCATGTGCAGGATAAAGTTGCTAAAAAGAACTTCCAAGTACGTTATATTGCAACTACCGATCAACTGTCCAATGTTTTAACCAAACTATTATGAAATCATCGTTTCATCATTTAAAAAACAAGCTGAATGTCTTGCCAAGACCAGTTCAACTTGCAGGATAACTAGAGTCCATATCTATTGTAACCATTATTATTTGGTTACTTATCCTACAAGATAAACATTATCTAAACTTATCCTACACTTTAGATAAATATTATTTAGACTTATCCTACAGTAAACTCTCGTAAACTCCATATATGTATCTTATGGTCAATGTAAATGAAGTGTAGTTGCCTTTCTAAATATCTTTTATAATGATACAATCTCTTTAGTACATATTTGTTGACTACTGTGCCTTGGTCCCTCCACCTGCAAACCATAGAAATTCAGGAAATTGGTTGGCCAACAATTATTGAAACTTATAGCCATGTCTTGGTGTGAATTGCGGCCAAAGTTTTGTCTCCACGCTTTGGCGAGAATTGCACAAGAATTGAGCTTGGACGGATGCTCTAAAATTTTGCTATAAATAGTGGAAATGTTGAGGCTTTAGGACTCGCACCAAACGAAACACCATTCTTTTATTTTTCTTTCAATTTCTCTCGTTGAGAAATTTCGTAAAACTTTCTGTTGTACGTTCTTCACATATTAGTAAATTTGGCTTACCCTTCGGCTGTAGATGTCGGTCACATTAACCGAATCACGTAAATCCTTGTATTCTGTCCTATTTTATTTTGTCTATTTTTATTTTCGTTACTATTTTTTCGAGCTATTAAATTTAACCGGTATCCGATCCGATGACATTTTCTTTAACAATATTGCAAGACAATCGTTTTGCCATAAATGTTAAGACAATGTTTTTTTTTTGCTTTCATACTCGCAAAAATCTCTCTTTCATAATGTAAAACATAAAACGATAACTAAAAATTATGAAAATCATTGAGCCTTTTCTGTTTCATCATCATCTTTTATAAAGTTCATATATGTTTTTATATGGTGGTGTGCCCAATACTTCTTCTTCAGGATCATTAATATATTTTTAAAAATTGTAAAACATATATAATCGTCGTAATTCGGATCATTAATTATAATTCTTACTTAACTCTATCACTTGATCATAAACTAGAGACAAAAATTAAAAATTCGGTTTATTTGTGTATTATTGATACATCAACCACAATTCGATGAAGGCATAATCTCTTTGATACATACAGCAAAGACAATCTTTGTGCCAGAAACATTAAAACAATGTTTTTCTTAGTTTTCATACTCGCAGGCATCTCACTTTCAGAACATACCGATCATCTTCTGTATTATCATCATCATCTTTTACAAAGTTGGTTTGTTTTTATATGGCGGTGTGCCTAATGCTTCTTCTTCAGGAAGCTCTTGAACCACTTAGCTGAATGCTTTGGGTATCTTTTCAATCCATTCTTATAATCAACAAAGTTGATCCCAAATCTTACTGTGTAACCTGAATTCCATTCAAAGTTGTCCAGCAATGACCATGCAAAAAAACCCTTCACATTCACACCTTCCCTGCCAAAAGAACAATAATTCTATGTATGTTGAGATATTGAAAATTAAAGTTATCTGTTTTTTGTTTTACGTTAAGGAAGATCTTAAATTGCAGAATAGTAATATCATGATTGTTGTTAATCCTTAATCTGTAATTTTAAAAGAAAATATGGATAAAAATATCTACTTACACTCCTTAATCATTAAAATTTTCAAAACAAAATCCTTATAGTTATTAATTTTTCGAAAGAACTCATTTTCTTAAGTTTCAATTAAAAATTAACTACAAAATACATCATATTGGTACTAAATAAATGTTTTTATAACGATTGAACTTAACTCTTAAACTTGAATCGAATTAATTAAATTCAATTTAAAATAATAATTTTTTATAATTATCTTAAATTATTAATTTAACTCAAATTTAATTGATTTGAATTAGATTATGAAAAATTATAAAAAAAATCTTAATTTTAAGTAATATGGAATAGCTCCCAATATGACAGTAAAAGTAAGACGTATTTCCCGATCAGGTAATATATACACTTTCTAATTTGTGGTGATCAATCTTTACTTTATGATCAGGAAGGACTAGGAAGAGACATGAATGAAGCACTTACTGGATAGCTTTTTGAAGGTAAGAAAGGTGGCGATAGTAATAATCAATCCTCATGTTGTCTTCCAGGGCTTGCTCAAGAGTTAGTGTAGAATTGTTGAACTCATCAATACCTACAAATGTTCGGAGATTTTCTTTTTTCAGACTAAATGGACAAACATGTAAGATAATAACATTTTTCAACTTATGTATGCATACCATTTTCAGTGATGTAAATAACTGGAGTATTAGGGTAAGTTTTCTTGATGTACAGTAACAAGTCTCGAATTCCTCTAGGATAGACACTGAGCCAACTTGATGCTGCCTGAGAAAAGATTCATTCCAAGCATATAGTCTCAGTTATTACTATTCCCAGCAAAAGGTATATACAGATCTCTTTTATAATTTAAAATTTTTTAAAAATATTTGATCTTTAAAAATTAATATTTTTAAGACATTTTTTTCCTAGACTTTAGTTACAAAATAATAATAGAACACAGAATATCAAGTATAAACTAATCAAATGTTACTAATATAGTAACCAACTTAACTCTTATATTTGACTTAAATTATTAATTTGAGTCATATTTAATTAGTTCGATTTGAGTTTAAGAGTTGAGTCTAATCGTCATGTAAATATCATTTAATTCGTTCATATTTAATATTTATATTGCATGTATTTTTTTGTTATTTTTTAATTAAAGTTTAAAATAAGTGATTTTTTAAAAAAATTAAGAACTTAAAAAAAAATCAGCTTCTTTTATCCTACCATTCCTAGCTAAAAACTAATAAAAACTCTATTCTCTCTTCTTCCGCTACGATTGTGATATAATCTCTTATGGTTTCTTACATTAAAAAATGGCTTATTTTATCATATAAAATTCGTAATTACTACCTTTCTAATGTGAATGGTTATGTTTTTGGGGTCAATCACTCAACAAAGTACTAACGAATCAAAGCCAAATGACGGATTTGATTTCCAACAATTTCAGAAACTTTAATCTATGACGCACCTGTGGACCAATGGGAATGCCATTTCGAGCAGCTACATAAGAAACAAATAGTGACAATTGTTAGCTAATGGAAGCCATTAATTCTACTAGAGAAAAACTTGAAACTTGCTGTGGAGTTAAGACGAAAATTATGCTCACTTGTAAGATTAGCATGAGAATCTGTTACGTAGCTTGCATTAATGATATTAGAGGATGGCAGATAAGCAGCATAATTAGCAGTGTAATAGTTCAATCCAAGAAAATCAAACGACCCTTTCACTGATTTGGATTGCTCCTCTGAGAATTTAGGCAATCTTCTCCCAACAAGAGACCTCATGGAATGTGGATAATCACCATTGATCAAAGGGTCCATGAACCTGCAACTCAAAAAGTTGTTTAGGGTTTATCATAAAACAGATGAGAAGAAGATATATGCAAGTCAAAGCATCAGAATTATTTTTCATTTGAAAGAAGAACTTACCATCCAAACATAAAATCAATGGCTCGTTTTGCAGCATTTCTATTGTGCTTTGCATTAGAATATGGCACAAACCAATTTGTCACTAAGGTGATTCCTATCACACCCTTTTGTGTTGCCTGGAAAACTTACAATGTTTGGTAAATCACACTAGTTCGATGAATCCAAATGAATTTCTAATGATACATATGCTCCTAAACGCTATGAGAAATAATTTCTTTATTTTTACTCAAATTAAACTCTTATATTTATTTTTTTTAAGGATAACATATTCAAAAGTGATTAATTTTTTAGGACTTTTTATTTTTTAAAATAATTTTTTAAAATTAAAAGTGTAAAACAAAATTTTTTTCTAATTGAGTCTGGGCTTGGGTTTTCTATATCCAAGCCTACCCAAGGCCTAAACGATGTCGTTTTTCTTATAATAGTTGAGTTTCGAGTTGATCTAAGCCTGAGCCTCACTTATTGACAACACCTAAATCTAGGCTCATAGGTTAGCCCATTGTTATCCTTAAATAAAATAAGCTATAATTTTTAAAATAAAAATAAAAGTAAAAAATGAAGCCACATTTGATCATTTTAAAATTTAAAATTTGATTTTGTAAAAATTAAAGTTGAGTAAATTAAGTGTTTTAAACACTAAAATTCAATGGACTAAAAAGACTTTTTTCCAAAAAAATATAACATTTTCAAAATTATTTAACTTTTTAATTGATTTATACAAATTTTAAAAAGTTATTCACTAAATTAAAATTTTTAAAAAGTTTGAATCAAAAATAAAAAATTAAAAAATTAGATATTTTTTATTCTGTTATCTATTTTTCCATCATATATTTGCCACATGGACATAATGTTGTGAAGTGGACCTGGTATTTTGTCTTGTACAATTGAACAGCAGAGGCATGAGCAAGAAGCTGGTTGTGTGCCACCAAGTATGGCTCTGTAGCTGAATCTCCGCCGGTACAGTTCAACTGTTGCCAAGCTGAGCATCGTCCCGGCGCCAGTGAACCGGTGGCATAGCCCATCATACTATAACTCCAAGGTTCATTAAATGTAATCCAATGCTTAACTCGGTCTCCAAACTCCTTAAAGCAAGTCTCAGCATAGTCTCGAAAGTGTTCCCTGTGAAATGAAACTATGAGAGTTCTACAAGCAATGTTCTGCAGATCCATTTGTGATCAAAGAAATAAGATACTCACACAATGTAGGGACTCAGAAAGCCACCAAACTCATCTTCTAATGCTAGTGGAAGATCCCAGTGAAAGAGAGTCACAAAAGGTTGCATTCCTACATGGTATTTGAAATATTAATAAAATGAAATATTTCTTCTTTATATAAAAATAATAAGATTAAAGCATATATAGATCATAATAGATACCATTAGCCAAAAGCTCATTGATGAGGTTGTTGTAGTATGTTAC
>JAOQMS010000003.1:628782-672454 GCA_027563885.1 Erythroxylum longipes | reverse complement strand
AATAACTCATTTTTTAAATATACATAATAATAATAATTGAGGTAGTACTTAATATTTCAAAATTCTTAAGAGAATTGTTTTGGAATATTTAATCTTTGCAAGGAGCTAAATAGAATATTGCTAACATCATGGATTCTTTGTATTTCCTAGTTTTTTTCTGCTCTAGCTTCTTAAAGTCAAAGAACAACCCACAGAGAAGGAGACAAACCTGGATATCTATGAGTGAAAAAATCCCATATGCTTGGTCCTTTACCATCTTCTCTGGCTGCACCTTCATACTAAGGCATTTAAAAATAAAAAAAGAACTCCATGGTTGAGCATCTCAGAGAACTTGAACGGAACCAACATTCCAAGGAACATGCAACAATTCACCTGATAAGCAGAAGAAGCCGTCCCAAAAATGAATCCATCAGGAAAACTATAACGATTCAGAGAAGTGGAGCTGTAGTTCGATGTTGGAACCAAAGTGCTACTACTAGTTAATGAACCACAGCTAAGAACAAGTAGAAAGATGGTGAATAGATAGCTTTGAATTCCCATTTTCTAGTTTTCTTTCTCGATCAGAAATTATGGCCTGCCTGTTGGCCTTGGAGTACTCTTTATATATTAATAAACAAAAGATAGAACCAAGAGAGGTTGTTTAATTAGTTGGACATGGAAAAGAGCACTCAATAATTGATAAGTTACGTATTCAAAGATTCATATTATATAACGTATGATTCGTCAAAATTTGAGTTGATGACAATTATAAAAAATAATGCAAATGAAATCAGACTTAGACAAATTTCAATTTATCTCATTGTCTTTGTGTTAACTAGAAATAAAATAGGTTGAAACCATATAATTGATGAACGTAACAGGTCAGCCTGTAAAGGATTGTTTCGCTTTCATTCGTTTGTTGTTCTTGTGCCGTCGGGTTCTATTCCAGCCTTTTTGCAAATTATTCCTCTTTAATACAGAAAGATAAAAGCAAAAACTTCCAATTGTCACTGAATTTTCCTGTTTTGTTGCGAGTTTACATTTTCTTGATGTACTTTCCTTGATTAACAGGAAAAAAGGCTACATATACTAATAAACATAGTCTAGCCGCTTAGCCAATAAACTCATTCTCTAATTAGAAATTGAGTAAAAGACAAGCTAGATTAAGAAATTATATTCTCCAAAAAAACTCTTTTAATTTTCAATTTTTTAGAAAAATTTCTTCTTTTATATTTTAATTAAAAATAACAATAAAATACATGCATCATAAACATCACACTTATACTAATTAAATATTATTTACGTGACGATTTAACATATTTCTTAAACTCGAGTTGAGCTGATTAATTTGACTTAAATTAATAATTTATTATACTTATATGAAATTATTAATTAAGTCAAAATTTATTTGTTTAGATCACATTTAAAAAATGGGTTAGATCAAATTTAAAAACATTATCAAATTATTGATATTTGATTAGTACATATTTAATGTTCATACTACTTATATTTTACCGTTACTTTTTAACTAAAGTTTAAGAAAAGCAATTTTATAAAAAATTGAAAAGTAAAAGATTTTTTTAAAAAAATTCTCTTAAATTTCGGTCAAAAATAATAAGAAAATACATGCATCACGCTTGTATAAATCAAATATTATTTACATAACAATTTAACATATTTTTTAAATTCGAATTGAAACAATTAATCCGACTTAAATTAATGATTTAAGATAAGTATTTTATTTGTTTATATCGAGTTTAAGAGAGGTCTACGTGTTTTATCCTTAAAAAATTTATATACATCATTCTCTTTGGTAAATAACTATGAGGAAATTCTGGAACTTGTTGATAATTGTGACATCCATATTTCTATTTTCAAGTGATTTTTATACTTTTTTTTTCAATTTTTTAGATTGCAACTTAAATATCAATACCGAATTTTCTATTCTAGAAAAGTTCCCTTTCCATATAAGAAAGTCTAGGAGGAAACTTGCAACATTTTCCCGTCTAAGAAAGAAAAAAAATTTCTAAAGATGCTCATGGTCAACTAATTCCTATATGAAATATTATATCTTTAATATAAGCATATTGTAGGGTTTACTAACAATAATTAGACTTAGGTCAACCATTGTTAAAATGACTAGAACTAGTCATTTGGATAGTTAACACTTATCATTTATAAACTATTTAATTAATATGAGATACTTTAACATATTAGAATTTGTAATAAAGGTAGAGTATAAATTCCACTAATAATAATTAGACTTAAGTCAACATTGTCAAAATGACTTTTGCATAGCTGACCCTTACTATTTATAAACCCTTTAACATTTTCATGTTTAGTCAATATGAAATACTCTAACACTCCCCCTCAAGTGCAACTGAGAGTGGACATATAGTTGTCACTTGAAATAAATGCAATGGTAACCGGATCGGGCCGCTAGGACTGGACATCTAGACGAACAACTGAAAAATTAATAATCTGGACCAAACTTACAC
This sequence comes from Erythroxylum longipes, assembly GCA_027563885.1. Taxonomy (NCBI): domain Eukaryota; kingdom Viridiplantae; phylum Streptophyta; class Magnoliopsida; order Malpighiales; family Erythroxylaceae; genus Erythroxylum; species Erythroxylum longipes. The sequence goes on along the minus strand of JAOQMS010000003.1, from coordinate 669,977 downwards.
TCTGATACTATATTATATTTTTTAATATGGGCAGAGTGTACAGTTCACTAACAATAATTAAATTTGGATCAATCATTGTTAAAATGACTAAAACTAAATATTTGAATAATTGACCCTTACTATTTTAAACTGTTTAATCAATATAAGATATTCTGCCAAAAAATCATCATTTCATTATATAGGTACCATAAAAGAGCAAGAAAATAATCGATTACCAACCATTAAAGAATGATATTATTTATATATATCATGTTTCCGTCAGGTTAATTTAGTATTCTGATCCTTCAGGATCAATCCACATGCCTCTCGTATCATAGTATATGCTTCCTTTGTCTCCTTGCCAAAATTTTTATATTTGTATGTTTTTGAAAGATGGAATTACGAATAAGTAATTAAATCCTTGATGGTGATGTGCTATCTATAATGTTAGCATTCCTAACATGACTGTGACTCACTGATCAATTGAACGAACCAAACTATCTTCAAAATAAAACTATTATTTTATTGTTGAACAAAAGAATGATCAGGCAATTCACTTGATGTTCCTGTATCCTCGGAGGAGCCAGTTGAGTTGTTAGAGAGTTGAATTGCTCCAGTGCAGACTAAACGTGTTAATGGGTGAACATCATACATTGGACCATCAACATGATGAGCAAGATGAAGAAGGATGGAGTAGCTCTTAAGACTGACTTTTGTTGTGCAATTTACTCAATGTGGAGAGAAAGAAATTGCAGGTGGCACATGAGAAAGGAGATGGAAACTCAGAGGCTGGCAGATACGACAGTCCAATGGATCGGAGAACTTTTTATAGCTCATGAAAATCAGATTATTACCTTCCGTCCACGCATGAGGTGTCTTTGGAATGTATGAAGGTCTCATCAAAATCAGTATACTAGGAAAAGCTGATTCCTAGCTCATCAGTAGTTTTCTTTGTTCAAGTGTAAAAATTAGACTTTAATTTTTATTTAAAAATTTGCTCATGAGTAGTATTATTTAATGTTTTAAAAATCAGACTGAAAGTTAAATCGGTAAGACAAAAAATTTAAGGTTTAAAAGATTCAACCGGTATTAGACCGTCATAAAACTGGGTAAAAATTAAATAAATTTAAAGAATTTAAAATATAATTAAAAAAGATTGTTCTTCCTTAACAAAAAAATTGAAGTTGAATTTAAATAAAAATTAATTGATTTTTTTGTTTACGAGTCTAATCGGTCAATTTTTATTAATTAATAAAATTTGACATATTAGTAATTAGAAAATATTATATAAAATTCTATTTTTAAGAAAAGATAAATTTACACTTAAAGTTTTTAAGCGCATTTTCATCGAATACAACAATAAATATTTTGTAATTTTATTTAATTTTGATTATAAAGTATTTATTATTATTATCATTAATAATATTATTTATTTGTTTTTATGCATTTGTGTATTTAATTTTATTTATTTATTTATTTTAGTTTTATTTATTTGCTCTTTTAACCTGCATTACTTATTTGTATTTTTTGTATTATTACTATACTACCTTTTTTCTTTATATCATAATCACATGCAAGTCTATTGAAAACAGTCTCTCTACTCTGTAGGAGTAAAGTCGCGTACTATTAGACCTCTCCAGATCTCGCTTTGTTGTGAGATTTCGTACTGGATGATAATGATGACAACAATAAATATATATTAAAAAAGATTACAAGGTATTAAATCTATATCCATTATTGTCTTAGAGATATAATATTTCATGAACAACGTCTTTCTTTCTTACAAGATATGCATTGCGGAAACTTCTGAAGTCCCTTTACCTATTCAAACTTTCAAAGAAAGTGACATATTACCTATTGATAACTCTCCTTCACATAATATAACAATATTAAAATTATATACCCTATACTTCATCTTCATCCTCTCTATTCCACAACACACCCTTACATTAACTCCTATCAACTTATGTTTGATTTCACATGCAACATGAATATACGACGTGAACTAATCAAATATTACTAATATGATCATTTAACTCAGCTTTTGAATTCAACTTAAACTAATTAAATTTGACTTAAATTAATAATCTAAGATAATTATAATGCATTATTAATTTGAGTTGGATTTAATTAATTCAGTTATATTTTACTTTACATATATGCATTAATGTAAATACTATATACATACATATGTATTATAATAATATTATTAGTGACAAAATTTAAAAGAAGTTTTCTCGATTCGGGATCGAGCTCGGCTTGACACATTACCAACCCTAATTATATGTTAAAATCTTAGTATTGTAGAGGGTGAAAGTAAGAACTTGGAAGGAAACATTAAAAGACAACTTATTGAGAATTTTTAACTTTTGCATGTTCAATTTGCAACATCAATATGCGAGTAAAGATGGTAATGGATGATAAGAGCTTGAGTGGAAATATGGAAATAACTATACAGATATTTCCATATTGACTTATATGTACAATAAACCAATTGCTGCTAGGTTGGCTGCTAATATTTTTAGTAGTAACTCACAGATGGTCCCACCTCGATCTCGCTCGGGGAGAACTTGCAAAGAGAAGCCCTCTCGAGGAGGTTTTGGGAGAGTAACGATCCAAAGAAAAGCCCTCCCGGGGAGGATTCAAGTCAAAGGCATTTGAGTCTAAACTTGTTCAAATTGTACCTAAATTATCTTACATTGTTTTAGTACAATTTCTTAAAATGAAGTCATTCAAGTTCAGGCCGACCATTCAAACCCAAACTCAGTCCAACACAACCAACTCGAACCTGATCAGTTGACTTCAAGTTGAACTAAACCGAGAGCCAGAATTGCCAAGCTAACAATGACGCAGGTGAGGCTTGAAAGTATTAAATATAGGAGATAAAAGACATCAAACATTGTCTTCCACTAAGAAATCTGTGAGCTCAAAAGTCAATGATTAAGCGCCTAACTAGTGGCCAAGTCAGGAACGGAGGAGTCTACAAAGTCTCAAGGCTGCTAGAACAGTTTCTTATCCACTCTCACCTCAAGGCCATTGAACAAACTTCTAAAGGTTTTTGATCAATGATTGCAGATGCTCATTATATTCTCCGGTTGTTCGTTTGTGCATTCGTTACGAGCTTGAACTACTTCTTTCGACTCAACCACCTTCTTCTTCCTGTGCTTACTATTAGAGCAAAAAGCACGGTTCTAATCTATGACATCTTTTTGGACACAAATTCCATCTCCGGTCACGGCTCTGCAACTCTCTTTCACTGACTGCTAAAGTTCCAGTCCAGTATGCTATAACAAACATGATTCTGCAATTGAGACTCCTTAGATAGATCACTATGAAGAACTGTGAACCTGGACCATAAATTCTCGAAGTAGAACAAACTTTCCTACCTTTTATGATCAACTAGAGTTTGAAAAGCAGGAAGATTAAAATGTAAATATAGCATCAAAGTTATAAGCAGCATGAGAAATTGTGATTGCTAACAATGAAAACAGCTATTTTAGGGAATTAATGGAGAAATCAACAACTTAAACCATATTCTGCAGACAATCCAGAAAAGCAGTGAAGGTGTAAAACTAGATAGCATTATCAAAAATTACAGATGCAGAATCAGTCCAAACTCCCAAATTAAGCAAAAAAGGAATTAGTAAGAGAGAATTGTCAAAAAGGTAATCAAACAAAAAGGGAAAGAAAACAAATATGACTAGGATTTACTGGGCTTGGCACTGTATCTTGTAACTTATCCAGTGTGTCAGCCATAGAAACCGATTGTCACTTGCACTCCACACCAGCCTCAGCAGCTCGACGAGGCTTGTTTTTTCTCCTGCTTCCGTTTTGTCGATATCCATTTGATTTGGTAGAGTCATCAGTACTTGATCTGGTTCCAACACCATTTTCTTCCTTTACGGTGTCCGCTTTCTCCTTTGCTTGTGAGTACCGCTTCCTCTTCTTTCCATTTTCAGTTACTGTTGGATTTTTCGTCTCTTCGCTTATGGTGACAACTTTTCCATTTTCACCATCTTCCTCTTCTATCTTTTCAACTTCTTCTTCATCAATGTCATCCTTTAATGGCTTCTGTGGCCTTCCTCTTCTCTTCTGCACAGGGATCTTCTCTTCCTCACCACTTCCAGTATCGTCATGATTCACGACAGCTGACCTCTTTCCCTTTCCTCTACCTCTACCCATAACTTTATCTTGTGCATAAACAACTCATAGAAATGAAGATTCTTTCTGCAAAACCAGAAAGAGTTATGTCCAAAGTGCTGACTAACAAATTTCATAGGCAAAATTGTGAAGTGCAAAAGGTAACCTAATCATCAATATCACAAGCAGGATGTCTTATCCAATCTTCAACTAAGAACTAAAAACATCTAACTAAAGCCAAATACCAACAAAAAGCTTTAGTTTTTCATAACCTAGAAGAACAGCAGGAGAATCTGAAAAGGGTCTGAATCCATTAAAAGAGAACAACCCTTTGCTTCTTAACAAGACAAAAAACGCAGAGGAACAATCTGAATGTGGTATTTTCGTATAACTTTGTGTTCAAAATATGATGATTTGACTTCATATTGCATAATTATTAATGGAGACTGATAATGAACAACTTATGATCTCTACTTTTGGCTAGGAAATAAACCCAGCAACTATGCATAACATTCAGAAATTACAAAGTTAAAAAAGCGCAAAGCTCAAGTCCTTTGGACCCAAAGATATGCAGAAAAAGAAAAAAATTTATTAACATAATAGCTAAAAGAAACGAATGAAAATCTCTTAGATGGTGGAATCAGAAGGGGAAGCAAAGCATCAGAAGCTGAAGTAGGTCTGTTTCAGATATGATATTCAAAAATCCAAGAACAGGGCCTAAATCATGCCCCCTAAAAATGATCCAACAGCTTCTTTTTCATCAATCTAGAGCAAGATCCAGAAAAGGTTCGAACTTTCTTTTCTTTTAGTATATGAACTTGGATGAAAACTTGAGTTAAAAATCAAACAAACTCAACTGATTTCAACTTTTAAATCCCACAAGAGTATCCAAAAAACTAAAAGCAAAAGAAGCACACAAGAAGATACAGAACAAAGAAATGAAACTAACCTGACACTGAACAAAAACTGTTTGCATCTTCAACAAACCCATTATTTTTGTATCTGTTAAGAAAGCAAAAAACAAAACTCAGAAAAGACCAGCACCCAGATAGGCTATTTCACTGAAAGTGACAAAAGAAAAAAGATAAGATTTATAAAAAGCCTAGAACTATGATCCAAAGCAGAAACTCCATACCCAGATCAGAGAAGCATTGAGACTCCAAGATGACAAGGCTTTTTGCATAAAATAAGGTACTTAAAGAAGTAACACCACAAAGGCCATGACCAAGTTAAAGATACAGAGAGTCAGACAGCGAAGATGGAAGCTAAGGGTTAATAGATAGATATTTGTTGATTGGCTCTGCAGTCTGCAGTCTGTGTGACTCTGTTCAAATATAATCTCTCTCTCTATTGTTTTCAAGGGTACTATGTGTGGTAGATTATGTTATACCAAGTGGTGGACATGTCCTTGTGTGTGACTTGGCTAAACTCAAACACTTCCTCTCACCCCCACAAGCAAAGCACTAACTCACACACTACAAATTATTGATTTTTTATTTTTAATTTAATAAAAAAATATATAACACATTTAATTTTAAGATAAAAACTAAACCAATTAAACTAGATTTAATTGAATAATTTAAAAGTATTATTTTTAATCAATTTTAATAATTTATATCAAATCTAAGATTTGAATTGAATTCTTATTTTAATAATATTTTATTAATCAAGTGAATTTTTTATTATTTTCAACAAAACATTTTCTAAAAATTTGAGAATCATACCCCAAAAAAAAAAAAATGCAGAATTTTCCTTTAAAATGAAGCTATGTACCTTTAGTTGTTATTATTAGCTTTCAAAAGTATGCTTTTGACAAACTAAGCAACTAAAAAATGATTATTAGGCCTTAAGAATATCTCCAAGTATATAACATAAACTTTAATCATTCCAATTAACCTTTAATCATAAAATTAATATTTTGGTTATTGCCTAGTAACAAAAATTTAATATTGATGTGAAAAATTAAAATCGCTTCTCTCGTAATTATGATAAATTAATTTTATTAATTAAATTTTAAGTTAAGAGGATCGGTCAAAATATTAACATAATATTAATTTTATCGATAAATCGAATTTGAGTCGATCATAATTTACTGTTCAATTCAATTTATTACTTCTAAATATAACTTAAAAGTGGATATTAATATATTCATATACATACACATTAAGTACATTACACCATTAGTATCCATGTTTGTTACACTTGTAGAGATACTTTTAGGTTAAGAGCTTTTCATGCCTTACTTTTCTCTTAAGCCATCAGTTGTTCCTTATTTATGGCATTTTCTAACTATATTCTAAACTTTTTTTATTCTCATTTATTCCACATGTTACTTAATAGAAATCCCAACAACCAAGATTATAAAAAGATTTAAGTGGCAAATATTTTGGAATATTCAATTTTTAAAAAATCTAACCGAAAAGACAAAAGGTTTAAGGTCAATCGGTATTAGACAGTCATAAAACTAACTAAAGATTTAATAAAATTCAAGAATTTAAAATATAATTGAAAGAGATCGAAGAATTTAAAATTTAAATGAAAAAATATATTGTTAAATGAAAATTAGTTGGTTTATTTTTATTTGTAATAATTTATTAATTTACAAAAACCTACTGATTAATTAATAACAAAATTAATTTTTAACAACAAAAGTTATTAAAATAAATCAAACAAAAAAATTAAAAATAGAACCAAAAAGAATTCAAAATTTTTACGATTGAACCAGTCAACCCGGTTAAAATTTTTAATCATTAGGTATATCATGATTAAAATATATCATTAGATATCATGACTCAAAAAATATATATTTATGTATCTTATAATAATATACACAATATGTTCAAAATAACAAAAACAATTTGCACGTTAAACATACTTTTCTTTCTTTTTTCATGGATTTCAATGGTGAAATCTGTATACCAACTTGAAGCTACTTGGATACTTCTTCCATGGATGAAACAAGTTTAGAACTTCTTTTACTCGGTTGTTTGACATTAGTCAAAGAGGCAGGGATGCCTCCTAAACCTATCTGTAATCATTAATGGGTGACAACTCAAAGCTGTCTAGAGGGTTTTGAATGGAAGTTGTAATCACTTTGACTTGTCCACACTTAGCTTACAGACCATACGCGTTTTATGCTCATACCTATGCTTTCAGCCTCAAGCTTTTGACTTTCACGAAAAGCCTCATTAGACTAGCCTTAAACTTCAATCTTAACTATTTCTTGATATGATCTCGTAACTGCCTCTAGATTGATGATAACCTTGAGTTTGATCCCTACTTTCGCTTGAATGTCATAGCATTCCGCCATTTTTGTTTTCCCATGATCTTCATGTCTGCTTGTAACTAGTCTGCATGAGCTTCGTTCTTGCAAACTGTGTTAGTGTGTGAAAGTTGTTCCTGTCATCCATGCCAGTATTTAGTTTTCTCTGATTTGTACAGCTCTGCAGAGTTAACTGGTCGTCCATGGTATTATCACCAGTATCAGTAACATTGTCATCAAAAGTTGTTCCAACTTCCAAACTTTATTCCAGCGTGGAAGCAAGTGATAGTATGGTTTACAATAACAGTATACGGACAGGAACTTGCTGGCAAGACTTGTTTATAGAAGAATGTGTAAAATGGAATACAACGTTGAAATATGAAAAATCGAGCAAGTTGGTTAGGATGACGCAGGTAAAAGGGTAATGGCATTACCATTTGTGATCTGTATGCAGTGAATGATCGAGACCTTAACATTAGTTGTCATTCACTCCAAGATTTTGCAGGTCACTGTTATGAATCTCCTTTGGTAATTCACCCAAACTTATTGATCAGATGAAATATATATGACGTGAATCAGAAATGAAAACCATTACTCCCAAAGGAGTCCAACAACTTCCTCAAATGGCATATTCTGAGTAGAGATGCTATGCACTATGCAGCAGTTAATTATGATATCTAAGGACTTGAATAGCTTGGGAAAAATTCAACCGAGATTCAGAACGTAGGACCTCGAGCACAACCATCAACAGAATGAATACCTCTAGGTTGGTTGTCACAAAGGTATCATGCAAGAACTTTTGCAATATAAAGCTCCTACAAAGGGACCAGATCATCACATGAGCCATGTCATGCTTCGTGTGAGAAACCCCTGAGGTTAGCCTCATGTAACTGAAAGAGTAAAAAGAAGAAACAAGTGATTCCTAGGAGTATGTCTGATTATCATGGCAAAGATGAACATAGGCATCAGAAGGCGCTCAAAAAGAAGAAAATATGCAGATATATTCTTGATAAGCCTGGCACAAGTACAAAGTCAAGCACATATGGTTGGTTTTAACTTGGGATTTCTGACAAATGACTATTATTTGGAGATTTCTATCAACTCCTCTGCACATACAGAACATATATGAGAAACAAACACAAGTCAAAAGATCTCGGCAACAGGTGACTGAATAAATGGAAGAACTTTTGTTTCACTGGCAAACAAGAACGGGTTGTCCACAGGCATTGCTTACATAATATAAGGTAGCAGTCAGTAGTGTCCCTCATTCTTTAACTCCGATCCTAATATTTTGACCAATTCAAGTTGAAAAATGGTGACAAAACAATCAATATGAATTTGATTATGATGAGGATATTAGTTACAACGTACTAGATTGTAGTTAGAACTCCTAACTTTAGGTTCTGAAATCTAATAATTTTAACATCTTATGTAAATATCTAAGCATGCAAGTTACAATGTATACAGAATCAGGTCGTTTGAATTCTGTATGCTCTGTGACACAATATGCACCGGATGCTGATAACCGGGATAGATGAATAAAACCGGAATTATCAGAGAACAGGAACGTGAGCCTTCTTTTTGTGCCTTCAACGAAATCGTTAATCTTCCCAATTCACCTAAAGTGGAGCTTTTTCTGGAGTTCTTGTTGTTCAGATTCTTACCATACTGAACTTCTCGGCCCATAATTTCGGCTGCACCTCGTCTTCTATGGAATATGCATCGATTCAGAAAAGCTCCGAAAGTTGATTCTGTTTCTGTAACTTATGCATTCATTTGCTTCATCAATTCACAAGCCTCCACCATTCTTCCAGATCGACATAGTATGTCAATAACACAAGTATAATGCTCTCTTTTAGGTTCAATTCCATACCTCTCCTTCATCAAACTAAAAACCCTTAGACCATCCTCAAGACAACAATTACGGCTACAGGCAGTAAGGATAGTAATCAAAGTCACGTCATTTGCCCAAATTCCCTCTTCTTGCATTCTCTCAAACAGTTGTATCGAGTACTCAACCATGCCGTGCTTCCCGTAGCATCCAATCATGGCATTCCAAGATGCAACATTTTTGTAACGGATTTTGTCAAATATTTTCCTAGCATCTTTCACACTGCCACATTTCGAGTACATGTCAATAAGAGCACTAACCAGAAAAACATTACTATAGAGCCCCATTCTGTAAATGAGTCCATGAATTTCTTTACCTCGTTGGATAGAACCAATCATCCCATATGCAGGCAGTAGTCCTGTTAAAGTCACGATGTTAGGCCGAATCCCTGAAGCTAACATGTTGCAGAACACTCTTACAGCCTCAACAGTTCTCTGACTTTCAACAAAACCTGAGATCATCGTGTTCCAAGTAACCAAATTTGGCAACAGCCCAGCTCCTGTCATTCTAGACAAGAATGAAAATGCTTCATAACTATCGCCCCTCCTAGCATAACCAGCAATCATCGTGTTCCATGTGAAATCGTTTGGTTCCAATCCATCCATCTTCATTCTCTCAAAAAAGATGAGTGCTTGATCAACCTTCCCCACAATGCAATACCCACAGATCATTGAAGTCCAAGAAGTCACATCTCTTTTCACCATTCTATCAAACACCTTACGTGCATGACACACAGAACCACATTTACCATACATATCAACCAAAGCATTAGCCATAAAAACATCATTCTCTAAACCCAATTGTTTAACAATTGCATGAACCTCCTTCCCTTTCTTCACATCCAGCAAACCAATACAAGCTTTTAACACAATAGAGAAAGTAAACTTGTTATAAATATGCATAGATTTCTGCAACAAACAAAAGTACCCAATAGCTTCTTTATAGTCCCCGTTGAATGCAGAGGCCAAAATCATCCAATTCAATGCAAATGCATTTGGATATTGTATTTTCTCAAAGACCCTTATCCCAGATTTCATCTCCCCGCAACTTGCATATACACCAAGTAGCTTTGACCCCAGTGACAAAACGTTTAAGCCAATCCCAGAAGTGACCAACATGGCATGAATTTGCCTAGTAGACCTTAGTGCTCTTGCTTTTAGAAACTTCTTAAGCCATAAAGCAATCTGATCAATAGAAAAGTCGCTATCTTCCGACAAAAGACACGATCTTTTCATGGGAACTGTTGCACCCATGAAAGGAGTGAGCTATAAATCTCAAGGGAAATGTCTCAACTAAAGAATCTCTGTCAAAGCTTATTGCTTTGGGGATTCTGGAGAGTGTTAACTATTCCTACTCCACATTGTTCATCTCTGAGAGAGAGTTATTTTACTGTAGTGAAAGATAACAAATGAGAAACAGTAGACGGTTGTGATTTATGCGACTATACTTTGACCTCCCCTCACTCTCCTGGTTAATTATCAAAGAATGGAAGTCACTTTCATGGCTTAAGTATACGTTAATAAATAATAAATTATTGACAAGAGAATGTTTCTTATTGAGAACTTGGAAACATTGATCTCTTACAGTTACAGAACATCAAGTTGCAGTTTTTAGAAGTACATTGCCAAATTAGCAAATGATCATCAATTATGTTACTCAGGGATTTATGGAGGAATGGAGACTTGAGCAGCTCCGCTCTTAGCATTCTCATCACCTTTCTTCACTAGCAGATGCAATTTTCCTACCTGAAAGCAATCTGGTACACTGTACACATCAACTTTGACAGTAACAGGAATGTTCCTGCTGAGGTTGAACCATTCAGGTAGTATGCATCCTTTGGTTCCTTCTGATGGCTGTTAGTTCGAGTCTGGTTTGTCTTCAAAAGCTTGGTTAGTCCAAATTCAGAGATTCCGGCAGTCAGAGACTCGTCTGGAAGGATGTTCTGCATTCTTTCATGGAGGTACAGGAGGCCTGGTCTTCATAAACAAATTGCATCCTTTTGTACCTCTTAGGCCTTGAATCTCCGAGTAGGACAGAACTCGGCAAAAGAACCATTGCTTAATTTTGCCATTAATTACGGAATCCTAGTTCTACCAGATTTTCGTGATTCGTTCCACTGATGACAGTCACTTCAGTTTTGAATTCCTGCTCAAAACTTCTTTTCCAGTTCTTAAACGCAATGAGTTCTTGTGTCTCATGGTAGAAGCCCTGTATATACAGTTCCAGGAACTCCACTACCCAGTTTTCCTGCAATCCCCCTCTAGCTGCCTTGGAGAGTTTTCAGTGAATCACCAATAAGAAACGGGCGCTCTCTGAAAATTACGAAAACCCTTTCTACATACAATATGTTAAATGTTTCCTCAAGTTTATAGAGCTAGATGCCAAGACAAAGTCTTTCATAATGTTTTGAAGAATTACAGATTCATATCATATAAAGAAAAGTGGAAAAAAAGATTGTTCAGAAATCCCATTCTTGCACCTACCACAACAGAGACACTTGAGAAGGAAAAACTACAAAAATCTACCAAGAGCAAATTTCTCTTTCCTTTGAAGATCTCTACGAAACAATGTCGATATTACTTGTTCTGAGTTGGGTTTGAATTGCTTCGCGGTGCCTGTCTTAGACTGGTCTCAACAGCTTTCTTGGGATCATGACCGGCTCCAATTATCTTGTGTACAGCTGAAGACAGGGGGGATACAGAAGCTAACAATCTTTGAGGTTGAACTCTGTCTCCTGAATGGATCTTTGTCTCATGGTGGAAAAAGGACGGAGAAGAAACGAGAATAACAACAAGAATGAAGGCAAAAGTAGCTATCAGAGCTCTATAGTCAGTTCTCATGCTGTTTATGCTACACAGTGCCGAGTAGAAAAGCTTTCTGGCTAAGTCATGAGTGGGCATGGCTTTTCCTACAAATTGGTGCATGCATGAGAGTGACTGTGGTGGCTACTGCTTATGAAATATAACAGAATCTGGTCTTAGAAAACAATGAGAGGCCTCAGTCCTACAACAATGAAGCATGTCATTTGGTTCTTGAATAGGTTGAGACTCGGAAGCAGCTGCTCATGTGAAGCTTAATAGAGTATTAGTACTTCTCTGACTTCCTTGCTGTGCACCAAATATTAAACCTAGCTATATCATGTGACCTATATCACATGAGACAAGTATCAGTCACTCCATCTTCTCTCCTCTATTGTTCAGAATAATGATGATGACTAGAAGTCACAAGGTAATTAGATACAGCAAAAGTTAGCTGGAAGACCTACTTTACATAGGATAAAAATCAACCATCTTCCAGGAAAATGCCATCTTTGTCTTCAAGATTTCAAGATCCAGAAGTCTACTAGTTTGACTTGAATTCTTCCAAATCATCAACCACATGATCACTATGGCTGCAAGCACATAAACCCTTAAAGCTTGCCTTTGATGACTAATAATCACATGCCTAAATAAGGATATCAACTTCTTCTGCCCACTAGCTTTAACTGGTTTGAGAACTGTCAGGGCAATTTGGTTTAATGAGATTAGAAAAGGGCTGAATCCCAATGTCAAATTGAAAGCCTCAGTTTATGACACGAAACATGCACTTCCCCAACTATATCAGTAAGCTTTCAAGTTAAAAGAAAATATATTTTATCTTAGCAAGCTATCACCAATTAAATATTCATCATTCACTTCGCATTCAGAGAAGAAAATCAGATATCCAAGATCTAGTGAATGAGCTCTTGAGATCTGTATCTGAATAAAGACACAGATGGAGCCACTGCATTTGGTTGGATCCCATAGTTAATATGAGAGGTGGCTCCTTTCTGTGAGGGAAACATGTTTCTGCAGGCAATGACTGATAAAATACTTAGTGCTCAGTTCAAACTTCTTGAATCAGGTTGCATGTTGGATTGAGATATTTGTTTTCCAGAATTCCCATGATTTCACTCTGTTGTGATTTTAAGTGAGATTACTGAAAAGATGTTCCGAGTTAAAGAAGCTCAGTTACAAAAGGATAAATATCCTCAATATTCATCAATAGAGGATTCTTCCATTGCCGCCGGAACTGAGATTTTGTGCAAGTTAGTGTAACAGTGTTTCATGGAGATAGCGTATTTCCATGATCCTGGAAGCGACAAACACAGATTTGAAACTCAAACTGTATTCAAAGAACAAACAGACCATCCTCAGGTGGCTTGAATCTCACAACTTATGATTGTTCAGATCCTTATCTGGATTAACTTGCATGTGCATAAAATAAGATCTAGCAATCTCAATGATCTATTTTGACAAGTGAATCCACAACAATGTCCAAATCTAACATGGCACACCTGTCAGGCATATGATACTCAGATCTCTAAAGGAGTTTTTAATTTTACCAAAAATTTCAGACCATTGAAGCTTTTAATCAAATTTCCCTTCAATCAGATGGCAGTGAACAATTTTCCTTCCATGTAATAGTAGTAAAACCAAACAATCTTGCAAAGCAAGAAATTAACTGCTCATCAATTACATCTTCAGAAGGAAGTGGAGTATCAATCTCCCTTCTTAAAGATGTAACTTCTTTGTCTGCAATCCCACAAGGCACAATATGCTTAAAATAGTTTAGATCGGGATCAATGTTGAAGGCCAAGCCATGAGAGGTGATTCCAGATGATATACACACCCCTATTGCACCAATCTTTTTATCTCCAACCCAAACCCCAGTCTCACCCTTTTTTCCAGCACAAGCTTCTACACCATACAGTGAAGACAACTCAATCATAGTTGATTCAAGTTTCTCCACATATTTCCTGGCACCAAGTCCAATATCACGAAGGGAAATAATGGGGTACAAGATGGCTTGATGGGGACCATGGTATGTAATGTCCCCTCCTCTTTGAGTATAGTAAAGTTCTGCCCCCAGTGATTTAAGTTCAGATTCAGGGATCAATAAATTGTGATCAGTCCTTCGTTTTCCAAGGGTATATGTTGGTGGATGTTGCAAAGAGAGTAGTGTATCAGGTATCTTCTGAGCTTTTCTAAGAGAGACGAGGTTTTCCTGTAGTTTAAGGGCTTCCAAATAGTTGACAATTCCCATTTTCCATACCTCAAGACTCCTTGAAGATCTCATCTCTGCAGATCACAAAATAATTCAGTCACTCATCTTGGCGTGCTCATAGTGTATCATTTCGAAGATGAATACATCAAATGGTTAAAGGGAAAGACAATCTCTTTACCTATAATCACAAAACAGGCCACAAATAACCATTGTACATTATATCCCACAGGAAAATGATCGTCTACATATACCATCACCAAATCCAACTTCTCATCATCCTTCTAATGGAAAAATGATAAACAGCCTAACCACATTACTGTTCCTCAGATCTATTCTAACTAAAGTGTTCAACTCCATACAGAACCTCACAAAAACTAAGAGCTCTCGTCTCAGCCCAACAGCAGGACCCCAGTAAGAAAAATAAACTTAACACTAAGAATTTTAACACGAATGACCCCTCCAAACTTTCCACTCAACATCACAACGGCTGCAAGTTCATGGGAAATCACTTAAGACCACATATTCACAGCTAGATCTTTCTGGGCCTAGTTGATGCAGCTTGTAGTTTCACATTCTGAAACCAAAGACTTGTCTACTTACATGACCAAGCGGACAATTTACAGCTAAAGACAAAAATCCGAGCACTTAAACAGTATCATAACTAGCATTTGAAGAAGAGGGTGCATGAACAAAGATTATAACATTAAAGATGCGAAGTTTATAAAGAAACAAGGGAATTATTAGTGGTGATTAATAAAGTTAGGCAATTTACAACAAAAGATAAAAATCATAGCATTTAAACAGTACCATAACTAGCATTTCAAGAAGAGGGTGCATGAACAAAGATTATGAACATTAAAGATGCGAAATTTATAGAGAAACAAGAGAATTATTAGTTTTGATTAATAAAGTTTCAATCTTACACAAAAAAATTTTAAGTTGCCACAAGAAAAAGAAAGGGAAAATGAAAGGCAAATATTTCACCAATTAGCTAAAATCCTACATCACGATACACATCCAGCTCATATTCACACAAATCTTAAACACAACAAGAAAAAAGAAAGGGATAATGAAATAAAGAAGCAAGCTTTATGCATAACCAGGAGACTATTACAAGAAAAAATGTTACCTCTGCAAAAGAGAGAGAGCCAATGTGGGAGGGCAGAGAGAATAAGAAATGGGTCTAAGAACGGGTTTTTAAGGTCGAGTTTCACAAAGTCCTTGGTAGGTTTCAATGGATCGAGGCTTTTCACTCTTTTGCAGACTTTATACTAACATTAAAGTACAAAAGTTACAGCCTCTGAAACTGTCTCGAGTTAAAAGTTCGAAGTCAGTCCAAGGCAGACTTAGGATGAAATCTTCTGTTCGATTTAACATATTTTTTATATTATCTTATCCAAAACTTTTTTTTTTAATTACATAGTATGAGATAATATAGAACAAAATAGAACTGAATAATTTAACAAAAGATCTGTCCCTTAAAATGACGACGTTTCAAAGGATTAGACGTAAAATTTTTAATATAATAAAATGAAATAGTTTATATCAAAATAAAAATAAAATATAAATGAATATAATATCAAAAAACTATTATTTGAAAGAAATAAAAATTTTATAATATAATATAGTGAAATATTATTTAGAAGAAAAATTCATAATGTAATATAATCAACAGTTGTTTATCATTTTACATTTCATCCTAAACCTTCAAAATTAAAGATTTCTCATTTTTATGATTTAAAATAAAATAAAATGAGATGTAATATAAAACTTTCCTCTTCTATCTCATCTCATTCTATTTTATTATAAACTCTCATCTCAAACGATAGAATAATATAACATTCTATTTCATTCTATTAATAAATCCCCAATTAAATATAACCTTAGACTAAACTCCAGCTTGAAAGACTGATCAATCCGGCCCTCGGGACAATAAAATTCTTTGTTTCTCTCATTCATCAATGTACTATAACCAATGAAAGGTAAGAAAATTACCAGCAGGCAACAAAGATCAGCTTCTATAATCGTATATTCTCAACCAAGAAGTTCATAAATTGAAAAGGACATTCTTTATAGGTTTGTAATGCTAAAGAACAATGAAAAAAAAAATGCTCCCACTGTAGCCATAAAAGAGGATAAGGGAACAGAGTTATACATGTTCTGCATTGTACAGTATAGATTTGAAGAACATGATTTTAGCTGATATATACAAGAAGCTTTGCTCTGGGGGTATTATCTGTAACTGAAGCTAACTCTAGGAAGAACAAGAAAGCATGCAAACGCCTGGCCGATAAGCCCAGGCTGGCGGCAGACGAGCATATTTTTCCATTCCTGACTGCTCATCAAAAGGCCGCTTGATCAATTTAAGCAGCCGTCTAACTTCTCCAAAGTCACCCATTTCAGCTGCATCAATGGCAGTTTGGCACAAGTAGTTCCGGAGCACATATTTCGGGTTTACTGAATCCATTTGGGCTTTTCTCTGTTCATCTGACTTGTCACTAGCAGTCAGCTGCAGAAACAGAAAAGAATGAGATTAGACAACTAGGCAGAAATAGATTGTATCATCTTTCCTCTGTGTTCCATTTCATGACCAAATTTTATCTCTTTCTGGCTTTTCAATTTTCCAGCTAGCGGGGACGTTCAGCTTGTATAGGAGGTGGCTTGCAATAAAATGGAAGTGGAAAGATCCAGAAACAGAAATACAATGTAGAAATATCTGTCTATAAAGCCTAATAGAGATAAAACTGGTATACGCTATAGAATAATACTTCAGTACCTCCTTAACGTATGATTGCAACCAGCTGAGCCATGCCTCTTTGCGCTCCTGACCTATATCTAACAGAACAGCCTTCAGAATAACCAGCAAGTCTTCTGGTGAAATATTTGGATCTGTCTTGATATTCGAAAGTGATCGGAAGAAATTTGTGTAATCAACTTTATCTACGGCCATGTTATTAAGGAGTTTACTTATCAACTCTTTATTGTACTTGGGAAGCCCTAGCTTTCTGGTCATTATAGCTTGATACTCATCCATGAATTTGGTTCCATACCTGTAAAATTCAAGAAATATCAGCTTCAGCAAAAACTGCAACTCACCAAAACAATCTCTTACATGTTGAGGTTACAGTACCTTTCCATTGCATAATTTGCCTCTTTATCATTTATCAACTGAACTGTTGATAGAGTAGATACGAACTGCCCAATATTCCATAAGCAAATATCTGGCTGATTTGCAAAACCGTATCTTCTACCAGGAAGATCTGTAGTATTTGGAGTATAACTTGGATCAAAAGCATCTAAAAACCCAAAAGGGCCATAGTCAATGGTGAGACCCAATATGCTCATGTTGTCAGTGTTCAGCACACCGTGGGTAAAACCAACACCCTGCCAACATGCAACCAAGGAAGCAGTGCATTCAGCAACCTCCACTGCCCAAGCTGAAACATTAAGCAAACTGTGATGGGAAAATAATCGGTCTTTGCTACACCAATAAAAAGTGTAAAACATGAAAGACAGACATGCAATAAGAATGATAGTTTAAATATGTTAATCGATGCAATCAGGTAGAGGATTTACTACAAGCAGCTATTGACACAAAAGTTACTTTCCTTTATTCTATACTTTTATTGCATACCATATTTACCATATTTATAAGCCAGTATGCCTTATTGCAGCTTCGTTACTTAAGACACTGTTGCATCATCCTCATTCTTAAAGTTTGATACTTACCCGCATATTTGTTTGAGGTTAGATCCACAATTGAATCATTTTCAAGACCTGTACTAAAAGATACACTCTCACTTTTAGTCATATTCTCAATATGAGGAAAATGATGTCTAATGGCATAGTCTGCCAGAACACGAACAATCTCAAAGCCATCTTTTCCTCTAGAGGCATGTATTTGGTATGAACCAAACCGAACAAAAGATTGTGCAACTCTGCATACAACTGCACCAGGTTCTTCTTTTGGGTTGCCACTGCATGAGAAGATAATGTTGTCAGCATAAACCAGAGAGCATCTCAAAAGCAGCACCTAAATTCATTTGTCACAATTAAAACTTTTTGACCATATTTCTTAGCATTTCATGATAGACTTCCCTTCAAGATCTATGAGATCAAGTGAAGCATAATATACCTGTAAAATCCAAAATGGTAGTATAAACCATGAAATAACAGACTCCCAGGAAAATGAAAAAGTAGGAAGTTTGAAAATGCAACTAAAGACCAAAACTAGTATCTCCCAGTTGTTTGCGCTAATGAATTTATTCTCAAGATTTTTAAGAAACTTTGAATCCCCTATGAATGCAGAGAAAGATCTTCAAAAGTTCAGAGTACATGAAGAAAATGCATAATGGTCCAAAATGATAATTAGGAAAATCTGAAATGCATAAACAGTGAAGCTTTCCACTTGCACCATGTACATCACTACTTCAGTTATTGCAACTTACTCATAGAACATGTCTCGGGAGACATATTTCCCTGTTGTAACAAGACATAGTGCTCGAGTTGTTGGAATCCCTAGAAAGTGCATTGCTTCACTGCAAAGGAACTCCCTGATGCTACTACGTAGTACTGCAAGGCCATCAGCAAATCGGCTATATGGGGTCATCCCAGCACCTTTAAGTTGCAGTTCCCACCTTTCCGACTTTGAATTCAGAATCTCCCCCAGTGTTATTGCCCGACCATCCCCCAGTTGACCAGCCCACATGCCAAATTGGTGTCCTCCATAACACTGTGCATAAGACAACCTACAAGAGAGCAGACGATAAGAGATGAAAAGAACAGAACTGAAAAAATAGAAAGGAATGGATTAGGTCATCCGTCTGACGAGCCACAACATGGTAGAGTTGAGTCAAAAGACTTACCCTCCAACCAATGGAGAAGCCCCAGAAAAGAGTAGGGGAAAATCTGATCTTTCAAATCTACAGTCCGATAACATATATGGCTAGTTAGTTCGATAAGCTTGAAAAACTTTTCCAAACCTCAAAGCTCTATATTCAAGACTACACTCAATGAATATCTTCAAGTACAAAACGGAACAAATGAATGATTCCATGCTCGCAAAACGGCTAGCAAATGTTATCTGAATTACCTTGATAGTCATCCTACTGTTCGTACCACAGTTATCAATCCATGAGTCAAATCAATTATGCATTAATTCACAAAATTCGGAGCTAAATGCCACCAGCTAGCCACCACGAAGCAAAATATCATGAGAAAGACTCACTCTTTAGGGTCCAAATCAAGCAACTCAGCAACTGATTCCGACCACACAACAAGCTGAGGATTCTCGACCTCGGCAGAGGGCGAAACTTTGGTGTAGCAAGCATGCAACACCTGGGAAACACATGAACACTGAGCTTTAACCATTTTTGCACCATTAAAACTCACACAAAGAACTGATAGTCACATCAAAATTGCCAAGTAAGTTCATGGCCTTCATACATCCAATTCAGTGCCTAACAAACATAAACCAATCAACATGTACAGTCGATCAGAAGAAATACATAATTAAATTGAAGAGAGAAATGGAAAGTGAAAAAGACCTCACGAGGAAGATTACTGGTTATAGAATCACCAGGAAGTTCTCGAACAAAGGAATGGTCCCAGTTAAGATCTTCAAGCTTCAACTTTAGCCTAAGATCACTTTTTCCTTTACCGCGGTCAACGTCTGCGGATTCCAAGCTCTGGTTCCTCAAATCGCGCGTCACCGACTCGAAGGTTGCTTCTTGGGAATGCGATTCCATGGATTTCAGACAGAAGTCGACACTGCAGGAGGGGGAGTTACTGGAGCGGAAGCCGCATGCGGCGGCTGTGGCACAGTGGAGATTTGGGGGAAAACAAGGGGTATAATGGGAATTCGAAGGAGAGGAGAGAGACAGGGAGCGAAGGTTTTTGGAAAGAATACTGAGAAAGTGCTCAGAGCATTGTAAAAGGCTTTTTTGAGAAAATATTTTCTTTTTTCTTTTTGTGTAAAATAATATTTTTCAAAAATAATTTTAGTTTAAATTAATTTAAATAAAATTGATTATTGTCTAAATTTATGGTGCAAAAGCATTAACAGTACTGTATACTAGTCAATATTAAATACTATCTTAAGTAATTTTTAAATTTATAAAATAGTCTTTAAATTTTTCAAAAATTGAAAAATAATTAATTGTCATATTATACAATTGTACTATATATTTTTAATTATATTTTTAAAAATCAAAATAATAAATAATAATCACAATTAATATAAAATAACAATAATTTTAAGATATTTTACATATAAATAATAGTCACAATTTATATAAAAAATAAAATCATTATAATACAAATATAAAATTAAGAACAAGTTAAAGTATTTAAAATATTACAACTTTAATTTTTATTATATAATAAATAATAATTAATAAATATTTGAAAAAAATATTAATTAAAGATGAGGTTGTAAATTATTAGACGTTTTTAGAATTTGTCCCTCACTGAAATTTATATAATTAATGTTGTTGTTGTTATTTATAGAATAAATAAAAAATAATTTATTAAAAATGGGTTTTTATTAAAATTTAGTAAAAAAACAGTTCATCAAATAATTTCATTTTTAATTATTTATAAGTGTTTATTATAATTATTAATTATTATTATTTTGAGTTAGAAAAAGAGAGAAAAACAAAGGATGTTCGGACTTGAAAGTCGACTATTAACTGAAAGAAAAAACGACAAACTAAAAAAAATTCACGTCCGCGTTCCCTCTCTTCTTCTGTTTCTCGCTCGTTATTGTTCAATCCAAATTCTCACTCTTGAAATCCTATGTTGTTCAATCCTCAAATTCGTCACAAGAAACTACTCCCCAATCCGCCAAAAGCTCTAAACTATCACTCATAATTGGGATATAGTAAGGGGGAAGAAAAGGAATCAAGCTTATCTTAGGTTTATCAGAATCACAATTCGCTTGATTGGAGTTTGAAGATGAATTTCACCTGTTTTTCGAAGAATTGGAGCCTTAAGTGAAGTGGGTTATTCTTGAAATCAATTAGAACCTTTAAAGTTGGAGTGTTTCTTGAAGGTTTTATTCTTTTTCTTTAACTTCGTTTTTGTGTTAAGGTTTTGGAATTGGATAAGCTTGGAAAGTTGAAAATTTTGTCGTTAGTTAACTTATTTTGGTTCTTGTTTGCTGGTACAAGGTTGGTTCTGGTCGTTATTTTGGGAATTTGGTCGAATTCAGTGACTTTTAGTTTTTTTTTTGTCTGCTATTTTTCGTTTTCCACCAAGGTAAGATTAGAGTTCCGAGCTTGTGAATTACTTGGTATTTCCTAGTTAGTGTAGTGGCTCTTTCCTTTTCGATTATTATTGATTTTAGTATCTTAATTTTGTGCAATGGCGTCTATCAGTGGAATTTTAGCTTAGTTTGTTTCTAGTTGTTAGTCTGTGTTTTTTGTAAGTTAACTATGGCTAACAATTTGATGATTTAAGACTAGATTTTGATGAATTTGGCTTTAACTACTTTAATATTATCCTCTTTAAGCATATCATATGAGGTGAAAAGAAGTTTGTGAGTTTCTCATTTTCTTAAAATTTGTCATCAGGTACTAGCAGCTTGCATTTGGAGAAAATTGATCGATTTATTTGCAGTTTGACTAGTTCTTTCAAAAGGGGATCAGTTTAATTCAAGGGCTTGATTTTGAGGAAAGTTGAGATGGAGTTTGGGCTCTCTGATAGCAGCGGTTTGTTAATTTAATCTTTCTTCAAGATGGTGTATTTAAGTTAGCATTGATGATGTTTATTTCGTTTCTGTAAGTTTAGGCATTAGATTAATTATGGTGTTTGCTATGTCATCTATTTCTTGTATCTGATTTTAGAGGATGATCTCGATCATCTTCAATTGCTTTGCAGAAGGTATTTAGTTAGGTCTCCTTGACCATTTAATCTGCAGGAACTGATGATGACCTTCCACCATCCCATCGGAATAGATTCCAAAGCGGGGGACGAGCCGCTGGAAATGGGAGATCTGCACTCGTCAGTTCTGCTGCATTATCTAGGATGCATGGCGATATGGAGACTCAAATCCACAACATTGAACAAGAAGCATACACTTCAGTTCTACGGGCCTTTAAAGCTCAATCGGACGCCATCACCTGGGTATATGTTCACTTTTCTTATTATGGATGTTGTCCTTGCATAAGTTACTATAATATGAGGCTGAAAGCTGCAACTTTTCTTTTACAGGAGAAAGAAAGTCTAATTACAGAGTTAAGAAAAGAATTGAGAGTATCAGATGAGGAGCATAGAGAACTTTTATCCAGGGTTAATGCAGATGATATTATCCGAAGAATAAGGTCTGTGGAGAATTGTTTCCTCAAAACTTTGATAGATTACAGTCGATACTTTTAGGAGGAAAATGTAATCAATTATGATTCTAGGGAATGGAGAAAGACAAATGGTGTCCAAGGTGGAATGCCAAACAGTGCTCGGCCGGCTCATGATCCTATACCTAGTCCTACTGTGTCAGCATCACGCAAGAAACAGAAAACACCTCAGTCAGTCGTTTCATTGTCAATGGGTGCCCCTTCTCCTGCACTACATCCATCAATGCAACCATCCACATCAGCGCTGAGAAGAGTTCCTTCCTCAGCATCTAAGAACAAGAAACTGAAATCAGTAAGTTGTATGATCCTTTATCGTCAATAATATGCATGCAGTTCTTTGGCAGTTAACATGTAATTCTATGGTTGTCATTACTGTTGTCCTTTTATTGATTCTTCAATGCAGTCCATGCCTGGTTTGACAGTAAGGACCCCAGTTGCTAACCGCGGTTCTTCAGGTCCCTTTGCAGCCAATGAGCCTGCTGAGGCTACAAGTTATGATCTATTAATTGGCAGAAAAGTTTGGACTCGTTGGCCTGAAGATAACCATTTCTATGAGGCTGTTATTACTGATTACAATGCAGTTGAGGTACATTTTACCGTTGTCTCTGTAATATTCGTGATTATAGGGCTTATAATACTATGATCCTTTCCATGTCTTGACAGGGAAGACATGCTTTGGTTTATGATATGAATACAGCTGACGAAACATGGGAATGGGTGAATCTCAAAGAGGTAGTATTGGTTATGTAGTGTATGGTTAATTCTACATTTAGTTTTTTGGATGCAAATTTATA
This sequence comes from Erythroxylum longipes, assembly GCA_027563885.1. Taxonomy (NCBI): domain Eukaryota; kingdom Viridiplantae; phylum Streptophyta; class Magnoliopsida; order Malpighiales; family Erythroxylaceae; genus Erythroxylum; species Erythroxylum longipes. Next base: position 646,535 of record JAOQMS010000003.1, on the reverse strand, counting down.
ATTCTAAACATTGTTAAACATGTTAAATAACTGCTGGTTGAAGAATTTGTGGTTGAAGATCTTCTGCTAAGTTGACTTCTTGTATTTTGCTTGCAACTCTAAATTTTGTTTGTTTGTTAATGAGAAATATTTATTATGTGTTTTGAATGGTACCTCATGCTTATGTGACAATATTAGTAAACTGCCGTGATTGTAATGATCCAGGCTTCATTAGTTTGACCATTACTTTGAGAACAGAGTTTGTAATATAAATTTGTTCCTGAAAGTATACATCGATTAATGGCAGATATCACCAGATGATATAAGGTGGGAGGCTGAAGAGGCAGGCCTTGTTCATAGAGGTGGCCGGCCAGGTCTAGGCCGTGGGAATAAGAAGTCCATAATGCGAGGTGGAGCTGCTGCTGGAGCAGGGAGAGGCAGAGGAACCATTAAGGGTCAATCCAAGAAGGAACTCCCTCTTACACAAAATGGTGTCGGGAAAAAGGCAGTCGGGGCTATTGAGATCCTTCACACTGAGACTTTAATCAAGGAGGTAAATCGGAACGTAGAACATTTTGATATTGCAAATGAGGTGGCTTCTCCCTGACCGTGGTAGCTTTGAACAGGTCGAAAAAGTTTTTGGGGCAAGCCAACCTGATCCTGTAGAAATTGAGAAAGCAAAGAAAGTGCTGAAAGTAAGGACCGAGCATATTGTATTTATAATTGTACACTGTCGTCCTTTGTAAGGCATTATATCTTCTCTATAATGCAGGACCATGAGCAAGCACTTGTCGATGCAATTGCGAGGCTCGAAGATGCGTCTGATGGTGAAAGTGGTAATAGCTAACTGCACATAACCATGTTTATACTGTGTATTGCTTTCGGCAAGGATGTTGTATAATCTAACCGTGGTGTTGGGATGTTCAAATTTAGCCTGTTGTGTACAATTTGTCATTTAAGGTACTAGAATGTTTCCCAACGTATCTCATGTTCTTTATCAGGAAGTCCTCCACACAGTTTAGTTTGGTTTTATCCTTTATATCTTGTTTCATGAACTCTGCAAATTTTGTTCATGAAAGCATCTGTGAGATGAAATAGAAAACCAATACAGAACACCAGAAGGCCTTATTGATGATACAGACAATGCAATTGGCTTTCTTTTTTGTCTTTTGGATTAAAAGCAGATGAGGGAGCACGGCCCTTTCCACACGGACAATCGATGGACCCGGATCGATGACGAAAACGAAAAACGGCTGTATGCTGAGATGGTTGGTACAGGTAAGAGTAGTGGAAAGCAACAATTTAGCAAGAGAGGGTAGACATGGATGTCATTACTAACATGAAGAGAGGCCACAACACATAATAGGTAGGATTGTTACCGATGCTGATGTATGATGATTTTATGACTGGCCTGAGATTATGACGCCATCCATGGCTCATTTCATATTGAACAGTGGTTGTAGCCTTAGTTTCTTGTAGTTGTATTTCAATGTAAGTTGAAGATTGAATGTGTAAATTATGCTAATATCCTATTTTATTTTAACCCCAAGTCCCAACATTGTATTATATTTTGAAAATGATTCTGATTTCTTTATCCTTTTCATCTGTCTCACCCTCTATGATATGGTTTGTCTGGTGGAAAACTTAAAAGCAAATTTATATTTTATTTTATTTTATTTAAAATTAGGCTAAAATATATCTCAAATTTTAATTAATTTAAATTTAATTTATTAATTTTAAATCGAATTAAACTGAACCCAAACCCGAGCTCAATTCCGATGTATTGCCCCTACTTCCAAAAAGCATTTTACATTGACAAATACAACTCCTATTCTCTCCACTTCTTTATCTTTTCCTGTCTTCTCTATTAATTATACTTGGCCATTTGAGACCAACAAGGCAGATGAAAGTCAGAAGCTCACAAAAAATAGATAATTTACATAATAATACAGCCATCATCATCACCTCCTCCTTGTCTTCTTCCTCCCTCTTCCAGTCCCTCCACCCCCCACCTCAGCATCCACACCATCTCTTCCCCTCTTTCCCCTTTCACCACCCGACTCCAGTGTGTGCTTCGCCTGCCTCTTTGGCGGCCGCCCGATTCTCTTCTTCTTTCCGACCACTTCTCTTACACCTCTTCCCCTCGAACTCCTTGTCACTGTTTCTCTTACCTTATCTCTGCCCCTTCCTCTTGTCTTCCTATCTCCCTTCCCTTTACTGTCTTTGATCTCTTCTTCTTCTTCTGAGGAATGATCATCATTTTGTGCCCGTTTATTTGGTGAATTCTTTTTCATTCTTTTCAAGAAACTTGCGGCTCCTTGTCTCTTCCTTTGGTTATCAACTTTCTTCTCCACCTTCACATCGAAATTGTCATGTGAACTTAGTTCGTTACCACCATAGTGATGCTGCATCTCACCATTACTCTTGCTCTCAGTTCTCGAGCTTCTCCGACCGGGTACCGATACCGACCTCTCTTTAGACCTCTTCTTCCTACCCTTTTCCTTGATCTCTACAGGTGCAGCTTCAATCTTCTCTTCCTTCTCCATTGGCCTTTCTTCAACCACCACCTCCTTTTTATCCACCTTTGTACTTGCATTCTCCGGTTGTGCTCTAACATTACCTTTTGCTGTACATACAACCATTGCAGGTTTCGAAACTTGGGCAGTTTTCAGCTCAGGTTCCACTTTCACGACCTCCTTGTTGGTTTCAAGTTTCGGGAACATCTCTGCCTTTTGCTTCAACACCAAAGATCGGAGCTCAACAGCAGCAAGATGCTCCGGTGAGTTCTTTCTAAAGAAAACGATTGCATTGCTCAACAGAAGGAGAAGATCTCTGAAGAACTTTCCGACGGCATTGGAGTATGCTCCTTTGTCAAGCCTTAGTTCAACAGTTTGGAGATCAATGTGCTGACGGACCAAGTTTTTGTACCTTTCAGATTCCTTCAAAAGAACAACATTACAGTCATTGATAGGCGTTAATCACTAACAAATAAATAAATAAAAAATTACGAGAACAATCTAATTATTCATAAAAAATATTTTTTTCTTATTTATTAATAATAATAATTATTAAAGACCATAAAAATAGATAATTAAGAATAATAATTTTTTGATTGAATTAAAAATATAACTGAATTTAATCCAATCAAGTTTAAACTTAAAATTATAAACTAAAATAACATCAAATCGACTCAAACGGATTCAGACTAAATCCAACCCGAATTTGCCAACCTACAACTTATCAAATATTTTATTCTTAATAACGGAATCATTGGCATATATCATGCGCCTAACATACCAAAATTCTTAAACAAGGTCAACTCGCCACATAGGCCAAGACTTTTCTTCCTTAGGCCTAATGGTTGCTAATTTTAAGGGATTGACCATCCAAGACCTAGAAACACGTGAAGTCAAGACCAAAGGCTCTTGTCGTTGGGCCGACTCGATGCCAATTACATTCTTAGCCCACATTGACCAAGATGGAAACTAATTTAGGCTTAGCAATTTCGTCTAAAGTCAATGAGTCAATATCGAATTTCGACAAGATTTAAGAATGAAAAATCGGTTCGAAATGAGAGCTAAATTAATCAAACTACTTTTCTAAAATAATATTAATTTTATCAATTTTAAAAATAAAATAAATTATTTCAAGAAATGAAACTAAACAAAAACGAGTCTTAACTTATTATGATTCCAAATTATATGATAAATAGTCGTTAGTGCTTATTAAATACATAATAACCAGTATTAAATAATAAATTATTGATTTATAATTAAATAAGATTTTTGATTTAAATAATATTTATAAATTTTAATGTGTATCCTCTTCTCCTTAAATTGGATTAGGAGTCCTAATCAATAAAGGGTAGACCTAATAATAGATTTTCTATTGAACTAAGTTTCAATTTTAGTTGACAGAAATTAAGATTTTCCCCATATAAAATTTAATTAAAAACATTAAGGAGTACCTGACTCCAAAGCCGACGTTCAAACGCTGAGCTGAGCCGATTAGAGCGGATGATCTCGAGGATCTTAATCAACGGCTCAGATTTGACGGCGGAAACCCGCTTCGTGGCGGGAGACACCTCATCACCGCTACTACTCCCAACCACTGCGCTGCTGCCGCCGCAGATGGCAGCTCTACGACCGCGTTTCTTCTTCTTCAACGACAAGGTAGCTGAGCTTTGCACGTCACTGTTTTTATCCTTCTCTTCCCGCTTTGACTCTCCCACAGACTCGCCCAATTCGTTCGAGTCGCCAACTCCACCCGCCTGACTGGTCCTCGTTGCTCCGTTATCATGCGACCACCCCGGTTCGGACTGGGGGAGAGTAGGGTCTGATTCGGGTTCCGGTTTTATAACCGCCTCCGATGTTACGATGTCGTTTGCTTCATTATTTGTTGTCGTTTCAACCTTTTGTTGTTGACTCGTTGAGTTCGATTCATTAAACGACCGGTCGTCGCCGGCGTCGATCGTCGTCGTCGGAGTGTCAATTTTCTCCGCCTTCAGATCTATATCCCCCTTCACGGTCTTCTCCCTTTCCTCTTTCAATCTCTTCACTTTCAATTCCAGCGACCTGTAAACAAACAAACCATTAATAAAAGCTTTCTAAAACCTCACTCTCTCAGATCTCACGAAAACCAGAGAAGCCAATCAGATTTCGAGTTTCTACACGATCGAGTCGTCACGTTGTTGAACCTCCCGACGGAGCTCCTCCACGCGAATCCGCCGGAGCTCGTCGACCAAGCGGTTAGCACCATCACTCACGTTGTTGTACCGTCGCTGGAGGTCGTTGAACTTGTCCATACAGTTCTCCGAAGTAAGACCGCCGAGACTCGGCGTCCTGTCCTTCACCTCCACCGCCACGGAGTCCCAACTCTCGGTCCCGTGTCGGTTCACAGCGCAAGCAAGCAACAGCTCCTCCAAGGCGCCCCACTGTCGCTCCCCGGAAACTCCCTGCGCCGCCTTATCGTCGTCATCAATAGTATGTTCTCTTCTCGCCATGAAAACACCTTCACTCCCTCTCTAACACAGATTCTTCATCATCGTGGTCATCATCATTACATTCTTCATGTGTCCCTTCAGAATGTCCGATTCTTGTTATTTTCAAATTAGGGTTTTTGCTCAAATTTTACGTTCCGAAATTTACGGAATATTTTGATGTTTCCTTTTCGATTTTAGTCTTTAAATTTTGATTTGATCGCAGGGAGCACCAATTTTGGGTCGTGTTCTTGCGTTTTTATAATTAGCTTTTGGTACGAGTTCGATTAAATTACAGATTTGCCCAATACTTTTCATTCATAAGATGGGCTAAATCATTAGGATAGTATTGTCATTCAGCATCGAGTCGTGAGCATTTGGGCCCAAATGTTGGGTTTGAGTCATACATTTAAACCGATGTTTAAAAAATCGTACTCGAAATTAGTTCAATCAGACTTAAATTAATATTTTAAAAATTATACTAAAAATTAAAAGAGAAATAAAAAATTTAAGATTTAAAAAATTTAATAAATATTAGGCTGTTTTAAAATCGGCTAAAAATTGAATAAAATTAAATAATTAAAAAAATTATTCTTATTTATCTAAAATTTTAAAGTTTAATTAAAATAATATTATTAAATAAAAATCAATCAATTTTTTTAATTATAAAAATTTATTAATTTATAAAAACTATTCAATCAATTAATAAATTGATCGGTTTTAAACAACAAAGATAATTAAATTAAATCTAATTAAAAAGTTAAAAACTGAATTAAAAAGTCGATCAATTCAAAATTTTCACTATTAAACTTATCGAACCAGTTCGGTCTTTAAAATATTAATTTGAATAATCAGACAATTCAAAATTTGATAAAATTTATCCTTGATTGTTAGAAAATTATTAATTCATAATTTATATTAATGAAGATTTTAATATATTAAAATTTGTAAATATTAATTACATTATCACCTAATTTACTAATTTTTTATACATTCAGAAAATTGAAAATTAGCAATTATAAATTATAAAAAAATTATTAAATACAAGTATTAACCAAACTGCACACTTAGATTTGGAATTGAGTAGAGCGGGAAAGGCAATTACCAATTAGATTTGGACTCGAATGGGTACTATAAAAACCCTAAAACTCATTATCCTCAAATTCCCTAGATTTTCCCTCCATTGACCGACCTGTTGGCTTTTCACTTTCTCGCAGTGTCGCTTGCTTCACTTCTTGAACCATAAAGATTACAACTTTGCTTAAGTTTGAAGTTTCCCATCTTCTTTTTCTGGGTTTTTGGGGATTATGGGGAAAGTTCCCAGAAAGAGACCAATCAACAATGGCGCGACCGCAGGTGAAATGGAGGGTGAAACCGTGGTGGGAAGGTCTACTAGGGGCCAAGATCAAACGGAACGGGATCGGAGGCTCATTAGGTCCGAATACCTTGTGCTGCATAATAAGATCAATGGTACTGTTTTAGTGTTTGTTCGTTTTCTTGAATTCGGGGTGTTTTCTTTTTCTTTTTTGTTTTTGGCTAATTTTTGTTTTGTTTTGTTTGTCTTCCAGAGAAAAGAGAGGATTTGATGAATGTTGACTCTGAAAGGTTCAAGTCTATAATTAAGGAAGTGGAGGATTTGCATGAGAAAGGTATATGCGCTCTTTCGTTAGTTATGTTTTCTTCACTGCAATTTATGCAGAATTCGTTTTTGTCTTTTGTTAAGAAACTGAAATTCTGGAAGAAAAGTAGACAAATTTTCTTAATGATAAGCTGAATGTGGAATCTGGATGGTGAAGGATGATTTGGGGAAAGTAGAGAATGGTTGTTTGTTAAAATTTAGCTTTAGAGTAAGCATTCACTACATTTGCATTGTACAAGCACCTTGAAACTCTTATCTTCTTGTTTCCCAACGTTGGGATTTCAGTGCAGAAACCGAGGGAACAAGTTGCAGACGCAGAGACACTGCTGGACTTAGCTAGTGCTTTGGCATCATCAGTAAGATCACAGCCCGGTGAAGGTGTATCAGTGGCAGATTTTGTTGGGAGTTTGCTTACTGGTTTTGGGGAGTCACCTCTTGGTCAAGAAGGTGAAGAAGGTCCCCAAGTTTCAATCAAGTGGGCAGATATTGGTCTTGCTGTTTCTTCTATCTTTATGAGTTGCAATGGCTTCAACACGATGTGAGCTTTTTGACGTGTAAACTTTTAAACATGGCTGTGACTCTATTTTTGGCTACCTAGTTTGTTTCTCTTTGTTGGTTAATATTCTCTTTGTGTTGTTTGGTTCAGGGTCGGACCAATGAGTACAGAATTGAAACATAGGAAGGCTGTAGTCCGTAGTAAACGGGAAAAGCCAACTAATATTGCTCATCCTGAAAAGGTGATAGTTCCATTTTGGCTGATCTTTGATGTCCATTATTATAAGAACTTCTTATGGTGGTGGGAATATAGGCAAGATATGCTGCTTAGGTGGCCAGTATACAGGGACTATTAGGAACACAGATAAAATTTATAATCCATACTGCTTTTTTAAGCAATAGCAATTGCATTTTGTCAAGTTCTCATAGTAGGTTTAACCAATCTTATATGAGCATGCATGTGATAGTATGTTGCATCTATTGCGGGAATTTGTAAAGTAGCTAAGGACTAGGGGTCCTAGATTAGTAGGATAGGGTTCAAAGCTTGGTCAAATCAAAGGTGTCTGCAAAATTGGGATTCTTTTACTCCTTTTCTTTGTTAAATTAAAGAATGAGTTCATGTGGTGTATGCAAAGTTTAGCAAATTGTGATTAGTTCCGAAACATAGCAAAAGATTAATTTCGACTTACTTCGCCTTGTTTCTCCATCATTGAGTACTAACTATTTTGGGGTTCACATCTACCAGGTTGATGACACAGGGCCGCCTGTGGACAAAGACACAACTAAAAATATGCTGAAGATGTTCCAGATCCTAAGCCAGAAGAGATGTGTCAAACTTGAAAATTTGATCTTGAATAGGAAATCTTTTGCACAGACTGTGGAGAATTTGTTTGCGCTGTCTTTTTTGGCCAGAGATGGGCGAGTTCAGATTAGAGTAGATGAAAACGGATCTCATCTTGTTTGTAAGATATTCTAATAGTCATTTTTTGGAATTTTCATCACCGTCTTGCTTGTTATATGTTCTTTTAGGTTTATCTCTAGTTAACATTTTCTATTATGCAGCACCTAAGAATGCGCCAGAGAAAGGGGAAGCTAGATATGCACACTTCATTTTCAGATTTGATTACAAGGATTGGGAAGTAAGAAGATAAAACTTCTCAAATGTTTCGATGTTTTATCACGTATTGCTACCTTATGAGTTCAACTTAGTAGTTTTTATTTTAAAATGACATTCCCTCCTTGCCTTGGTGATATTTAGTCCGCACTTTATTTGCAGTTAATGAAGGGTTTGGTGTGTGATGGCGAGGAGCTGATGCCCCACAGGCAGAGTTCAGATGCAGGTAGTCAGGAGGAACCAGCAGCTAATGGAAACCAAGAAAATCGGGCTACTACACCAATCAGAAAGCTATCTCGAAACCGTGGCCTGGTTGTGAATGAAGAGTCAGTTGTACAAGACTCTCCTGAAGTTGATGATTCTTCTGATGAAGGTCCTCGTCTCCACAAGTGCAAGCGCAAGATCACATGATCAAGAGCTTGCATGATAAGCTGATAACATTCGAGGAGGCATGCATCATCTATACTACTAGGTTCCTTTTTATGTATATTTGTAGTAGTTGAATCCCCTAATGAGCATAGTATTCATCTCATTTTGTTATTAGTGAAATTTAACTTAAGCACCTTACACTTGTTAATTCTGCAGTTGAATGCAGTCTGTCAGTTGATATATTCCAAGACTACAATGCTACTGTAAATTCAATGATCACTCAACTTCTGTATATGTGTATGTTGTTCATACAGAAAACTTTTACCATTTTAATGTACTCCCAAGTTCAGGACTAACTACATGGAAAGTTTAAACCTTTATAGTTTGTGGTCAGGTTTCGACCAAGTAATGCAATGGTATACCCATTAAAGGTCAATTTTCATATGCAGAAATGTTTTTGATATGCAACTACCATTAAGTATCTGTTCCTACAAGATGAATCCTCATGAATATAAAAGACAATTAAGCCGGACTAGTCACTTGCAGAAGAAATGGTGCACGATCCAAGTTTGAGTCTGTTGACACGCCTGAAACTATCTAGTGCTTGTCTTTTGGAATGTCAAGATCTTTAAAGGTTGGACTATCAACACCTACCCCCATTGCATTAAGACCATTGTCAACATATATAACAGCACCGGTAATTGCCGAAGCCAAAGGTGACGCTAAGAATGCAGCAGTGTTACCGACCTCATCTGTTAACATCAATTTCCTCTCTTAGTAAACATCAGAAATTTGCAAAAACATGGAATCATATAACTAAGGCAGGAGCAGTCTGTTGAATGATTGAAATCACCTGAAGATAGTTCTTTCTGAAGAGGTGCATTTTGCAGTGAATAGTCAATCATCATATCAATAAATCCAATTGCTTTTGCAGCGCGACTTCTCAGTGGACCTGCACAACAAGAAAGGAGCTTGCAGCAATGACATGCATAAACATCGAGATGCAAAAATTTGTAGTAATCTTAATAAGAACCCTAGCAACTTAAACTGCTATAATTCCTTGTATAAAGAAAACTAGTGTGCACTGATATGTGGGACTCCCGCATGTTGCTTTCATTTTGATTCACAAGTCTTGAACTGGTCTGAATTCAAGAAAATCATATGCAACTTCAATCCATGGTTTACTAGCTACCGATATATAGACAGTTTGAGAAAGAAAACTCGTCAAGAAACCTAATTCTCAAAATCATAGAAGGAAGAGTTTTCACATGTTAAGCAAGAAGGGACTCTGAAAACACAGGGTAATTTAACGCATGGGATTTGCCCATAAGAGCATTTTTGCAACAAGCTCTAATTCAAGGATCAAGAGCTTCGGTCAGTATATTGTCAACTGAATGCTGTTGAAAGATGAGAAATTAATCCACAAAGTACCAGCGGATATCGTGTTGACTCTGATTTTGTATTTCCTTCCCGCTTCAAAAGCAAGCACCTGGAAACAAAAAGGAAAACACAAAGGAGATTAACAAAGTCAATGTGCATACATTGCTTTTGAAAATCAATGCCAGAAGTCAAGACTCACTCGTGTGTCACTCTCAAGTGCAGCTTTGGCAGAACTCATACCACCACCATACCTGCATACAAAAAAGAAAAACAAGAATTTTTGAAAAAGAAAAACAAGAATTTTCACCAAGGAACAGTTACTGTTAGGTAACTTGGAGAAGACAAAAGATGTGATAAACGAACCCTGGTATTATCCTCTCAGAAGCAATGTAAGTTAGGGAAATTGAAGAACCACCTGCATCAGTATCAGTCTTAGTCAGATTTCCATGAATAAGACTGGTTGGAAATGCTGAGAAATTCAGCAGCGATCAGTCGTACCTGGATTCATTATCGGAATAAAATGTTTGAGCAAAGAAACATAGGAGTAACTTGAAGCAGATATGGCAGCGAGATATCCTTTTCTTGATGTCTCCAGAAGAGGTTTACTCACCTACAAAAGAGATTATTCTTCATCAATTACGAGCAACCATAGCACACCAGGTTAAGGGGTTTCATATTCACTAATTTCACACCTCTGGCCCATTGGCAAGTGAGTGCACAAGGATGTCGATGCTTCCAAAATCCTCTTTGACAGATTCAGCTACCTCCTACAAGACATAAGAAAGTCAGTAGGCAAACAGGAATGCCACCTGGTTTATATGTTGTAGTGCATCGTAAGGTAAAATAAAGTTTGAGTCTATACCTGAACTGTCCACTTACTTGAACCAGCATAACGTTTATTCGTTTTTACCTAACAAATAAACAACAAAACATTTTATTTGAGCTCAAACCGAAGATGTATAGAATACAAGAATGAATCTTTTTCTCCATTACATCTTCAGGTACATCTTCTGGGTTGTCAAATACAGCATCAAGTGGGTATACTTTGGCAATCTCCATCAAAGAACCATCCGGTAATCTGAAGTATGAAAATTGATGTTAATTGGATGCAATGAACACACTATAGAAATATAGACAAAAGAATCACTATCTTACACTCGTGATTCGTCAAACTTTCCCCGTCGCAGGCTAGACTCAAATATGTTTAAAGCCTACAAAAGGAAGCTTTCAATCATCAACAGGGATTTCCATGTCACTGAATAATTCTCAGAGGATGAGAAGGATGATATTCTTACAGGCACCCATGTTCCAACCAAAATTTCAGCACCTGCAGCAGCAAGAGATTTTGCTATTGCCCAGCCATACCCATTATCATCAGCCACACCAGCAATAAATGCCCTTTTACCTATATCATCCATCAGGTTTTAGTTGACGATATTAAAACAGATGCCGCAAAGGGAAGAGATGGTAGGTGAAAGGCAAGGTAATACTAGTTTTACCATACAATGAAATTTCAATATGCGAACTCTACTCTGGTCAACCTTGCAATATGAGAATAAGTGGAAAACAGTATTAAATGGAAAGTACCTCTCAAATCAATGGGCAACCCAGAGACTGGCTTAGTCTCATTAGATTCTGCCATTGCCTTGGTTGCAACATTATTAGATTTAAACCCAGATGACATAAAATTCCTCTGGAAAGGTAGGGCAGATGACAGATGAGAAACACTTCCAAGCCTAACACATGACACCTTTTTGGGTTTAACACCAAGAATAGCAGCACCTGCTTTCACAACTGTGCATGAAGAGGATATGCAGGGCCTTGTTTTTGTCATTTGCAAGCCAGAACATGCAACAGTCGTCATTTTGGCTAATTTTAATCTTCTAGAAGAAGACAGATACCTGCAACATATATTACATTTACTCTCTACACCATATGAATTACATAAGTTCTCCGTATAGAGCAAAATCATATGCATATTAATTCCGCCAAAATTGCAGAATTCAGTGCCGACTATACTGAAAAAAAAAGGCTCTATAACCAATAGTTTGGCATAGGATGGCATGCTCCTAACTTTCAGCTAGTAGAAAAAATCGAAGCTTTGTTGAAAAACTCCAAACTTGATACCCCTAACTACTTCTCCTCCAAATCAGCTACCTCAAAGCACAAAACAATTCAAAAACGCAACAACAAGAGAATAGATGAGCTGTAGTTTATCAAATCCGCTTAAACCATAAAAGCACCAACTACCGAGCAACGAAATAAGAAGCTTCAATTTTAAGAAGCTTCAATTTTAAAAGCTAACATGGTTAACATCCAAAAAACAATGTATACCAATTAAGCTAAAAGTACCAACGAAAGACTAAGGAAGTACAAGAATCTATAGAACATTCATTTACATTTCAATCATCAACAAAGAAAAAAGGTAAATCTCAAAAGCACTTAGAAACCAGCAAATCATAAGCACCAATCAGCCAAAAACGGACATCACGATACAAATCCAACTCACATCCACACAATACTTAAAACAAAACAAGAAAAAGAAAGGGGAAATGAAATAAAGAAGCAAGCTTTAAGCATAACCAGGAGAGAATGACAAGAAAAACTGTTACCTTTGCAGAACAGAGAGAGCCAATGTGTGTAGGGAAGGCAGAGAGAATTAGAAATGGGTTTCCAAAGAACGGGTTTTTAAGGTCGAGTTTCGCAAAGTCCTTGGTTGGTTTCGATGAGATCGAGGACTTTCACTCTTTTGGCAGACTTTATACTAACATAAAACTACAAAACTTACGGCCTTCGTAAGTATCGAAACCAAAATAAAAGCAGTCTAATAACAGTTTGCTCGCGGGTACTCGGCAGGCTCACTCACCTAGCATTTCTTCAAGCAGTTGAGAGACAGAGGGGGAGAAACACAGATCGGAATAGAAACAAAGTGGTAGGTGGGCTTGGTGGGATTCTGGTGAGAGATTAGTGGGATTCTTGGGCTTGGATGTTATGTTCAACACCATTTCTCATCACTTGATGGACTGCCACATCTTTATGACCACATTTCAAGTTGAACCATTCACTTTGAATCTGCTGTCTCAAGAAGTCCATCTGTTTGTTCTTGTTTTGGTACATGAAGATCTACCAGAAGCAGGAGAGTTTAAGGATGTCAAAATCAGTCTGGTCTGATTCGGCCTGTAGCCACAAGCCCCCATCTTATTTCAGCCCGATCTGATACGTTAACATCATAAGAGAGTTTATTCAATGTTGGAAGCCCAATTTGAGTCTATTCCTCATTTTCTTGTCGGAGTTATTATGCTTTTGATACAACTCTTTATCATTTTCAATTTTTCTTAAAATTCTTTCTATCAGACTTTATTAAAATAATATTAATAAAATACACGGGATATAAATAATATACCTATAATAATCAAACATTGATAATAAAAATCTTAATAAACTCAAATCAATAAATTATGTTGGGTTTAATTAATTCGTGACACGTTTAAAAGTTGAGGTAAGTCTTCATATCAGTAATATTTATTTAATTCATATTATCTTTGTACGTTCTACTATTATTTTTAATAAAAGTTTAAGAAAAAGAATTTTCTAAAAAAATAAAATCGTAAAATTACTATAATTTAAATATTTTGAATTTCTTTTAAATTAATTAAACTATGGCAATATCACCTAATTTAAATCATTTCGATCGTTAAATACTGGGATAATCAATCCTAAGGTGCCTAAATTTTTGAGATTTTTTAATTTTAGTGCTCAAGTTTTTAAAATTTTCAATGAAATGACTAATCATTTAAAACATTAACAATTCAATTCAAAATATTAATCTTATTAGCAATTTGTTAATTTGACTATCAAAGTCTTTCTTATCTATGATATGTAGGTATATACATAAAAAGAAATAGTGTCCATATAGCTTGGTTAGCCTTTTTTTTTTTCATGTACACCTATATGTCATGGACAACAAAATTGTATTAGTTAAATTACAAATTATTAACGAAACTAACTTTTGAATTGAATTGTTAAGGTTGTAAAAAGCTGGTTACTCAATTGCATTTTAAAAATTTTGAAACAGATTCAAAAAATTAAATACTTTAGAATTGATTATCCTTAAATATTTAACCTAAATTAAGTTATTTTGTGGACCATTCATTTGAGAGTCTATCCAATACACAATTAAAGTATGGCAATTGTGATTTGTGAACAAGACATAATTTTCTTTTCAATTTGTATAAGACTAGGAAAATTGTTAGGCTAATCTAAATTGCTTGATTGGTGCCCTTAATCAAAGCTTGTTAGGTTCTAATAGGGATGGCCCTATGCTAAGCAACACCCAAAAGATCCTTCTGAAGAAAATAGTGGAGCTGTCTAGGAGGATTATTAAGGCGAGTAACATAAAAAATGCTTCCATAAATCCAAGTAGCCCAAGTAATCAGCGCATATATTTATTTCGAGATAAGTATGCACAACACGATACTCCCAAGTGCAGCTAAGCAGTTCCTTACAAGCCCGAGTAATTTGATAGAATATATCTGTAGATCAAAAGTCGTCATTCATTTCGTTAAAAGAGAGTCTGATTCAATAAATACATTTCAGAAGTCTCGATCCCAAATCAAAAGCAGCCCATAATAAATTTTGAATAATCCAGCTCTTGTAATATTCTTCCAATCGGGTTTCCTTGCAAACCCGAACAACCAGTTCTTGATTGGTGCTTTTCAACATCAAAAAAGAACATGTTTTGTTGGAGGGAAACAATATGTGTGGTGGTGAAAAATGAATGGTCACACAATGATTTATGAAACTATTTGGAAGTCTACCTTATTAGATTTTGAGGGCCAAATTATTGTCATGAATAGTATATATGTTTGTTAATATGATTATATAAATATATATAAATAAATATTTATGTAATATTTAAACTTGAACAAACCATGAACTTAAGTATAACTTTTCTCAACCAATATATAATAAAAATTTTATTCGTGGGATATTTTTATAATCTTATATTAAGATATTTATTGAAACAAAATTTTAAAAAAAACAAGAAAAGGGTCAAGAAGATCATGTAGCACCGACCATATCCTAAATGTCAAAAAAATTAGATTAAGAAAATGACTGTAATCTTTTTGACAAAACAAAAGCAAACAAAAGATGTCTATGCATGATAAAATCGAGTAGCCTTAGTAAGATTAATATCAAGATCGATGAGGAAATAATATTAATTCTTCCATGAAAAATTGGAACGAGAGAATTGTCCAAGAAACTCGGGATAATGGTACGTGACTATCGATATATTTGTAAAAAAAAGTTTAAATTTTATGTTAACAAAGAAGAAATTTTACATATTCTTTTAAAATATCAGTGTTTACTTAATTTAAGTTAAAATTTTCAAATTTTAAAATATTAAACACTAAAATAAATTAATAAATTATTACGATACAATTATTCATTGAAAGTGATGGTGCGAGATAAGAAGTAATCTTCAACATCACACCAACCATGTTGCCCTTGAATTGTCACACCAACCAACTTTCATTTGAAGAAGAAAGAGGCGTTTCATGGACTCAGAGCCTCAAATTTTGCACTTATCAGAAATATACAGTCCTCAACACTGAATGTCATCATCCAATAGCTGTTTTTTGGCTGTTTCGGATACTCAACACTCACAAGTCAGCCAATTCAATCACTCACACGAAAAATCAATCCAAATTATTGAGATGGATAGCGAATAAATGTTAAATTTATTAAAATAATGTAAATTATCGATTTATTTGAATCATATGTTACGTATATTTGAAAATATATTCCGTTTCTTTCGATATTAAGAAAAAATTCAAATTATTAAAACGAGTAACGAAGAAATGATAATTTTATTGAAATAAAGTAAATTATTAATTTACTTTAAATATATAATTTAACATATACCTAAAAATTTATTCGTGCATATAATTCTCCCGATAAGTAAAAAAAAAAAGTTAGAAAGTCTAACACTTGAAATAGACATTCAGTGAAAGAATATCATGTCAAATTGAGTTACAACTTATCAAAATATTGTTAGCCTTACTTATTGGGTTGAAGTGAAGTGGAATCCAATAAAGCATAGACTTACTAGTCAAAGAGCTTGTTGAGAGGCTAGCCAACTTATCATTTCTTTGTTAGGTATGAGATATTATTAATAAAAAAAAAACAAAATTAGTCAACAAAAAGCAATACTTGGATTGTCATATCCAAATGTATAATGACTTGTTTTTGACATAACTTAAGGTGGTGTTATTTGCAATTTTTATCCTTGATGAGTTGGGATCGATTCATCAATTTATCCTAAATTTGGAAAAGTCTATGGTCTTGGATTTTGGTTAAAGTCTAATTTGGTGACCAACTTTGTTTGTTTATTTGTTAATTGTCCACTAAGACAAGATTTTTATTATTTTATTTGAAGTAAATGAAACATAAGTTCTTTTTTGGGATAAAAATGAAACATAAGTTAGTAGTTACTGCTGAGATGTCAAGTGTGATTAGAAATTCCACTTTGAAAAGAGATAGAATTAATGAAGGACGTATAAATGAAAATGACCCATAAATTTAATGTCTTAAGGTTTTGAGTCTAAGTGTGGTGTCAAAGTCCACCAGTATGTTCTCTCACTAGACCCATATTAAAGATCTCCTATATAAGTGGGCTTCCCATTTCTATAAGTGGTATCAGTGAGCGGATGGTTCGGCAAGGATGAGTATGGAGACAATAGTTGGATTTCGAGATTGCCTTCCTACGGAAAAGAATAAGAAGACTCCTAGTGGACCCAGAGTCCAGACCAGTAGAGTAAAAGGGTTCTTTGTGACACTATATACTCAAGCTGTTAAGAAAAAGACTTTCGCTCAAGGGTCGAAGTTCAAGCCCAATATGAAAGTTTACACTTAAGGGAAGATTGTTGTGAGTAAAAATCTCACATTGAAAAAAGATGAAACTAGTAAAGGATATATAAGTGGAAAGGACCCATAAACCTAATGCCTTAAGATTTTGGTTAAAGTGTAGTGTCAAAGCTCATGAGTATATTATCTCACTAGGCCCATATTGAAGATCTCCCATATAAATAGGCTCCCTGTATCTAATTCATACTCTTCCCATTCGATTCAAAAGTAAGATTAATTATACTATTTTTAAGGAGATCTGATTTTGATTTTATATTTTAAAAAATATCAGTTATCTTCTTTGTATTAACTATTATACGTCTCTTTATGTTTTATTTTATTGTTTTTTCTTTCATTCATAACTTTATAATAATGTATTGGAATTTAATATTTTTAATACTGTAACGTGTTTACTTAAAATAAATTAAAATTTTAACATAAAAGAATAAAGAGACTTATGTAATATATAAGTGTCAAAATAAAATTTTTAATTATAAGAAGTTTTAGTATATTTAATCTTAAAAAATTTCTACATCGTAACCAAAATTTACGTGAAAATTAACGATAAATATAAAATTGAATTCAGTATTTAATAATATTTAAGAATTCAAAATTAAGATTAATTTTGGCTTATGAACCTCTTTAAATTATCAAGATTTTGAACCTTAAAAAAATCTATATTTTAATCAAAATTTAAATGCTAATATGATGAATATATCATTAAATTCAACATTTAATGATAATTAAGAATTCAAAATTAAGATTAATTTTGGTTTATGAATTCATGCTTATGTTTAATTTTGAACCTTATCCCACTTTTTCCCTCTAATTAAAGTGATAATCTTCAAAGACTATCTAATCACCAACCAAAATTAAGAAATAATTTACACATT
>JAOQMS010000003.1:602803-613911 GCA_027563885.1 Erythroxylum longipes | reverse complement strand
AAAGAGGAAGATTGGAATTTGTCCACCGTAAGTGCATGATGAAGCTAAGCTACTTGCAAAGCTGGAAAGTGACAATATATGTAGATTTTTCACTCCCATTTCGTAGTGTTTTCACGTCATATACTGATGATGATAGATCAAAAGACATGCAATAGCCATGAAGGTGCGATATATCATTCAATTAGAATGCAGAAGAAGAAGAAGAAGAAGAAGAAGAAGAATGAGTAAAAAGAATAGTCTCTTTCTGCAGATGACAGAAAGAAAGAAACTTGGCTGTGCGTGCATGATAGATGAATAGTTCACCCACCTTGAGTTTTTGGCCTTTTTTTTTCTTTTTTTTTCCTCTGTTTTTTTATTTTAGCTTTTATTTTTGTATTGAGTAAAAAAATTATTTGTTTAATTTTTTACTTTTTTATGATTTTAACTTTTTTTCAATTTTTATAAAAGTAATAAAAATTATTTTTAATTTTTATTTCGTCTTTTTTTGTTTTATGCTATTTAACACTAATTATTACTAATATTTATAATTAGTATCATTTAATGAGTTTAAAAATTTTGGAAATAAAATATTTAATAGATATACTTTAATTTAAAATATCTAAGAATACATAAATTTAAATAAAATTAGTTAAAATATATTAATATATAAATACTAGTTTATAAATAATTTTTACTTATTAAATTACTTATTTTAATAAAATTTTTACTAATATTTATTATTAAATACTATATAACAAATTAAATTTATTTATCTTATACGATTATTTTATCTTCAAATTATATACAGATTATACTTGTCTTTCTATATTATTGTAATTATGTTATTCACTAATCAAAGTTTTGGGAGAGAATTCTTTAGATTTTTTCAGCTTAACCCATACATGGTCAATGAATTATTACATTTTCCTTATAAAAGTCTCTGCTTAAAGCAAATCCAACAATTCCTTGTCTTATCAAGATTGTTGAAAAAGAATCTATCACCGTAGAGTAAATGCCAAATTAAAGATTGTTGAAAAAGAATCTACCACCGTAGAATAAACACCAAATTAAAGCCGTTCAATTCTGACTATTTTATTGTAACTCACAGGTTAAAGAAAATTTTCATCGATAAGTTTCAAAAGAGCTGCATCGTTGATTTCCAACCTATATATTATTCGCAGTTAATTTTAAAAACTAAATCCCGACCAAATAAAACCTTTTAAGAAAAAAATAAAAATTACAACAAAATTAAAAATAAAACTACATGCTGCATCATTTCTAACCTATATATTATTCGCAATTAATTTTAAAAACTAAATCTCGGCCAACTAAAACTTTTTAAGAATAAAAATAAAAATTACAACAAAATTAAAAATAAAACTACATGTGTCTAGTTAACCACCAACATAGGAAAAAGCTCTGTCACCAATACTTCCTGCACCAAAAACTTTCAGGGACTGTGACCTGCCAATTATGGCTTTGATCATATGAACTCAAATGATCATGCCAAAGAAGAGGCTGACCAATCTGCAGAAGAAGAAGGAAGCATGACTGTTTTAGGAATGACTGCTTTTCTTCTTATAGTACGTATACATTGGGAATTTACTAGTCTAAGAGTTTGGCAGAAATTTTGGAAATAAAATATTTAATAGATATACTTTAATTTAAAATATCTAAGAATGCATAAAATTTAAATAAAATTAGTTAAAATATATTAATACATAAATTCTAATTTATAATAATTTTTACTTTTTAAATTATTTATTTAATAAAATGTAATGAAATTTTAACTAATATTTATTATTAAATATTATATAACAAATTATATTTATACGATTAATTTATCTTCAAATTATATACAGATCATACTTATTTTTCCATATTATCATAATTATATTATTCAATAATCAAAGTTTCGGGAGAGAATTCTTTAGATTTTATCAACCTAACCTACACATTGTCAATGAATTATTACATTTTTCTGATAAAAGTCTCACCTTAAAGGAAATCTAACAATTCCTTGCCTTGTCAACATTGTTGAAAAAGAATCTATCACCACAGAATAAACATCAAATTAAAGCCGTTCAATTCTGACTTTTTTGTCGTAACTCATAGGTTAGTTAAAAATTTCATCGATAAGTTTCAAAAGAGTTGCATCATTGATTTCCAACATATATATCATTCACAGTTAACTTTAAAAGCTAAATCTCGGCCAAATAAAATATTTTAAGAATAAAAATAAATATTACAACACAATTTAAAATAAAATAAAAAATAAAAAATTAATTTTTCTTTCAAAAGTTCTTCAATCATTTAACAACAATTAATCTAGCAAAAAAGATTATTGGATATATTTAATAAAAAAATTTTATCTTTGAACTGAATTAGGTAATTAAAATTTAATTAATTAGAATTGAATATGTTCATTTTAGATTAAATATAGTAGAACCTGTCAATCTTGTCTGTTCATGTCACTGAGAGAGAATTAATGGGTCTGCTTAAAAGTTCTTTGACATCAACTACTGCTCTTAAACATCACTACTACTACTAAACATGCGTTTGTGGCTAAACTTGCATCCAACCGTGGATGTCTAGTCCATAAAGTAACGGATGAACAAGTTGGAGGAATTCCTAGGTCTCCACCCAATGAGCTCTCTTTGAAATCGAGAGTGATTAAGAAGGATCAATGTTTGTGAAGAGTACACGTAAGAGATTGCAGAGCCCTGGCTTTGGCGGTAAGGAAGCCAATAATGGAGAATGCATGCATGATGCATGTTGGCAACTTGGAGTTGCCCTCCATTCAAGCAATTGTAACTGGCCTAGCGTTCATGTTAAGAGAGTACAAATCATAGAGAAGAACTTGGAAGAAAGTGTTCCTTAAAACCATCTTCTCCACCACAAGCTTGTTCATTTAATGCTTGCAGTGTTTTGAACGTTTCATCAAGTTTTGTGAGAGTAGGGTTTATGTGGGATTGATTGAGATTTGGGTTTAACTAATTACAAATTTAAAGAAATTAAAATTATATAAAAAATCAGAATTCAATTCAACTTTAAAATGTTCTTAAAAACCATCTTCTCCACCACAATCTAGCTCATTTAATTAATGCTTGTATTGTTTTGAACGTTTCATCAAGTTTTGTGAGATTAGGGTTTATGTGAAATTGATCTCTAAGTCCATATGAAGGGAAGAGTTTTGACATTTTGTATGAAGTTATGTTATATCTAAAATTAAGGAATAAATCTCGAGTTAATTGAAATTTAAGTTAAAATAAGAATAAATTTAAAGAAATTTAGATTCAAATTTAAAAAAGTTTAAAATTCAACCAAAATTTAAACTCTTTTGTTTGCCGTGATAATCCGATTTTAGCCTAATCTATGAATAATATGCTAATCAAAAGGACATATTGGTTAATTATGATTCTATATTATTTCTTAGTCCATTTGATAACTTTTAAGCATTATCGTATCCGGTATACAAAGCCCTCCGCTTTATGAGGATATGAGAAAGATCATCGATACATGCTGTCTTACAAAAAAGTTGTTTTCGTGATTCGAGCATGTGATTTTATACTTACAAGGAAGCAACTTTTAGTTATGATTGAAAAAATATAAAGATGATAATAATACAAGTTAAATCCGAATTTTTATTTTAAATTTTAAATAAATAATATTATTTTAAATCTTAATTGTTATTATTAAAGATTTAAATTTATACTTTTTATTAAATAAAATGATATTATTTTTTATTAGTAATATACTTCTCTTGCTCCTAAGTATTGGGCCCTTACACAACTCATAGAAGAAATTACACCATGTTACAAGCTAATCACTAGTCCAGTGGGTTTGGATTATCAGACAACAATCGACATCTTTTCCACCAGATCCGACACTGACCAGACACCATCGTTTATTCGTTTTGGGCTTCCTTGTCCAATTCCAGTTGCAGCGGCCGCGTTCTCACTTCGTCAATGATGCTCGAGAACTGACATTCCAAGAATCAGAGACTACCCGTTTCTCTAAAACCCCCCTAAACCCCTTCCTTTGTTCTTGAAGAACCCAACAACAAGTTTCAATCGAATCATTTCCACAAATTCGTTGGTTTTCGACGTACTCATCTAGAAACGGATTAAGCCCATCAATGTCCGCTCCCCTACCTCCTCCTCCGCCTCGT
Organism: Erythroxylum longipes; assembly: GCA_027563885.1. Taxonomy (NCBI): domain Eukaryota; kingdom Viridiplantae; phylum Streptophyta; class Magnoliopsida; order Malpighiales; family Erythroxylaceae; genus Erythroxylum; species Erythroxylum longipes. Next base: position 609,761 of record JAOQMS010000003.1, on the reverse strand, counting down.
CCGCCGCCTGACACGGTGGTCAAGAACCGGTTTTTGGGGTTCTTAATCTGGCAATCAATAACCTCTACAACCATTTTCTTTCTCTTCAAGGCCTTTACTTGCTTATCTTTACCAAATAGTGCCTCTCTTAACAGTAGTAAAGCTTACTTCTTTGCTCAACTTTTTGTGTCCATTTTTTTTTTCTTAACGTTCCAACTCTCTCAGCTTCTATTCTCAGCCGCACTCGCCGCCGTGTCATCGCCGAAACCCTTTCCATTCGCGTCTCCTTTGCAGGTCTTAACTGCCCTTATCAGGTTTCTGTTTGCTTCCGGTGGAGATAATGGTGATTTTCACCGGCGGCTTAAGGTTTCAGTTGGGTTCATTTTGTTTTTGACGACGACTACTGCTTCAGGATTGGCTTCTCTAGTGTCGGTTTGTGGAAGTAGTTTTAGCTTGGTGGAAGATGGTGGGATGATGAGGCTGATTTGGAGAGTAGGGTTTAGGGGTTTTGTGATTGGATTGGTGTATGGGTTGTTTTATATTTACAAGAAACGATGGATTTTGGAGTTTCCCATCATTCAGGTAATGCTTCTCTTTGTTTCCGAATGTTTCAAATGAGCCTAATAGACTGTTAATTGTTTGCTGCGTTTTGTTTGATTGATGAAGTAACCTTTGGAAGGGTCAGCTTTTTGATGTTGTCTAATGTTCATGAACCAAGATGGAATTTTCTTTTATTTGGTTATGGATGATGAAACTTGATTTTGTCCATGTGAAGCTTTGAGTTTTTTCATGTTCTGTGCATATGGGATCATGTGAAATGATTCGGCTCCCCGCTTGAAAGGTTGTCAGGCAGGTCTCCTCCTACATTAAGTGTACAGATAAAATGATCACTTAGTAAGAAATGTAATTGGAATGCCGGATTATGTTTAGATGAAGATGGATTTAGGACGAAGTGGGTTAGATTTCATGAATGTTGTTTTGTGTCGTGTGAACTCTTTGATGAAAATGGATTGTCTTCTCTTAGTTATGCTCTGATTCTTTGGCATCCTGAAGTTAGAATTCAAAAAATTCTCTTATCATGGAAGAGAAGCATTGATGCTAAGAGCTGCTTATAATTTTAGTGCTTATCTTATACTGTTTCCTGTTGCTACTGAGATACCATTTGCAGTAGTTAGAATGAGCTTATGGTGATGGAATTGGATATTACATCACAAATATGTGAATTATACCCTTTTAATGTAACAGAGCAACTGGATACTACCATCTACTTACTTTTATCTAATGTCGATGTTATAACATTGTGACTGATTCTCTTGCCCTGTTCATCAGCGTCCCCCTTTCTTTGGCTTCAAAATGGGGCTTCCTTCAGCAATTAAGAACGCCTTAAAGCTCTCAAGTGCAGCGCATCTAATTGCAGCTGTGCTGCTCATGTTTCTTCCAGAGCCGCTCAATAGTCATATGACAACACGGAAGTTCTTCTTCGAGCAGATAATCATTTACATTGGGAGCTTTTTGATGTTTTTTTGTTGGGAATTAAGTCACCATTTACATCGGGTTGGTTTCTGACTTTTTCCACATATGCAGTTTTACTTTTGCTAGTTTTCTGTGTCATCTACAGTGGCAAGTGTTTTTCATTCTTCCAACTAAGCACTAACAAATTGGTTCTTGAGCCTCTCCTTATCCCCCTAATCACATGATTTTAACCGAATGTGCTAGAACATAGAAGAGCAGTTTTTGACATCTTGACATTTCTGTATAGGTAGTGCATACAAAAAGGTTCATCTTTGCTCCACCAAAAGGATCTGCTGCAGCAGAAACAAATCCAAGCGAACCATTGCTTGAAGCTCTAGAGGAGAGTCCCCCTGGCACTCTCCCACTATATCTCGCATATCTTGATCTCTGTATGGTTTGTGAGAATAATGTTGATACTTGGAGAAGAGCTGCAGTTTTTGAAGAAACCAGTGAGACATATAAAAGGGTGATTGCTGTGTGTTTGACGCCGCTGGAACAGCTGACATGCATCTTGGGTGAAGGACTTGAAGGTGGTTCTGTTGACAAGGAATATCACCTTTCCGGTCAGCTGCAGTCACCATTGGAGACACTAAACTCGAAATATTGTGAAGCTTTCAGGAACTTCCAGGTACTAAAATTAGACTTGAATACATCGTTTCTACTGATATTGATGTATCAATAGTTTGATATTTGGCTTGCGACTATGCATGGTTTAGCTCTTCAAAATAGATTAATAGATTCAGTGAGAAAAAAAAAAAATTGTGATGGTTGCTTTCTTTCTACCAGACGTGGTAGATTTTAATATGTTTGTTGAATTAACCAAGAGGAATTTACTAGTTTGATAATAATTGTCAAATTTTGCAGCAATATTCATGGTGTGCAAGGTCGGCCGCTGCCTTGACCGCACGCTCTTACAAAGAGGACCGATATGGGGTTGCTCAATTGTCTGGTAGCAATGCTGCTGTTATCTCTACACTGTTATCTTGCTTGCTGGCAGTTGAAGCATCCATGGGGAAGAAGACAAACTTGCGGCCCCTGAATCAGTTTATCGGGCCAGCAAACATCAAGTGGGCAACAATGAACATGGGTAGGAGGGATGTTCTGTTGGCTAAGAAGAAAAGTGGACCAGTACATTCTAAATCTTTCGCCATGTCTGATGTGCTGAGGACCTCAATTTACATGATCGTGTCTGCGTTCCACGACGAAATGATTAGCAGTGCCAAATCAGGCCTTCTTGAGAAGGACTGGATCATCAGCAGCAAGCCTCCATTCGGAACTCATGAACTCCTACAACAGAAATTGCGCCTTTTCCTCGATTTTCAAGCTAGCTAGTAACATGCTCGCCTGCGTATCTTCATTTTATCTGACCGCTTCAGCGATTTGGAGAAAAAGATGCTGCCAAAAGAATGGAGTTGCTTTGCTCATCTGGTGATACTTACACGATTTGGATAAGTAAACTCAATTTTGCCGAATGGAAGTTGAAATGTGAATTATATGATATACATGGTTGGTAGAACACAGATTTATTGTACTCATCTTAAAATGATGTTCAGGTGTTTTGTAATTGTTTCAAACATGCAAGCATTGTATGGCAAGCTGTATGTTTTGACTTGTCTTCACGGTGCAAAGTAAAGATGGCAATGAATCGAATTCAGGTTATAAGATTTTCTTTGTTTGGTTCGGGAGTAAAAACGGTGTGTTTTAATAAAATTTATTAAACCGGTGTTTTGTTTGAATTGGTTTAATTTAGTTAGAATTGGTTCTCAAGTTCAAACATGATCCAAAGTTTAATTAAATTGAGTTTAATTAGGGATGTACACTGGACATTCGTAATCCTCTAAGGAGGAAGATGAAGTTGCTGGACGGTAAAGGTGAAGCTTTTTATGTCTGGTTTTCTTATGAAAGGGTTTTTGTGTTTTGCTATCTTTGTGAAATCTTAGGACACACTGATTCTTACTGTGAAACTTGCCTGAGGAAGAAACCGGAGGATTTGAAATTTGAAGGAATGAACGACTCCAGGCATTACCTCGTTGGAATCGTCGAGCTCCCAGTCAGTGGCTATGCGAAAATGGAAGAGCTCAAATGATGCCATGGAATGCGGCAGGAAAGATGGGAGAATCAGTGCCGAGGGGGGATTCTTTGCCGTTATTTACCCAGATTTTTCGCAATTCCCTTTATGGTTACAATTCAAATTTGAATGGTGGAGGAGAAGATATAGGACTGATGGAAACAGACTCTCTTGGAAGGTTGAGTATCGATGGGCTTGAGAATGATAGTGGGCCTGTTATTTCTGGGGACCCAAAGAAGAGGCCTAGGAATGAAAAAAAATAAAACAACTCTAACTAATATTTCTTTGTCCAAGGATTTATTAGGTGGCAACCAAGTTGAAGGCCATGCTTCAGCTTCTAAGGTATCGGCTAATCCCGTGAAGCGGGATAGCCGGAGGCAATGAAGATCATAAGCTGGAATTGTCGAGGCATTGGTAACCCTCGAGCAGTAAGAGCGCTAAGAGATTTGGTTACTAATTACAAACCTGATATTGTGTTTTTGATGGAAGCTCGTATGCACGCTAGCTGGATGGAGGAAGTTAGAGTTCTTGTCTCTTTTGATCACTGATTTTGTGTTGATAGGGTGGGGTTAGGTGGTGGGGCTTTGCTTGTACTGGAAGTCCCATATATGGATTTAAATTTACTTTCTTATTCTAATAATTTTGTTGATTGCAAAATTCATAATAATGGTAATACTTAGAGGTACACTGGTTTCTATGATTTTCCTTAATCAAATAGAAGACGTGTTTCATGGGATCTTTTACGGTCTTTGGCATCTAGGTCGTCGCTCCCGTGGATTATTTTGGGGGACTTTAATGATATTATGCTGGATTGTGAGAAATTGGGTGGGCCTCCAAGGCAGAGTTTTCTCTTAAATGGCTTTAAGGAGGCTACTTCAGATGTTGGATGTTTTGATATTGAGACTATAGGTCCATTCTTTACTTGGGATGGGACTAACCAGTATGGGGATATAGTCCAACAAAAACTAGACCGAGCTATGTGTAATGCTGATCTAGTGGATTTGTTTCCAGATACAATTGCTTTGGTTTTATCTACACCAGTTTCAGATCATTATGCGGTTCTTGCTGACTTATCCCACTTAGATCACGATGCCTCACTAAATCGTTCCTTCCGTATAGACAATTCCTGGCTTCTTGAGGAAGAGTTAGAAGGGGTGGTACGAGAGTGTTGCACTGGACAGAATGGCGACAATTTCATGGGGAAGAGGGATGCTCTAATTTCAACTGTAAATGAGTGGGTAGGAGGCGGAATAGGGAGTTATGGGAAAAGAGGAAAAATATTGTTTGACAGCTTGAACTTTGTCGAGGAGTAGCTAATGGCACTGAAGTCTCAAGATTAAAGGATGAATAGAATCAAATTCTTTTAACTGAGGAGATCTGAATAAAGCAGCAGGCAAAACTCTATTGGTACACGAATGGAGATAAAAATTCGAAGTTCTTTCATAAGCATGTTAAAGGAAGAAGGGCGTTGAACAAGGTAAAGTCATTGAAGTCGAATGATGGCAGGGTCTTTACTGATTGGGAAGGAATGTCTGCGTTGGTCAAGGAATATTTTGAGAAGCTTTTCGAAGGAAATAGTGCAGCATACTACAACAGATTGGTGGGTATTTCTAGCAGGGTTCTTACAGATGAGGATTCTACCGCTCTTCAACAACCTTTTCATAAAGAGGAGTTCCGTGAGTCCTTGTTCGGCATGCACCCGGATAAAGCTCCTAGTCCGGAAGGGCTTAATACGGCGTTCCTACAGAAATATTGGCATATTATTGGTGATGACATCTTCAAAGTGGGTACGGCTTGGCTTCAGAGAGGTACCTTTCCTCCTGCTCTAACTTTAACAACTATTGTGCTTATTCCCAAGATTGTCGCGCCTGAAAGTGTGAAGGATTTCAGACCTATCGCTTTATGTAATGTGATATACAAAATTGTGTCTAAAGTTCTTGCGAATAGGTTGAAACGAGTTCTCCCACATATCATTGCTATCACACAATCTGCTTTTGTTCCTAATCGGTTGATTACGGATAATGTCTGTGTGGCTTTTGAGACTATTCACAATTTGAAGAATAGGAGATCAGAGGACCTGGGTTATTGTGCGTTAAAAATTGACATTAGCAAAGCTTACGATAGAATTAACTGGGGTTATTTGAAGGCTATGTTGATTGCTATGGGTTTTCCTGCAATTTGGATTCAGTGGATGTCAATGTGCTTCTCAAATGTCAGTTACATGGTTAATTTAAATAGCTCATTGGTTGGACTAGTTGTTCTTGGGAGGGGTCTACGTCGAGAGGATCAAATATCACCCTATCTTTTTCTCATTTGTGCTTAAGGGCTTTCTATTTTGCTTAAGGAAGCCGATAATAGAAGACTGTTGCATGGTTGCAGTGTTGAGAGGAGCTGCTCCTGGGTTTCACATTTGTTATTTGTAGATGATTCTCTACTGTTCTTTGAAGCTAATATGGTTGAGGCCGCTGTTGTCAAAAATGTCTTGAAGGAGTATGAATTAGCTCCAGGTTAATCGGTAAACTTTCTGAAATCTGGTATCATGTTTAGCCCATATGTCCGGAGAGAGGTTAAAGCTGCTATCTCTAATATATTGGGAGTTACCACTTCGCTTGGTAGTGGGGCTTATCTGGGGCTCCCATCACTTATTGGCCGAAATAAAAAAACAGATTTTCAGCTTTATCAAAGATAAGCTTTGGAAGCGGATCAACAGCTAGAATAACAAGTTTCTTTTCAGAGCAGGACGGGAAGTGTTGATTAAATCAGTGGGCCAAGCTATCCTATCTTATTATATGTCTATTTTTCTCATTCCACGAACTTTGTGCGATGAACTACAAGTCATTATAAACAAGTACTGGTGGAATGGTAAGAACGAATCGGGAGGAGGTATCAATTGGCTCTCCTGGGATAGAATGACTGTCTCGAAGCTATAAGGAGGTATGGGTTTTAGAGACCTTCATCACTTCAATATTGCTATGCTTGGTAAGCAGGGGTGGTGTTTGCTTACGCAAACTGATACTCTGTTCTATAGTATCTTCAAAGCTAAATACTTTCCGTTGGGGGATTTTTTGAAAGCTTCTTGGGGCACTAAACCGAGCTTTGTCTGGACTAGTATCTTTGCTACTATTGATTTGTTGAAGAAGGGAGTGCGGTGGAGGGTGGGTGATGGAAGGAGCATTCTAGCTGGTAGTGATCCTTGGATACCAAAGAATGGACCTTTCACTGTAGATGATGGCTCCATTTTTGTTGATAGGGCTTTGAGAGTGTCGGACTAGTTTTTGGAAAACAGTAGAAGATGGGACATTGGAAAACTTATGGACAATTTCTCCGCTCGGGATGCAAGTGCTATCCTTTCTATCCCTCTTAGTATGTTTAATGTTAAAGACTCACTAATGTGACATT
>JAOQMS010000003.1:590007-602703 GCA_027563885.1 Erythroxylum longipes | reverse complement strand
AGGGGAGTTGGCTTAGGGCTGTTTCGAGTTTTGTGGAGGGGTGTTGTGAGCCTATGGTTGTTGAGGCCTTGGCCTGTCGTTTTGCAGTTCTATATGCTTCTCAGCACTTGTGTGATGGTGGCGTCATTTATACAGATAGTCAGCAGCTGATTTTTGCTTTGCATTCCTGTATGTTGGACAATTCAGCATTTGGGATTGTTGTCCATGATTGCAAACAATTGTTAATGAATATGCCTAATGCTAAAGTGAGATGGATCAAGAGGCATTTGAATAGAGCAACACATGCTTTAGCTAAAGCTTCAATTCGTTATTCCTGTTTTGTTATATGGGATTCAATTCTAGATATAATATCCTCTTTTATGTTGACTAATGAAATTGGTTTACGCCTTTAAAAAAATGGACCGGTTATGAGTTCAAATTCAGGTGTTTTCAATGGGTCGGTCTATGGATCTAAATTCAGCTATTTTCAATAAGCTGGCTCATAGGCAAGCCTAGGCCTAGGCCTATACCGACTCAAAACTTAACTATTCTAAACAAAACGATATTGTTTAATTAGAAGAATTAGGCCTCAGGTAGATATGAGTCTGAGCAACCCAGCCCGGACTTTAATTGAAAAAAGTTATTTTATTTTTTTAATTTAAAAAAATTGGCAAAATTAGCTCGTAAGTCGGCGCATTTCCATCCCTAAGTTTAATTTTTTAACTTTAAATTTGATTGGTTAAAATTATTATTTACAAATATATATTATATTTTTATTTAACTTTATTGATTTATTCAAAATAAAAAAAATTATTTAATAAATTAAAGATTTAAAATATGACATTTTATTGTTATTATTTATGTTAAAAAATTCTAATACGGATACTTTTAATAAGATTTAAAATTTTTATTAAATAAAATTAAAATGAGTCTTTTGAAAAATACATATTCAAATAATTATTAATATCAAAATAATTTAATAAGTTTTTAGTTTATTTTATTTTATTTCTTCTATTTTAATACGTACATATATTATATTTCCTTTTCCATTTTTATATATTATTATATTTCTAAATATTTTTTATTATAAATAAACCAAACAAATCCCTCACGTACACCAGCATCTCATCGTGTTATCTGAACCGTCAAATGTGATGACGTTGGTCATGATGAAACATTTGAATCTTACATTTAAACCTGATTTTCAATTGCTTGTTTATTTTTATTTTTTTATTTATTACCCTCTCTCTCTCTCTCTCTCTCTCTTCGAAACCCTAGTTTTTGCTCTCTTCCTCTCGCGCTTTCTCACATTCGAAAAGACCTTTCTTTCCTTCATTCACTTCAATTTTCTCACGTTTTCTCGGTGTTTAGTACTGCTACTACTTTTTTCTCCGCTACAACCACTTGGTGGAGTTTGGATCTATGGAGTACGGAGTCGCCCGAAAGCGAGGTAGGCCTGAAGCTGCTCTTAACGACAATGGCGGTTTCAAGAAATCCAAGCAAGGTTCTTTCTCTTCCTTACCCCGCTTTTCTTCAAAATGATGAAGTGTGTATGCAAATACGTATGTGTACATATTTGTGGTGTTTCTTTGTTGGAGTGTGATTTATGAATGCTTGGAATTTTAGGGTTTTGCGGGCTTTTATAGTGTGTTTATGCTATTAGTGGATTTGGGTGCGAAGAACGATTTTATTTTATTTTTGTTTCCAAGGAAGTAGAGAAATTTTGGGGTCTGAATTTTGAAATATTTGATCTTTATCTGCCCCTTTTCTTGCATCTATAGTGTTTTCTTTAGCTGTTAGTTGAAGCTTCCAATCTTTATTTAGTAGTTGCTTCTTTTTGGAATTAAATGTGTTCGAGTGGGAGATTTGATTTGGGGATATAGAAGATGGAATGAACATTAGAATTCACCCGTTTATGTTCCAATAGAATTGTAAAAGATTTTTGAGTTTGTCTTGGTCTTTCCAAGAACTATTATGGGTAAGAAGAGAAAATTTTTTTGACTCGAAGTAACTGAAGGAAACTTAAATGTATTTGGGGACTATTTGCGGGAAATTTGCATCACCCTTTATGCTGAATCGTTAACAATGTTTGGTAGTGTAGTTGTTGGATCCACTTCTACATGAAATCGTGTATATTTACTTTTGTCTCAAATAAATTATAATGACCAGCGGAGTCAAGATTGTAACATGATAAGAAGTTTATTTTGGAGTTCAAAGGCTAAAATCAACTGGAATCTTAACTGAGGAAAATTAATTAATTTTGTGCAACAGAATCGGAGTCCTATTCAACTGGTATAGGAAGCAAATCCAAGCCATGCACAAAGTTTTTCAGGTTCTAATCTTAACTTATCTAAAATAAATACCTCAAATGCTGTCCATACATTTCTAATATTTGTAACATAAGCTTTATTGCACACTTTTGGTAAATAATCCATTGTGGTTTGGACTAATCTATTGGTAAGTCAAAGTTGTGATACAGGTTTACTTCTAATCATGTTAATCAAGACTATTGAACAGCTTATCAAAAATCAAGTCTATTGAACAGAAAGGGTTGATTTCAGAGAGTACTTCTGGATAACTGCAGTTACACGCTGGGCATATGTAAACTGAAGAAGTTTTACGGAACCTGAAACTTGTCCATATTATAATGCTCACTTATAGCTTGTTATTTAATCACCATGAGTAAAGACATCGTTTATGGACAATTAAAATGGTATCAAAAGTTTGGTACAAATTCCACATTTTGTTTGATTTGCCTGAGTCTTATCTGTACAATTTGAGTGTCAACTCACTTCCATTGCTATGTATTTGATTTTTTTTCCTTTTCTGGTTTGTTATCAACCTCATTCCTCCTCCTCATTTCGTAGTTTCTGCTAGGATTTATCTCCTCCTCCTTCTTCTTCTTCTTCTTTTTTTTATTTTTATGTAGGCTAGTTCACTACACTATTTTGCACTTAACGTAAGCATAATTGAGGATTACATCTTCTTTGAATGATAAGTTATATTTGGTTTATGACATGCTTCCTCCCCCCCTTGTCCATAATCTGCTTTTTACATCACACTTCTGGGTGTATCAAACATCCCAAATTCTTAGGTTTTAGCCTCTTCTTTACATTCTTGGGAATATTTAACAGCAATTGAATGGTCCACTACTTGGAACTGCTGTGTTAAGCTGTGTTCCTGAGTCACTTAATTTTAAAATTTTCTTATGGCTCTGTCGTGTCCAAAATTTCCATTGACGCACATTGTCTGATCTATTGCATTGTCAGGTAGTGCAGATTGGGAAATGGGTAAGAGATCCTTAAGTGTGAAAGTTAAAGATGATTAAATGGTTTCATATATATTATGCTAAGCTGTCATTTGAGTTGTTTATATGAATTGGTGTGCATAATTATTTGAGGCAGTTTTTGTTCAAAGTTGGCTTGGTTATTATTCTTTTAGTAATCAGCATTATGTATGTTACACTGATGGTTTTTAAAAGAACATTAAACACCAATTTAACTGTATTGCAAACATTTTTTCATAAATTATAGAGTTTTTGTTTTTCATTACCATACATTAGCCTTATATTTGAAGATGCTAAACTTTTCGACCCTTCTCGTGTCTATTCAATTTAGTTTGGTTTTATTTTAATGTTAAATATAATTGTGCATATATGTGTTTATGTATTGGGTGACTCTGTGATGCTGGTAATTTAGTCTCCACCAATTCTTCTATAGACATACAGATGTGCAGGCTCGAGTTTTTTTGCATTTGTGATGTTGTAGGAAATTGCACGTGTTCTTTGACATATAGAAAACTCTTTTCCCAGGCTTCCTGTGGACAGCATGTGTGATTGATGCATTTCCGGCCACAATCTTCAGTGATGTTACTCTATCTGTCTGTCATTAGCTCATCTGGTTTTCCTTTTTTTCTTCTAAAAACATATTGGAATGAAGGACAAACATTGTAGAAGCTCTTCAATGTTTCAACTAGCATAAACATCATACAACTATTATAAAGTAGTCTAATACTAGGGTTAATATTGTTTTGTTTCAAGTTGCTGGAGGAGTTCCAGTACACTATACTCCTGAAGTGATGTTGATTTTATTGGAGTTCTTATGGTATCTTCACTTTTATATCGTTTTACAGTACTTCTGGGTGCCCATTTGGTGAGGGATGTCATTTCTTGCATTACGTTCCTGGAGGCTTCAAATCTGTATCTCAGATGCTTAATCTTGGTGGAAACCCAACTGGTACACCACCACCTGCCAGAAATCCTGGAATCCCACCATCTTTCCCTGATGGTTCATCTCCTCCTGCTGTGAAAACCCGATTGTGTAACAAATATAACACACCTGACGGGTGCAAGTTTGGAGATAAATGCCATTTTGCTCACGGGGAATGGGAACTCGGGAAGCCCACTGTTCCATCCTATGAAGATCCCCGTGTCATGGGACCAATTCCAGGCAGGATGGGTCGACATATGGAACCTCCATCACATGGTGTTGGTGCTGCTGCTAGCTTCGGGGCCTCTGCAACTGCTAAGATCAGTGTTGATGCTTCTCTTGCTGGAGCAATCATCGGGAAAAATGGCGTGCATTCAAAGCAAATCTGCCGTCTTACGGGTGCCAAACTTTCAATAAGAGAACATGAGACAGATCCTAACTTGAGGAACATTGAGCTTGAGGGCACATTCGATCAGATTAAGCAAGCAAGCGCCATGGTTCGAGAGCTTATTGGAAATGTCGGTCAGTCCGCTGGACATCCAATGAAGAACCCATCTTCGCACCACGTCCCTGGAAACAATTTCAAGACCAAACTTTGCGAGAATTTTGGTAAAGGATCTTGCACTTTTGGGGACAGATGCCACTTTGCACATGGAGCCGAGGAATTGCGCAAGCTGGGGATGTGATTTCTTAGCATTGGCTTAATGTTTCGCCTGTTTTAGCTCGTCCTATTTGTAGCTTCTGGTCATCTGGTTCTGCTAACGGGGTAATTTTTGTATGCAGTGAGACAGTTACCATCTTCTAGAGTCATTTAGAACTTAAAAAAGTTTAGGAATTGTATCAATTTTCTTGATTTGTTCTTGTGCAGGCCGCATAATCCTTAAAAATCATTGTAGGAGCTGCCAAGTTGATATTGACTTAAATTCTCTGTTCTTAATGTGGTTACTACTGTGCTGCTGGTTTTTGGTATCTTATTCAACTCTTTAGACTCGACAGGATCCAAAGTTTGTTTAAATGAAATTGAATTGAAGACGATGAAAGTCGCGATCTGGAACTTAAATCGTCTTCCCCTTATGGGTGATTCTGATTCCTGTGGCAGGATTTAGCAGTTAATGGAATCTTCCCATTGTTTTCTCAGTTTGGAAACTATGTTATTCAATCTGAAATTAATGTATCAAACCCGAAACAATTTGGGTTCGGATCAAAAAATTTGAGTTCGAGGTTCGGATTAATTTCAAGTTTAAGAAAGTTAAACTTGGGTTAGGATTAGCTTCAAGTCTAATAAACTTAAAACATAAGAAAAATTATGCATTCAGAAGAAACTTAGAAGCTTTAGTATGAACAAAACGTAGGAAAAATCAATCAACTAAGAAGTATCAAACTTTAACTGAAGTGAAAGACATTGTCTTTGGCTGAAAAAATGACAGATACCTTGAAGGTTAAGAATTATACCCTTTGCTTTGGAGACAAAGTAACCCTCTTCCATTCCATTATTATTATTTTTCTCGAAATAAAGCACAATTCCTGTATATTCTGACAATGAGGTGTCTTGTGTTATGTAGACACTAAGACTTAACAGTATAAAATTAATATGTTCTGTTTTTTTGGGTGATAACAAAAAAAAAAGAATAAACTCTGAATATCCTGAAATTTAAGAGAAGATAAATCCAAACTAGACTAGGAAACCGAGGCAGTCGGGTTAGGAGCCCCAAGCTGAATTACGAAGCTTAGTGTCTTTATCAATTTTTAAAAAAATCATACTATTAAATAAAATAAATAAGATGAAGATTTTAACTGGTATCAAAATATTATAAAATTAATTAAAATTTAAAAATTTTGAAATAAAATTGAAGAATAATGTCCTTAATTTAAAGTTTAATTAAAAATTATGAAATGGAAATTACTTAGTTTTGTTTTAGTTTATAAAAATTTATTGGTTTACAAAAATTGATCGATTAATTAATAAATTGATTAATTTTTAACAACAAAGATTATTAAAATAAATTGAAACGAAAATTTAATTAGTTCAAAATTTTCATAATTGAACTGTTCGAACGAGTTGTATTTTTTAATAATAGATATTTATTATTTATGATTTATATGTAAGAATGTGACTTTACTTTTTTTTTGTTTTTGTTTAACAAAGAAATGAGAGAAAATAAGCATCTTCATTTTTTTTTACTTGAGAAAATTGCATGAAAATAAGATGATTAGTTGTTCTTTTAATTATTTAGAAACATGTAACATGTTCTCTATTAGTTAGGGGTAATATTGCATACTATTGGACCTCTCCAAATTTCACGTATTAATAGGATTTGTACTGGATGTCGTTGATGTTATAGTAGTATAATAATTTATTCAATATATATTTAAAAGTTCTTAAAGGACACTATTGATGTGTTTTGGGTTTATTGTTTTCTTTCCTTAATGGTTAATAATTTAATGAATTATAAAAATGTTTCTTTTCATATTCTTTATTTTCTAAAAGTCATTGACAGAAACCAACTAATTGTCTTTTTTTTTCTTGTCTATTATGTACTTTCCATTTTCTTTTCTCAACAACCAAACACACCCTAGAAAATTTTCCAAGTGCATTGTTCTATCCCATCACCTACAACCAAACGTAGAGCACAAAAGAGTGACAACAGCACATCGCAGATCATGGCCATTCATTGTAGCTATGTCACATTGTGATTGATCCAAATCAACAGCTTCATGTTGGTGCGCAAAGCATCAACCAGCAGACAAACACGTCATGAACTATAGTTCAGATAGTCACGTCCAAGCGTCCAACGTTAGAATCTTGTGGGCCATAAAAATATTTGCAGTTCACTGTCCTTAAATGGTGGCTCACTCTGTGGTGTAGTTGCCAGCCAACCTGAAAACCATAGATAGAAACCGAGGTAAGTACGAACAGTGCTTTCTCAAGAAGGCGTTGACACATATCTTCGGGTACGTTTGATGAAAGCTTTCATCTTTCACATATTTTGGTGTTTCCCATTGTTTGACCCCTCTTGGGTTCCTTCCATTTCTGCCTCTCTGTTTGAGTTGTTGATGTTGGTCTCAGGCCACATGCATGTCGATATCTTTGTTCTTTGCTGAAAGATCTATTCATGAATGCCTTCTGAATCTATTTTCACTGTCAGTATCTGCGGATTTTTAGTGACATGATGTGTGTTTTGCATTGTGTCTAAAAGTTCTAGTCACTTCTCAATTAAAACCCAGAAATATTCTTTGCTGTAATGTAGCTTGGACTGTGTTTGATCAATGTCTTCCGTAGGCCACTGCTTCTTCTTTTTTTTTTCTTCTGGTTTGAAAGGTATGTCTTTGATGGTGATGATGATGAGCAGCAGACATTATCTAGCCAGTAAAGGTATAGTTTTATTAGTAAAAGTTCAGTTTTTGGCAAGAACTAATCATTAGTTAGAGTTTTTGACAAGAAATAATCATTAGTTAGAGAACATAAATTGTGTAGCTGAGGAAGTTTCTTCTTGTAGTGAATCCACTTACCTGTTCTTTTCAACTTTGAAATCTCTATCAAATGTCTTTTGTTTTCCTGATTTCTTTCATTTTTCTGTCACCACTTGAGAAGAAGGTGATAAATTACCATTTCTCGTAATTGTTGAAGTAATCCATATATTGGACTCCTCCCTAATTTCGAAATTTCCCCATTAATGACTTTTGTTCTTATTATCATAAAGTTGTTGGGAAGTATGAATGCCTGAGGGATGTTGGGAATTGTTTCAAACTTTTTACTTTATGTAAAGACAAATCCAGTGAATAATAAATTCAGGAATGAGATATATGATAAAATACTTTCTGGATCCAATTTCTTGCAAGTCCAGAAACCTGTAAAGAAAAAACAAGTTTTATTGCAGATTTCAGTTCCCAATTGAAGAAACCTACCCCTTTTATGCATTTTTTATGCAGCTACAGTAGTGGTAAACTTTTTGGCCTTTTCTGGCTCCATGTTGGCTTGTCAATGAGATGTCTGGTAAGAGGACTCGTCTGGGGATACACCACAAACCTGACAAAGGTGTCTGTCCATAGACATGCATGTTTCCAAGCAACATTGACACCTCCATTTTGAATGCATTCTACTTAGGAGGTTGTGTGGACATTATAGACTTGCATTTCTCGGTGGTTTTGATATCTGTCCACATGGGTTTTCAGCTTCTGTCCACAACAACTAGCCAAGGGCTAAAATCCCTCCAGTACTGCCAATTGAATGAAGCCTTTATCCCACTTGTAGCTTCTGTGGATACCCTTTACCTGATTAAAAATATCCCATGTATGGTCTAGTTCCAATCACACTTTTAGGAAGAAGTGAGTGGATCTGGGATTGAGTGAATGCCTAGATGATGTTATTGACGGTACAGTATGAAATGGACTAATTAGTTAGATGTAGAAATATCTTGGAAGCCTTGCAGTTTTTATGTATGTGTCAAAAACTGTTTAAAGAGTTTGGTCTAGCCATCTTCTCCATTGTTCTTTAAATCCTGGTGAAGCTTTTCTTATCTGAAATAACACATTCCAAGGTTTAATCTGGCTTCAACTTGCGTTTCCTTTAGCTGCAGGTAGGTCTGCATTTAAGGTGAGCACTTACTGTTATTTTTGGACTATAGCTCCCAAAACCGAATTTTGAGTAAATAAGGAACTATAGGACAAGGAAAATTTTTTTCACAAGTAGACAGGACCACAAAGAATGTGCCTTCCACCATTCAATGGCGATATGGGCAGTGAATAGTGAGCAACAGCATCCAAAACTGATGTAATTGGATTATGTGATTGTCAGGCTAAGAAAAGTCTTCCAGTGCACTACGATGAACATGTCTATCCAATTGGAATTATGCATGCTAGGACTGCAAAGATTCACCCGAATCTTGTTTCACTACAGTACATCACCTCACATTCCATTCCTACCTGCAATTTTTAACAATTTGAGGCTTGTCATTATCAACTATACCTCCTTCTTGTCCAATTTGCTTACTTAAGTTCTCTGTTTTCACAGAAAAATGGGAGCTGGTGGCCGAATGTCCGCCTCCACTGTCAACGGCGGAGTTAAGGATGGGAGCATGAAGCGAGTGCCACATACCAAGCCTCCATTCACTCTTAGCGAAATCAAGAAGGCAATCCCTCCACATTGCTTCCAACGCTCTGCGCTTCGCTCTTTCTCCTATATTGTTCACGACTTTACTCTAAGCTTCCTGTTCTACTACATTGCCACCACCTACTTCCACCAGCTTCCCTCTCAGTTTGCTTACATTGCATGGCCTGTCTACTGGGCTCTTCAAGGTTGTGTTCTCACTGGTGTTTGGGTCATTGCTCATGAGTGTGGTCACCATGCCTTTAGTGACTACCAATGGCTTGATGATACTGTTGGCCTAATCCTCCACTCTGCACTTCTAGTCCCATACTTCTCGTGGAAATACAGCCACCGTCGCCACCATTCAAACACTGGATCGCTCGAGCGCGATGAAGTGTTTGTCCCAAAACCCAAGTCCAAAATCTCATGGTATTCCAAGTACCTAAACAATCCTCCAGGCAGAGCTTTAACTCTTATAGTAACTCTAGTTCTTGGCTGGCCTTTATACTTGACCTTCAACGTCTCCGGTCGACCCTATGATCGCTTTGCCTGTCATTTTGACCCCTACGGCCCCATATACTCCAATCGCGAAAGACTTCAGGTATACATTTCTGATGCAGGAATTTTTGCTGCAACTTTCGCGCTCTACCATGCTGCAATGGCAAAAGGGCTTGCTTGGCTGATGTGCATCTATGGCATGCCATTGCTCATCGTCAATGGCTTCCTTGTATTGATCACATACTTGCAACACACACACCCTGCATTACCACACTATGATTCTTCAGAGTGGGATTGGCTTAGAGGTGCACTTGCAACTGTTGACCGGGACTATGGTGTGCTCAATAAGGTGTTTCATAACATCACCGACACTCATGTGGTTCACCATCTCTTCTCTACCATGCCACATTACCATGCAATGGAAGCTACTCAAGCTGTCAAACCAATCCTGGGTGACTACTACCGTCTTGATACTACACCATTTTACAAGGCAATGTGGAGGGAGGCAAAAGAGTGCTTGTATGTAGAACCTGACGATGGAGCTCCTAATGGTGGTGTCTTTTGGTACAAGAACAAATTCTAGCTTTTACCCTCTAGCTAGCTGTTGCTGCTTGAGCTTAAGAAGAAACTAGTAGACTGATAACTCTTAAACAAGTTAACAGAGAGTGTCCGTAGTATGTCAATAAAGAAAGGAAAGGAAAGAAGAGAACAGAAGAGGTAGTGATGAAGCAAAGTGTTCTGCTAGAAATGGAAGTTGATGTTGAGTCAAGTTCTTGCAATGGGGTCTGCATTGGAAGTAGTCTGGTTGTGTACCTCTGTTCTTAATCTGTTTCTTAGCTTGTGTGTTTTTGCTTGCTTGTTACTTGCTCATTCTTCATCTTTTGCTGATCATTTTTTAATTCTCTTCCTTCCTGCGATTAGGACTGACAATTTTTAAAGTATGGGCTTAAATTTTAAATTTAGATGTTTTTAATAGGTTGACCTATGGGTCAGACTTAGGCCTAAACAAATTCGAAGTTTAATTATTTTAAGTAAAACAACATCGTTTTATTTAGAAGAGTTGGATCTCGGGTAAGTTTAGATCTAAGCAATCCAGACTCTGATCTAATTAAAAAATAAATTATTTTATATTTTTATTTTAAAAATATTATTTTAAAAAACTTAGATGGGGTTAGCCTAATTGCCATCCTCTTTGAATAGGCATGACTAACTTTTTGGACTGAGGCTCAATTGGCTCAAAAATTATTAAATAAAACTTAAGAATTTAATTTAAAAAACTTTTAAATTGGGCCTTCTTTGAGTCTGAAATTTAATTGGGCTTAAACTCAATTAGCTCGAAAAATTATTAAATAAAACCCAAAACAATTTAATTAGGTTCAGACTTAATTGGTTGAAAAAAATTATTAAATAAAACTTAAAATTTTTTATCTAAATAATGTTTAGTTTAATCTCAAAAAGTTATTAAAAACCTGAAAAAAAAAGTTTAACAAAACTTTTAGTTTAAGCCTAATTTGATCCTAAATTAAAATTTTATAGAAGTAATAGACATTTTTAATTAGGCTTCTTGGGGATGATCGAGTTGGTAGAGTAAGGAGCATAGGGCTAAAAAGTCTTGTATTTGAATCCTCCTATTTACACGCTCTCGATCGAGTTTATTGTATAAGACTTGTCAAGTGCGGAGTACCCGGTTGGCATGATTTACAGGCTATTGTGTCAATCCGAAGATTTATCCAGTATGCATCTAAAAGATAGCAGCTGCGAGATTCACCGTTCCAAAAAATTTTAATTAGACTTAGGTTTAATTAACTCGAAAAGTTATTAAATGAAACTTAAAAAATAGTTTAAAAAATAGTTTAAGGTTAGTTTGATTCCCAATTAAGAAAAACTTAAAAAATTAGTCCTAAAAAGTTTTAATTTAAACCCATTTTAATTTCTAATTAAAACTAATTTTATTCGATTTAACTGCAAAGTTAAGATTTTTTAATAAAGTTCATAAAAGCTTTAATTTTTTTGATAAAGTATATAAAAATTGACATATTAGTTAGTAAAAGGGAAGATTTTAAAATAATTTTGAGTTTAATTAAATTTTAAGAGTTTTTAAAGCTTTTTAACATTATACTTCCCAATTTTAAACCAAATATTATAAAATATTTAAGCTTGAGCTTGGTCAATTGTAATTACTTATTCAAAAAATTAGAACCATTGGAAAGATAACATATTTATAAATATTGAATGCTAATTTACTTATATTCAATGCTAAAGTTTTTTTTTTTTTTCCTAAGGAACAAAGCAACAGCTCTAATTAGAGACGGCTCGAGAGAATGAGACTCCAACTAAATTCTCCAACAAAATTGAAGTACAACCATGTGGAGGATTCAACAAATAATGAAAATAAGAACAAAGTTCGCCAACTAGTCCACACACCGATTAGCTTCCTTATAAACATGCCCGACTCCGATCAAGCTAATCCCTAACCACGAGCCCTCTAATGGTAGTAATTAAGGGTCATTCTCAGCAGAAGTTGCGAACGGTTCTGTTAACAAATCCGCAACCACCTTAAAATGTATATCAAGCTCAAATCCGCGTAAATTGAGATCCTAATACAAAAAGTTCATGCCTTTTTGCTTGTAATTTTGTTTTAATATACGGACAATTGGCAAAATTTTCCTTTTCTTATATATTTTATTTTGTTTATCTTCACTTATCTTGGGTTTTATTGATAAATTATGTTTGTTAAGTACATGGTCATTTTTAAAAAAATTCGAATGAAGCCAGATTCTTTTTTCTTTAAATCAAAATTTAAATATTAAAATTGAAAATATTCTCATAAAAAATATATTAAACTTGTATGGAATACATTATAATTTACTCTCTTTTCGCCATTTTATTAAGTTTCTTAATTGTTTTCAAAATTTGCTCAAGCAA